>OU342743.1:405864955-406315735 GCA_910589775.1 Avena eriantha | reverse complement strand
ATTGCATGTGTGTTCTTTTCACAAACCATATATGGATCCACCAGAGTCATTGTATGTATGTTCTTTTCACAAACCACATATGGATCAACCAATGTCATTGCATGTATGTTTTTTCACAAACCACATGGATCCACCAATGTCATTACATGTGTGTTCTTTTCACAAACCACATATGGATCCACCAGAGTCATTGCATATGTGTTCTTTTCATGAACCACATATGGATCCACTAGAGTCATTGCATGTGTGTTCTTTTCATGAAACCAACACTAGTGTCATTGCATGTGTGTTCTTTTCACAAACCACATATGGATCCACCAGAGTCATTGCATGTGTTATGTTTGATGAACCACATATGGGTCCACTAGTCATTGCATGTGTTATGTTTGATGAACCACATATGGGTCCACTAGTCATTGCATGTATGTTCTTATCCAAAACCAGCACTAGAGTCATTGCATGTGTTTTCTTTTTACAAACCACATATGGATCCACCAGAGTCATTGCATGTATGTTCTTTTCATAAAACACATGGATCAACAGATGTCATGGCATGTATGTTTTTTCACGAACCACATGGATCCACCAATGTCATTGCATGTATGTTCTTATCCTAAACCAGCACTAGATTCATTGCATGTGTGTTATTTTCAAAAACCACATATGGATCCACCAGAGTCATTGCGTGTATGTTCTTTTCAAAAAACACATGGATCAACCAATGGCATTGCATTTGTGTTCTTTTCACAAACTACATATGGATCCACCAGAGTCATTGCATGTATGTTCTTTCCACAAACCACATGGATCCACCAATGTCATTGCATGTGTGCTCTTTTCATGAACCACATATGGATCCACCAGAATCATCGCATGTGTGTTCCTTTCATGAACCACATATGCATCCACTAGAGTGATTGCATGTATGTTCTTATCTTAAACCAGCACTAGAGTCATTACATGTGACTTCTTTTCACAAACCAAATATGGATCCACCAGAGTCATTGCATGTATGTTCTTTTCATAAAACAAATGTATCAACCAATGTTATTGCATGTGTATTCTTTACAAAAACCACATACGGATGCACCTGAGTCATTGCATGTATGTTTGTTTCAACAAAACACATGGATCAACCAATGTCATTGCATGTATATTCTTTTCACAAACCACATATGGATCCACAAGAGTCATTGCATGTATGTTCTTTTCACAAAGCACATATGGATCCACTAGAGTCATTGCATGTGTGTTCTTTTCACAAACCACATATGGATCCACCAATGTCATTGCATGTGTGTTCTTTTCATGAACCACATATGGATCCACTAGAGTCATTGCATGTATGTTATTTCCACAAACCACATGCATCCACTATAGTCATTGCATGTGTGTTCTTTTCATGAACCACACATGGATCCACTAGAGTCTTTGCACGTGTGTTCGTTTCACAAAACAAGCAGTAGAGTCATTGCATGTCTGTTCTTTTCAAGAACTACATATATAGTCATTGCATGTGTGTTCTTTTCATGAAACTAGCACTAGAATCATTACATGTGTGTTCTTTTCACAAACCACATATGGATCCACCA
The DNA here is from genome assembly GCA_910589775.1 of Avena eriantha. Taxonomy (NCBI): domain Eukaryota; kingdom Viridiplantae; phylum Streptophyta; class Magnoliopsida; order Poales; family Poaceae; genus Avena; species Avena eriantha. The sequence continues at coordinate 406,314,143 of OU342743.1, read as the reverse complement.
GAGTCATTGCATGTGTGTTCTTTTCACAAACCACATGGATCCTCCAATTACATTGCATGTGTGTTCTTTTCACAAACCACATATGGATTCACTAGAGTCATTCCATGTCTATTCTTTCCACAAACCACATGAATCCACCAATGTCATTGCATGTGTGTTCTTTTCATGAACCACATATGGATCCACCAGAGTCATTGCATGTGTGTTCTTTTCACAAACCACATATGGATCCACCAGAGTCATTGCATGTATGTTCTTTTCACAAACCACATATGTATCAACCAATGTCATTGCATGTGTGTTCTTTTCAGAAACCACATATGGATCCACCAGAGTCATTGCATGTATGTTCTTTTCACAAACCACATATGGATCAACCAATATCATTGCATGTATGTTCTTTTCACAAACCACATGGATCCAACAATGTCATTGCATGTGTGTTGTTTTCACAAACCACATATGGATTCACTAGAGTCATTCCATGTCTATTCTTTCCACAAACCACATGGATCCACCAATGTCATTGCATGTGTGCTCTTTTCAGAAACAACATATGGATCCACTAGAGTCATTGCATGTATGTTCTTTTCACAGACCACATATAGATCAACCAATGTCATTGCATGTGTGTTCTTTTCACAAACCACATGGATCCACCAATGTCATTGCATGTGTGTTCTTTTCACAAACCACATATGGATTCACTAGAGTCATTCCATGTCTATTCTTCCCACAAACCACATGGATCCACCGGAGTCATTGCATGTGTGTTCTTTTCACAAACCACATATGGATCAACCAGAGTCATTGCATGTATGTTCTTTTCACAAACCACATATGTATCAACCAATGTCATTACATGTGTGTTCTTTTCAGAAACCACATACGGATCCACCAGAGTAATTGCATGTATGTTCTTTTCACAGACCACATATGGATCAACCAATGTCATTGCATGTATGTTCTTTTCACAAACCACATGGATCCAACAATGTCATTGCATTTGTGTTGTTTTCACAAACCACATATGGATCCACCAGAGTCATTGCATGTGTGTTCTTTTCATGAACCACATATGGATCCACTAGAGTCATTGTATGTTTGTTCTTTTCATGAAACCAGCACTAGATTCATTGGATGTGTGTTCTTTTGACAAACCATATATGGATCCACCAGATTCATTGCATGTATGTTCTTTTCATAAAATACATGGATCAACCAATGTCATTGCATGTGTGTTATTTTCACAAACCACATATTGATCCACCAGAGTCATTCATTGTATGTTCTTTTCATAAAACACATGGATCAACCAATGTCATTGCATGTGTTTTGTTTTCACAAACCACATGGATCCACCAATGTCATTGCATGTGTGTACTTTTCACGAACCACATATGGATCCACCAAAGTCATTGCATGTGTGTTCTTTTCATGAACCTGATATGGATCCAGTAGAGTCATTTCATGTATGTTCTTATCCTAAACCAACACTAGAGTCATTGCATGTGTTTTCTTTTCACAAACCACATATGGATCCACCAGACTCATTGCATGTATGTTCTTTTCACAAACCACATATGGATCAACCAATGTCATTGCATGTGTGTTCTTTTCACAAACCATATATGGATCCACCAGAGTCATTGTATGTATGTTCTTTTCACAAACCACATATGGATCAACCAATGTCATTGCATGTATGTTTTTTCACAAACCACATGGATCCACCAATGTCATTACATGTGTGTTCTTTTCACAAACCACATATGGATCCACCAGAGTCATTGCATATGTGTTCTTTTCATGAACCACATATGGATCCACTAGAGTCATTGCATGTGTGTTCTTTTCATGAAACCAACACTAGTGTCATTGCATGTGTGTTCTTTTCACAAACCACATATGGATCCACCAGAGTCATTGCATGTGTTATGTTTGATGAACCACATATGGGTCCACTAGTCATTGCATGTGTTATGTTTGATGAACCACATATGGGTCCACTAGTCATTGCATGTATGTTCTTATCCAAAACCAGCACTAGAGTCATTGCATGTGTTTTCTTTTTACAAACCACATATGGATCCACCAGAGTCATTGCATGTATGTTCTTTTCATAAAACACATGGATCAACAGATGTCATGGCATGTATGTTTTTTCACGAACCACATGGATCCACCAATGTCATTGCATGTATGTTCTTATCCTAAACCAGCACTAGATTCATTGCATGTGTGTTATTTTCAAAAACCACATATGGATCCACCAGAGTCATTGCGTGTATGTTCTTTTCAAAAAACACATGGATCAACCAATGGCATTGCATTTGTGTTCTTTTCACAAACTACATATGGATCCACCAGAGTCATTGCATGTATGTTCTTTCCACAAACCACATGGATCGACCAATGTCATTGCATGTGTGTTCTTTTCGTGAACCACATATGGATCCGCCGGAATCATTTTATGTGTGTTCCTTTCATGAACCACATATAGATCCACTAGAGTGATTGCATGTATGTTCTTATCTCAAACCAGCACTAGAGTCATTACATGTGACTTCTTTTCACAAACCACATATGGATCCACCAGAGTCATTGCATGTATGTTCTTTTCATAAAACACATGGATCAACAAATGTTATTGCATGCGTATTCTTTACAAAAACCACATATGGATCCACCTGAGTCATTGCATGTATGTTTGTTTCAAAAAAACACATGGATCAGCCAGTGTGATTGCATGTATATTCCTTTCACAAACCACATATGGATCCACCAATGTCTGTGCATGTATGTTCTTTTCACAAAACACATGGATCAACCAATGGCATTGCATGTGTGTTCTTTTCACAAACCACATATGGATCCACCAGATTCATTACATGTGTTTTTTTTCATGAACCACATATGGATCCACTAGAGTCATTGCATGTATGTTCTTATCCAAAACCAGCACTAGAGTCATTGCATGTGTGTTCTTTTGAGAAACCACATATAGATCCACCAGAGTCATTGCATGTATGTTCTTTTCATAAAACACATGGATCAACAAATGTCATTGCATCTGTGTTCTTTTCACAAACCACATATAGATCCTCCAGAGTCATTACATGTATGTTCTTTTCATAAAACACATGGACCAACCAATGTCATTGCATGTATGTTCTTTTCACAAACCACATATGGATCAACAAATGTCATTGCATGTGTTTTCTTTTCACAAACCACATGGATCCACCAATTTCATTACATGTGTGTACTTTTCACAAACCACATATGGTTCCACCAAAGTCATTGCATGTGTATTCTTTTCATGAACCACATATGGATCCACTAGAGTCTTTGCATGTGTGTTCTTTTCACAAAACCAGCACTAGAGTCTTTCCATGTGTTTTATTTTCACAAACCACATATGGATCCACCAGAGTCATTGCATGTATGTTCTTTTCACAAACCACATATGGATCAACCAATGTCATTGCATGTGTGTTCTTTTCACAAACCATATATGGATCCACCAGAGTCATTGCATGTATGTTATTTTCACAAACCACATATGGATCAACCAATGTCATTGCATGTATGTTTTTTCACAAACCACATGGATCCACCAATGTCATTGCATGTGTGTTCTTTTCACAAACCACATATGGATCCACCAGAGTCATTGCATGTGTGTTCTTTTCATGAACCACATATGGATCCACTAGAGTCATTGCATGTGTTTTCTTTTCATGAAACCAACACTAGTGTCATTGCATGTGTGTTCTTTTCACAAACCACATATGGATCCACCAGAGTCATTGCATGTATGTTCTTTTCATAAAACACATGGATCAACAAATGTCATTGCATCTGTGTGCTTTTCACAAACCACATATGGATCCACCAGAGTCAATGAATGTATGTTCTTTCCACAAACCACATGGATCCACCATTGTCATTGCATTTGTGTTCTTTTCTTGAACCACATATGGATCCACCGGAGTCACTGCATGTGTGTTCTTTTCATGAATCACATATGGATCCACTAGAGTCATTGCATGTATGTTCTTATCCTAAACCAGCACTAGATTCATTGCATGTGTGTTATTTTCAAAAACCACATATGGATCCACCAGAGACATTGCATGTATGTTCTTTTCAAAAAACATATATATATTTAATATATTTTCTCTAATTAACATTCAAATACATATATTATATTATTCTTTCACTCCGGAACATCTTCCGGACCCCTTCCGATCTCCATCGGATGTTACCCGGAACTATTCCGGTTTCTCTTTCTCTATACCTAATTCATTCGAGACTTGATCATCGGTATCCCCATACCTTAGTTTGGTCTTGTTACCAATGAACTTGTTTACTCGTTCTCATGTCGTTGCATTCCGTGACCAAGTCACATGCTTGCAAGCTTCATTAATGCAACATCACTGAGATGGCCACATGGATCTATCTGTTACATGGATTAGACAAATCCTGGTCTTGATATGTACTCCTCTACACATCCCTTTCGAAAACCTGAGTGGCAACTTTTTGATCACCTTGTTACGAGATGATTCTTGATAACCATCTAAGCTTCCTCCGGAATGGTAATTTTCATTACCTCACCGTCAAAGGATCAGGTTGCGAGGTTCTCTGTGTTTTATCATCACTGGTGAACTATGTAACTAGATCTCATTCAAGATATAATGGTCGGATGTTTGTCTATCATGTTATTCAACTAATAACATGACCCCATTGTCAATTGGCATAAATGCCCATGATCTTGAAACCCAGACGATCATCATGACCAATGAACTAGTTCGCTAGAGGTAACTAGAGACAAAGTTTATTTACATACCACACGTGTATTAATGTTTCATATTAACATAGTATGAAACGTATTGTGAACATATAGGAGATATATCAAATAATACACTTTATTATTTGCCTCTAGGGCATAACTCCTTCAGTCTCCCACTTGCACTAGAGTACAAATAAAACTAGTTTACAATAGGCAGGAACCTAACACCAATGAAATCTCGGTATTATTCGTTCTTTTCCCCTTGGAGAGCTTTGGTCAAAGGATCTACCATATTTAGTTCCGTATCTACTTTGCAACTCTTGACTTCACCTTCGTCAACATTCTATCAGATGACGTGAAATCTAAGCTTGATGTGTTTGGCCGCGGAATGAGTTCTTAGTTGCTTTGCATTTGGAATAGCTCCCGTGTTATCACAATAGATCATCACGGGGTCTTGCGCATTTGGAAAAACTCCTAGTTCGATGACGAAATCCCTTAGCCAACCAGCTTCATCGCTGCATCGGCTGCAGCAATGTATTCAGACTCCATTGAATATTGCGCCACCACCGGCTGCTTCTTACTCATCCAGCTTACCGCCCCACCATTCACTAGGAACACAAATCCTGTTTGAGACTTCGAGTCATCATGATCCGAGTTCCAGCTCACATCCATGTAACCCGGTACATTTAGAGCTTCGTCACTTCCTCCATAGATTAGGAACGTATCCTTTGTTCTTTTCAGATACTTTAGGATATTCTTTACAACTGTCCAGTGATCCGGTCCTAGATTACTTTGGTATCGGCTCATCAAACTAAGAGCCAATGCCACATCAGGTCACGTACTTAACATTGCATACATGATAGATCCTATGGCTGAGTCATAGGGGATGTAATACATCTTTTCTCTATCATTATCCATTACCGGACATTGAGTCATACTCATTTTGCAATTCTTCATCATTGGTACCAAGCGCCTTTTGATATTTTCCATTTTGAACCTCTTCAAAATCTTTTTGATGTAAGTACTCTGACTTAATGCAATTAGGCACCTTGATCTATCTCTATAGATCTTTATTCCTAATATGTATGCAGCTTCACCTAGATCCTTCATGGAAAATTGGTTACTCAAATATGCTTTCACTCTTCTCATAAGATCCACATCGTTTCCCATGAGTAATATGTCATCCACATATACTACTAAGAAAACAACTGAGCTCCCACTCGCTTTGTTGTAAACACAGAACTCTTGTTGATTTTGTACAAATCCAAAACTCTTGATCACTTGATCAAAACGTTGGTTCCATCTCCAAAATGCGTGCTTCAATCCATAAATGGACCGTTGAAGCTTGCACACCTTTCCAGCATCCTTAGGATCAACAAAACCTCCCGGTTGCATCATATACAACTCTTCATCAATGTGACCATCTAGGAATGCGGTCTTGACATCCATCTGCCAAATTTCATAGTCAAAATGTGTAGCAACTTCTATTAAAATCTGGACATCCTTAAGCATCACTACGGGAGAATAAGTCTCGTCGTAGTCAACTCCTTGGATTTGTCGAAACCCCTTTGCGACAAGTCGAGCTTTGTGAACGGTCACATTACCATTCGTATCTGTCTTTTTCTTAAAAATCCATTTATTTTCCATGGCCTTGCGGCCTTCTAGAAGATCTACCAAGGTCCAAACTTGGTTCTCATGCATGGATCCTATTTCAGATTTCATGGCTTCTAGCCATTTCTCGGAGTCAGCACTATTGATACGTTGCTAACGTATCTATAATTTTTGATGTTCCATGCTTGGTTTTATCTACTTTCTTATGTTTTGTCCACACTTTGGAGTACTTTTCATATGATTTCTTGGACTAACCTATTAATAAGAGCCATAGTGCCAGTTGCCTTTTTTCTACTGTTTTTGGTTCTAGGAAAGTCAAAAAAGAATATTCTCGGAATTGGACGGGACAAAAGCCAAAGTCAATATTTTACCGAGGGGGACACGGAGCCAGAAGATGAGACGGAGGAGGGCCAAGGCCTGGCCACAACATGTGGTGGTGCGGGCTAGCCCTGGCCACGCCACCAGGTGGTGTGGGCCCCCTGGATGCCCACCAACCTCGCCCCTTCGCGTATATATTCCTCCCGATACAGAAACCCTAAAGAGTGAAGCCTCCAGCCACGAAAAGTTCCGCAGCGTTGCCGCCACCGAAGGGGAGATTCGGGGGACAGAAAGTCTCTGTTCCGGCACCCTGCCGAGACGGGGAAGTGCCCCCAGAGCCATCTCCATCGATCTCCACCACACACTCCATCGCTGTTGCTGATTCCCATGATGATGAGGGAGTAGTTCTTCCTCAAGGCTAAGGGCTCTACCGGTAGCTATGTGTTCATCTCTGTCTCTATGCATGATCTTGTTGTGGTCATGAGCTTTGTAATCAAGTAGATCTACCTTGCTACTCAAGTGCTTTAATAGATCTCTGATCTCCCCATGTGTGTGAAAGTGACAGCATGCACACCATGGTGGCACTTAGGCTAGAGATTACAAATACTTGTTATGAGTTATATTTGGAGTTGGATGTCTTTATGAAATTGTGGTGTTTGTTGGATACATCTAGTGCTCAAGGTGATAGTGTGGGATTATCTAGATGCGGAAAGCGAACTTTGAGGAGTGCTGTTATAGCCCTATCAATGATTAGAGTGTCCAACCAGAGAGTAGTTAAGAGTAGTATCATAAAGAGAGGATATTTATATGAGAGTGTTTACTAGTGAAAGTATGATCCCTAGGCCTTGTTTCTAAGCATTGATACACCATTTGCAATTAGATTTGTTACATGTTTGCTTGCTTCCATCTTTATTTCAGTTTTCCTTTTGTCTTTTCCCACGTCAACCACACGCCATCAAGCTATTTTCTAGCACCGTTACCACTTATAATTATCCATACCACTTGTATTTCACTATCTCTTCGCCGAACTAGTGCACCTATACACCTGACAAGTGTATTGGGTGTGTTGGGGACACAAGAGACTTCTTGTATCTTGATTGCAGGGTTGCTTGAGAGGGGATACCTTTGACCACTTCCTCCCTGAGTTCGATAAACCTTGGGTGATCCACTGAAGGGAAAACTTGCTGCTGTTCTACAAACCTCTGCACTTGGAGGCCCAACAACTATCTACAAGAATAGAAGTGCGTAGACATCAAGCTATTTTCTAGCACCGTTGCCGGGGAGGTAAGGTAAAAGGTACTCACATCCTCCGGTGTGAGTGCTCGAAGTTATTTCCTTTAGATTCTACAATTTTGTCTTTTTGTTTCTTATTTTCACTAGTTAGGCTTAATGGAAAACAACAACAAAATTAGAGAGATTTTTAGTATTTTTCCTAATATAGAACATGAATTGTCTGAAAAGAAAATTAAAAAACCCATGGAACTTTCTTTGCATGCTAATAGCAATGTTATTAGTATGAATCTTTTGAACACCTTTGTTACTAATGCTATGGAAACGTCTAAGCTTGGGGAAGTTAGTTTTTATGAAAATGATCTTTTTAATTCCCCAGCTTTAAAGAAGAAAATTTGCTCTGATGATACTTTATCTCCCATATGTGGTAATTCTAATGATACTTGTGATATTTTAGATCCACATACTGAAAGCATCTCTTTTAAAATACCTATAAAAATTGTTGAATGTGTTATAAACAACTATTATGTTGGAGATGGAACTGTCCATCCCGGTGATCATTTGCTCTTTATACACGAATTATGCGGGCTGTTCAAGTGTGCAGGTATCACAACAGATCAAGTTATGAAGAAGTTATTCTCATTATCACTGAAAGGAAGAGTTGAAGAATGGTATAAGCTGCTGAAGAATGGTCAAGCTCTTGAATGGGAGGAAATAGTACCTCTCTTTTACTCTAAATTTTATCCTCCTCATGAAGTTCATAAAGATAGGAATTACATTTATAATTTTCATCCTCATGATGGAGAAAGTATTACCCAAGCATGGGGGAGATTGAAGTCACTAATGCTCAAATGTCCCATTCATGAGCTCCCTAGTAATATTGTTATTAATAATTTCTATGCAAGGCTTTCAGGAATTTACAAGGACTATATAGATATTTGTTTAGACGGATCCTTCACAAGTAAGGATGTCAAAGCTAAGTGGGATCTTCTTGAAATAATTCAAAGCAATACCGAAGATTGGGATAACAACAAAGGTAAATAACTAGGTATAAACTATGAGTATGATTGCATTAAGTCTTTCGCTGAAACTGCTAATTTTCAAGAGCTTAGTGCTAAATATGGTCTTGATCCTCAAATTCTTATTGATTGTTTTAGATCCTTTGTTCTCATATTAATGTTCCTAAAGAAAAATGGTACATGTATCATGAGACTTTTAAAGACACTTGCATGGAAAATGAAATTTTTATTAATGATAATCATGTTAATTTTTGTGGAATACATAGACCTTGTGAGAATAATCAAATTGAAGAAGAATATTGTATCACCCATAGGAATGGAAAAACTAGAATGTGGTATAGGGCTTTAAATGATCTTGGTAAAAAAGTTTGTGCCCTTTATCCTTTCATTTGTGAACTTTGCTTCAAAGTGGGTCATTTCAATTTTCAATGCTCAGGCAATAATAATAGCCCTTCTAATCCAATGAGTACTGCAAGTTTGTATTGGGATGACATGATCACTCCTAATCAGCATGATGAACTTACATTATTTTTGGGGTGTGAAGAATTATCAAGAAAAACTTCTTTGGTAGATATGAGTGATTCTGATATGAATAGTGTCCTGCATGGTTGTCATCTTTATTGTGTTGATAATTGCCACACAAATACTTACATACAAAATATTATAGAAGATGAGATTTTACCAAAATATGATAGGACTAATATGTGTTTTGATCTTATTAATAAAAAGGATGAATCCTCCAAAGTTTCTTCTATTGTCTCTAATAATGAACCAGGGTATATGGATAAGCTTCCTTTCAAGCCTCTCCCTCCTAAAGAGAAGAAGAAAAAGAAGAGGAGAAATAAAAGGAGAGAGGAAACGGTATTTTCCCCTAAGCATGTTGCTCCTATTATAGTTTTTGATGAGTCTGAACTCGACGATGTTCCTATGCCTATTACCTATAGTTGTGATCATGATTGGGAAAAGAACACTTTTTTTGATATTGAAAATCTCTTCAGTACCAATTTTGAAAATGATGATATTAATGATTGCTGTACTATTAGTGCTATCCATGTTCCTTCCAATGATGATATGTTTACAAATGAATACACCTTAGAAGATAACTATTCTATTGCTTATGATGCTACTATACCTCTATTATATGATGATTGCAATGATGAATATGGTATTTCAGTCCCCCTACTATTGAGGAGGAAATTAACTATGATTACAATCTGCCTCCTATATTTGATGATTATGGTGATGAGAATAATAATGATAGCTATTTTGTTGAATTTGCTCCCACTACAATTAATAAGAATGACTATGTTTATGTGGGGAGTATTAATTCTTTTATGCATGTGGCTCATGATAATAATGTTTCATGTCATAGTTATATTGTTAATTTTATTCATGATGCTACTGAAAGTCATTATGAGAGAGGGAAACATGGTCTTATGTATCTCAATAATATTAAGTTTCCCCTCTTTATGTTAAAAGTCTTGAAGTTGCACTTGTTTTGTTTTCTTATGCTTGTTGCTTTGTGCTTTCATGACTTATTTATTTACAAGATTCCTATGCATAGGAAGTGGGTTAGACTTAAATGTGTTTTGAATTTGCTTCTTCATTCTCTCTTTTACTTCAATTCACATTTCTTATGTGAGCATCTTCTCAAACTATCATGCCTAACTTAAAGGCGTTAAAGAAAAGTACTTATTGGGAGATAACCCAAAAGTTTTAGATGAGTCTTGGAAGTTATTAATTAACGGCTCCTTATCCTTTTTATTTGCTTTTTGTGCCAAGAGTAACCTCTAATGAGAGAGAAATAATGATTGGGAAAGTTGCTGCCCCGAAACAGATTTATGTGCTTAACCGTAAAAATTTGTGTAAAATCTCTGTACATCCTTTTAAGGCGTGAATTTTTTTGCTTGTGCCCCAGGTTGTTATCTAACTTACGTTAGTTCAACACTTTTTTATTTGAGCAACAGATGGTCTTCGAACAAATTTGTCTTTACCTGCTAGTCTGTTTTGACAGATTTCTGCCATTTTCTACATTTGCTTCTTGTTGGTTCCTTTTTGAGTTCTTTTGGGGAATTTAGCTTTTTGAGGAAAGTGCTACAGTAGCTTGTGTTTTAATGGAATTTTTATTGGTGTTAGAACTGAACCTAAAGACTTATTATCTTGAGTGCACTAATGTTGCTAATAAAGATTGTGTGAAGTTTTGTATGAAGGAAAAATTTCAGGTGTATGGAAGGAATGAGTAATGAGATGAAGGATGGACTATAACTCAAGCTTGGGGATGCCACGCATGTCACCCCAAGAAATATCCAAGAGGTACAAGCGTCAAAGCTTGGGGATTCCCTAGGCATCCCCTTCTTCATCAATAAAAATTCCAGGTTCCTTCCAAACGCTTCATTCTTATTGTTTCATGCAAAGTTGTGTTGTTCTTGGAGCGTCTTCTTTTTCGTTTTCGTTTGCTTGGTTTGCTTAGTTTGTTGAATAAATTGGTTAGACCCCCTCTTTCTTACATTGGTTTTCAAATAGTTTGGTTTGGTTTGGAAAAGAGTAGGAAAGCTCATGCTTAAGTGGTAAAGAGAGCTTGTTTTTGACTGTGGCCTATGCTTTGTCATTCCATGCTTGATATTGTTTTGGCTTTATGCTTAGTATTCTTTGCTCTAGCATGGCATGTTATAAACAATTGAGATTGCTTAATGTGCCTTGGATAAATCATGCGTTGTTTTAGCATATTAAAGCATAGTATTGTGGCATTCTCCTTTGATGCTTTATTTGGGTTGACTTGGCACATGCTCACACCATGTTATGACTATCCCAAGTCACCATAGCATTGATGATCCTTTAGTTTTAAACTTGTAGTATCACTTTATTCTTTTATCAATGATGTTTTGTCGCTCTACCTGATTATGGCCATTATTGCTCTCTTAGTTTGTCGCTCCCAGTCTTTTGCTAGCCTCCGTAACCAAGTATGAGTTCCACTCATGCATCCAACTCCTAAAACCAAGTTATTCCAAAAGAGTCCACCATACCTACCTATTAGAATATGCTATTCCAAGTATATTCATGTTTTTGTTTACCTTCCAAATTAAACTTGTTATGAGAAAACTAGTGATTAAAGCTCTCACGAATTTGATGGCACACTTTACTTTTCTTGCCCTTAATAAACTTGAACCATTATGTCGTGTATGTTGTATACGCTTGCACTTATTTTTTGGGGATTAGCAGAACCATGCTGTCATGGGGAACTCTTTCAACATTGCACTGGTACTTTGTACTTAGTTGATATCATGCTCTTTTGTCTATGGATGTCGTCGGTGTGAAATGAAAGGAGAGCTTGTAAGTCCATGGAGTTATGTATATGTGTTAGAGAAACGCCTGGGCTGCCGGTCTAATCCATGCTGTCATGGTGGAAACCTACAGCGTAACCATAATGAGCTATCTATGAAGCATTCTTCTTATAAAAAAGAGTTAGATATTGAGAAAAAGAGAAAAAGAAAAAAAAGATATGATAAAAGAGGAAAGAGATAAAAAAGCACCATATTCCGATGGTAAATAAGAAGATTGTTGAGATGCTCGTTGTCTGCTTGCCTTGTCATTTTGATATGGGGATTCTTCCGTATCATCGGGCAAGGGGTACCCCATTGGCGGTTCTCTATGATACACATGTACTTACGATGACAAGAACTTACCGATGACTAAACTTGAGTAGCATGAGGAGCGGCCCTCGTATTCAAGGGACATGAGATTTCTAACTTATACTTCGTCAAGCATGTACAACATAGTTTGTTCACTTTAACCTTAATCACTTCAAGATGCTTATGATAGGGGCAATGAGAGCTGAAAGCTGTAACTACCATAATTTTTGGAAGCTCTTTATGAAACTTGAATCTCTGCTTCCTTCTATGAAGGCCTTTCTTCCACCATTATATTGAGTCTCCACCTTCTATATTTATGCACCTACTTTGAGAGCATAGTGGCCATTCTTAGTTCTATGTGCATTGTCCCAAGACTTGTTGATTGATGCATACCTTGATATTGCTTGTTTTAAACTATTTGTATCTAGTCAATGTTATGAACTTTGAAGGTGTCCTATACATTTATATTTGCTACTCTATGAGGGACAAGATGAATGCCACTATGCTATGTTTTCTTTATGTGAAACAAACAAACGTCTTGCAAAGCATTGTTATTCATGAATCTTTTGTTTGTGCCTTTTCATGTTGCAACATAGTTGCTATGTCTTATTGTTAGAACTTTGTCTTTCATGTTAGGATTGAAGTACTATGATCTCAGTTATCAATGTTTTACAAATACTTTGATCAAGTTCATGATGGTGCATGTCACCTTAAAAATTATCCTTTCTTTTTATCACTTACCTACTCGAGGACGAGCAGGAGTTAAGCTTAGGGATGTTGCTACGTTGCTAACGTATCTATAATTTTTGATGTTCGATGCTTGGTTTTATCTACTTTCTTATGTTTTGTCCACACTTTGGAGTACTTTTCATATGATTTCTTGGACTAACCTATTAACAAGACCCACAGTGCCAGTTGCGTGTTTTCTACTGTTTTTGGTTCCAGGAAAGTCAGAAAATGAATATTCTTGGAATTGGATGGGACAAAAGCCAAATTCAATAATTTACCGAGGGGGACACGGAGCCAGAAGACAAGACGGAGGAGGGCCAAGGCCTAGCCACACCATGTGGTGGCGCGGGCTAGCCCTGGCAGCGCCACCTGGTGGTGTGGGCCCCCTAGCCGCCCACCGACCTCGCCCCTTAGCCTATATATTCCTCCCGATACAGAAACCCTAAAGAGTCAAGCCTCCAGCCATGAAAAGTTCCGTAGCGCCGCCGCCACCGAAGGGGAGATTCGGGGGACATAAAGTCTCTGTTCCGGCACCCTGACGGGACGGGGAAGTGCCACCGGAGCCATCTCCATCAATCTCCACCACCATATCCATCGCCGTTGCTGATTCCCATGATGATGAGGGAGTAGTTCTTCCTCAAGGCTAAGGGCTCTACCGGTAGCTATGTGTTCATCTCTCTCTCTATGCATGATCTTGTTGTGGTCATGAGCTTTGTAATCAAGTAGATCTACCTTGCTACTCAAGTGCTTTAATGAAAGTGACAGCGTGCACACCATGGTGGCACTTAGGCTAGAGATTACAAATACTTGTTATGAGTTATATTTGGAGTTGGATGTCTTTATGAAATTGTGGTGTTTGTTGGAACCATCTAGTGCTCAAGGTGACAGTGTAGGGTTATCTAGATGTGGAAAGAGAACTTTGAGAAGTGCTGTTATAGCCCTACCAATGATTAGAGTGTCCAACTAGAGAGTAGTTAAGAGTAGTATCATAAAGAGAGGATATTTATATGAGAGTGTTCACTAGTGAAAGTATGATCCCTAGGCCTTGTTTCTAAGCATCGATACACCGTTTGCAATTATATTTGTTACATGTTTGCTTGCTTCCATCTTTATTTTAGTTTGCCTTTAGTCTTTTCCCACGTCAACCACACGCCAGCAAGCTATTTTCTATCACCGTTACCACTTATAATTATCCATACCACTTGTATTTCACTATCTCTTCGCCAAACTAGTGCACCTATACACCTGGCAAGTGTATTGGGTGTGTTGGGGACACAAGAGACTTCTTGCTTCTCTATTGCAGGGTTGCCTGAGAGGGGATACCTTTGACCACTTCCTCCCTGAGTTCGATAAACCTTGGATGAACCACTTAAGGGAAAACTTGCTATTGTTCTACAAACCTCTGCATTTGGAGGCCCAACAACTGTCTACAAGAATAGAAGTGCGTAGACATCACTATCCATAGCTTCTTTGTAGTTTGCAGGTTCCTCCTGTTCATCTAGGATGATAGACATCAAAAGGCTACTGTACCAATCAAGAGCGGCACGAATTCTTGTAGACCTGCAAACCTCAGGAGTCTCAATGTCGTTGTTTTGATCATCATCATTGGGCTCTTCCTGCATGTTGGAGAGCGGTTTTGGAACAACTTCCGTTGCGCTACTCGGAATTTGGAGAGAAGGGTTAACAACTTCATCTAACTCAATTTTCCTTCCACTAACTCCTTTAGCAAGAAACTCTTTTTCGAGAAAGGTGCCAGTTTTTGCGACAAACAGTTTGCCTTCGGCTTGGTTGTAGAAAGTATACCCACTAGTTTCCCTTGGATATCCCACAAAGATACATTTTTCTGATTTGGGTTTGAGTTTTTCAGGCTATAGTTTCTTAACCTAAGCCTCACAACCTCAAACTTTCAGAAATGACAACTTTGGCTTCTGTCCGTACCATATCTCATATGGGGTTGTCTCCATGGATTTAGATGGTGCTCGGTTTAAAATAAAAAGCAGCGGTTTCTAACGCGTAACCCTAAAAAGACACAGACAAATCAGTTAAAGACATCATGGACCGCATAGTATCTAATACGGTTCGGTTACGATGTTCGGACAAACCATTACGCTGTGGTGTTCCAGCTGGCGTAAGCTATGGGATAATCCCATAGTCCTTCAAGTGCATGTTAAACTCATAACTCAAATACTCGCCTCCTCGATCTGATCGAAGATGCTTGATTCTCTACTTCTTTCTGAAATTCCTTGAACTTTTCAAAGGTTTCAGACTTGTGCTTCATTAAGTAGATATATCCATATCTGCTTAAGTCGTCAGTAAAGGTAACAAAGTAAAAATAACCATTGCGTGTTGAGACACTTATTGGTCCACATACATCCGTGTAACACCCCAGTTTTAGCTAATCTTAATTAGGGCTTTGTTTGTGTATTCATGAGCATCATTACTTAAAATGCATGCAAGGAAAATAAGAAAAACCCTAAAACCTAGCTATTTCCTCTCCCTCTTGAAAACAATTCAAAATGGGTTTGAATATTTTGGAAAAGTTCAAAAATATATGGAGCCCAATTTGAATAAAAGGGGCCCCTGCAATATTTCCCATAGTTTCACAACTCTCTGGTATTTTTGAAATAGTTCAAAACAGATTTGAAATGAAATACAAAGGAAATAAAAACGGGAAAAAGAAAAAGGTTTTCTAACAAAAAAGAACCCAGCGAGCTCCCTAGGCCGGCCTAGTCCATCTCTCCTTCTCCCCCTTCTTCTCTGCCGCATCAGCCCATCGCCCAGCCGAAGCCCAGTAGAGGCCCAACCCAGATACCCCTTTGCTGTTGTCTTCCTCGCGGAGAGGAAGCAGCTGGGTGTCGCCGGCATCTCCGTCGATCCCCTCCGCCTGCATCCCACCGTCCGTCTAGCTCCAGGGGTGGATATGACCACCCGGAGCACGTCTCTCTCCTCCTGGTTCCCTCTCTCCCTCCTGCGAGATCCCTCTTTGTTCCCCTTTACATGTCGAAACCCTAGCTCCACTAGGACCGACGACTGTCGCCGTTTGAAACCTCGCCGAACCCGTCTAACGATGCCATCAGGTCCGCCTCGTCGCCCTCTACTTCCCTGCCAACAGAATCGTGGAGGGGCACCCTTAATCACCGACGCCGGTCTCTTCTTCCCCGACGCCGACGAAGCTCTCCGCTGCTAATCCTCGCTCTTCCGGCCTCCTCGCGCCTCGCCGTCGTCTCCATTTGCTTTGTGGTGAGCTTCTGGTCGTCATGGACCCATTCCCTTCCTCCCTCCTGCTCTGTACCGTGCTGCCGCCGTAGCTCGCCGTCATAGTAGGCCGTTGTAGAAGCCCCTCTAGTGACCATAAAGGAGCGGCACCGGCAGCCTCGCGTCCGCCACTTTGCTCTGGTTCAAACGGAACCATTTGCGTGACCCAGATCGCCGCTCAGCGTTGTCCTCGCCGCCGCCCGACGTGGTCTCTGGTGAGACCGACGTGGCGCCTACGTGGTGCTCGCGTGGCTGTCGCGTGGTGCCCGCATGGCCCAGGTCCCACTCGTTAGCTGTAGTGGCTAGCCTCTGCCCTGGTGAGAAAGGATAGGGTTAGGACGTGGTGATGTAAGCGTGTGTCATGCTGACGCAGTAAGTCCTTTTAATAGCTTTATTAATTTCAGAAATTGAATAAATCTTATAAATTCAATAAGTAATTATTTATAAGTAAGAAAAATGTGTATAATATATCAAAATGTTCAGAAAAATGAGATCTTTACAATAGACTCATAATCATGCATGGTTAAGGAACCTACATGACAAGTTTAATTAGAAGAACTAGTTGAACCCCGTAGGTGATTCCGTGGTCTCTCCTGTATTAGGGTTTGGACCCCTCGGATCCCGCTTAAATTGCCAAGCATGCTTTAGGGTCTCATTTCAATATATTTAACTTGTCATATCATCATCCTTTCTTGAGCATTGCATCGATGGCATGTGTTGATTGTTGTTCCCCCTTTCTTTTTGGTGTTTGGTTCTTTTCGGTAGAATACGACATTGAGATCAAGATTGAAGACCGAGATCAACACCATAGAAGATTGATGAACAATACTTGACCAACTATAATCAAGTCAAGCACAAGGCTTCTGAAGATCTATATCTGGGTATCAACAAACAAGGCAAGCAAAACCCCACACATGATATAATCCTATGATTTCAAAGTATTTCATTCTCGCCATGTACATATGATTCTACCGTGGTCTTTTATCGATAGATAGAGTATCCTATATGTTTCATTACTCCCTTGAGCTTATATTACCTGATCCACTTCTCCTAGCAAGGATTGTGTGCACTGCTAGAGCTTTTATCTGTGTCTTTCTTAGCCATGCTTAGCTGTTAGTGCTGGTTCATCCAGATGATGTACCAAAAGCAGAGAATCTAGTAAGACAGGAGAACGAGATAAACTGATGAGATAAGATCAGTGGTAAAGGTTCAACAAGCTAAGGCTTGTATGGGAGGCCACGGTGGGATTTGGTGTTTGTAGTCCCATGCTCGTTACCACTAGGAACTGAGTTCTTACCTTTGTAAATGAGATGACCGTACAGCCACACGGGGCCTAGAAAACCTCATGAGTAACTAACTTGCCTAGTAGATTCCATGAGTCACATAGTTCAGCGTTCCATTCGACATATGCATAGAAAATGTTTTGAAAGATTTGGCGGGTGCAGGTGCATCATAACAGGTAGGTAAGCGTGGGCGGGGTTGCTTGGGGTAGATGGCGCCCCTGGTAAACCAACCTCGTCTCACATCTCTAGGGACCGGCTTCGGGATTTGACCCATTACGGCTGAACCATTCTTAGGGAGTGACTCATGGTGTCGGCGAAAGCAAGGTAAAGGTCGTGGCCAACCACCCTCTGCCGGCCTTCCAAGGAAGAGGGCTTATCTAGTGGCATTAAGGGTCGGTTGGTACGTGTGGGTAAAGTTGTGCACCCCTACAGGGTTAAATCTTTTCGAAAATCCGTGTCCACGGTTATGGACGACTTGGTAATGAACATGAGATCATAGAGAACAATAACCTAATCCTAAAACTTGGCAACTAATGTTTGTTAAGGATGCTTCCTCATGGGTACGAGGGGTGATCCTAGTTGTGAGATGAGGATTACTTTGGTGGATATCAAGATGATGATCAATTCTTCGGAGATGTCGCTCTCTTATCCCCTCTTAAAATATTCTGATTAGACGAGCTTCTTCTCTCCCTCTTGTTTTACAAACAAAGATGGCTTTATGCAAAATAACCACACTAGCCATAAGTCTTGCGGAGTACACCCTGTACTGACCCTTGCTTTGGTGATACTTTCAGAGTAAGTGTTCCCTGAAGACAAGTTTGGTTCAACATCGACACCGACGAGTAGCTTGGGGTTCCCGGCCGGCAGCCTGGAATCTATGGGCTGGGACGTCATCGTTATGCTTCAGGCCTCTTAGGCTAATTGTTAAGTTTTCTATAATTAATAGCATAATTTGCCTTCCGTTGTTTGATGTTTATGGTCAGTGACCTCTGCTTGTAATATTTTGGTTCTTCGCTCAGTTATGAGCTTGCTGTAATAATTTTTGTGTCGCAGGGTTACTGTTGTGTTACCGATTTTTCACTGGATATCCTCGAGCTCTAGGTTAAGCTTATGTCAGGCTAAGGTCTGGATTTGTTTAACCCTGATCCCGGGGGTGTTACAGTTTTTGGTATCAGAGCAGTACCAACCGTAGGAAAACCTTGCTATTGGTCGATGTTGAGGCTAGTACTTGTGAAAATTGTTTCAAAGATGAAAATTATTTGCGAAAACCCTAGTATGCTTCTTTTTCTCCTTATCCAGTTTCGTCTAACTGTGGGTCATCTTATCTTGTGTTGATTTGGAAAAGTTTTGATATCTCTTCTAGTCTTTCAAAGTTTAGGTGCCCTCTAGGCATGTCGTTTCTCAGCCAGTTGACCTAGTGTAGAGTTCTCTAGAGTTGTGTGTGTTGTGTGTTCTTTATTCCCTTTGCTCCGTTTTAGCTGAGAGATTCCCTTTCCATCAAGATCTCTCTACCCTAGGGGCCAACAATATTGTATTGTAAAATCCATAGTGTTCTGTTATAGGCTTTGAGGTCTCCTTTCGCCTCGTGTGCCTCCTTTTTGTTTGTTTGGGTACTTCAGAAGTCCTTTCTTCTCTTGGAAGCTACCTCATGATTACTATCTTGTAGTGTACTCTATGTCACTCAAGTAGTAATTACTACTTTATCGGGGTTTAAACCTCAGACTTGAACCTAAGATCCTGGATTATACTGGATTCTGGTGTTGGAAATCTTGTACATGAAGTTGATCTTTAACCCAAGATCCATTCCATTGTCCCCTATCGTTAATGTTCACACATTACCTCAGGATGGCTGGTACTACAATGCTAGCATTCATACTTGTGGTCTTTGTCGCGATTGAATTGCGACAACATAGGACTTCCCCTACCACTAGCTATAGCAGATGTTCTTTAATGGAACCAAAGAGATCATGACAAGAGTACTCCTCGTGAGTCTCACATCTATACTCGTGACTCTGCCACACCCTCCCTCCTATGCATTCGTTTTCGGAAGATTGATAATCTATGCATCCACATCTCGGGATTCTATCCTGAGCATGTTCTTTCCCTTGTTGTTTCTGACCTTTGTCTACTAGTTGGTAGCCAAGTAGTACTGTGCATTGGTGTCTTCCGATGCAAAATACTCTTGTGGTCCAGCATGAAAAACCATTTCAGAATGTCAGGAGAAACAAACTCTAGTACCTCGTCATATCTAGGACCAGGTTAAAGTGTTGTAGTCCATAGAGGCATGATTAGCTTCTATCTGTTCTACCTTAGAGTATCACACCCTTTTATACTAAGAGGTCGTGCTGAGTTTCATGACCCCTTAATGAAGTGATGCTCTTACATATTATTACCCACCCTTCCTCCGAGATTTCGCTCTCGTGAATGGTGCGTGTGCGTAACAATGTGGCCATCTGAGATTCTTAGCAATTCTTATTGCTTTGAACTCTAAGGACATCTGTATCATTCTTAGTAGGATGGTTAAACCTATCACTAAGCGAAGGATGATTGTGCTACCAAGTCCACTATTCTGGTACACTCTCCTCGGTCAAAGAGTTAGGCTTGTGCCAAAGCTTTGAGACTAAGTCTTCTTGCCTTACCAAGCAAGTTTCCTCTCGAACTAAGTGACATATCGGTGGTTCGTAATATTCTAGATGTCTACTAGAAGTATTGCCATGTTGCCACATGACCGTGTTTGTGAAGTTCTAGAGTAAGCAAGTTCTCTGAACAGCTCCTTTATCCAAGGATCCGTATCGGATACCCCTGAAGCAGTTGGTTGAGCTTAAACAACAACTTGGAGAGTTGTAAAGACAAAATTTCTATCTGACTTAGTTCCTCCTTAAAGGGATGTCTAGTTTTGCTCGCGTTGAAGAAAGATAGTATTTCCTTCGTGGATATGCTATCTTCCCCCACCTTTGATTTGATTTGGGTTATCGTCAAATAAAACTCAGTTCGAAGGACTATCTTGATGATGCTACTCCTTGTGATGTTTCACTTGAGTACATCTTCATGTTCTTTGGTATGACCAATACATTGCCTTTTTCATACAACACATGAGTCTATCTTCCTGGAGTGTCACGATAAGTTTGTTGTTGATCCCATCGATAATATCCTTATCTCTCCATGCTTAAATAGATTCATATGGAACATTTGGCATTAATGTTGGAAAACTTTTGAGAACCTTCTTCGGGTTATCTCGAAGTATGCGTTCTGGATGTTAGAAGTAACCTTCTCCGATTCACAGGCAAATGGTGAAAAGTGTTGTCGTGGATTCGAGTAGAGTTGTCTATATTTTCTTATGGACACTTGTGTTTCATTGTAAGTACTTGATGTATAAGTAGTTGTCTTCTGATAAGTTGCTAATACATGGGTCTAGCAATTCATCTCAGTCTATTGGAGCTTAACACTGTAGTCCATGTCTTGAGAATCTAATAACTTTACCTTTACGGTAAATGTTGCAAACTATCTATTCGGACATGCTGAGTCTGAAGTATCATTCCACTTAACCAAATCTGAATCTCAAACAGATATGATGGTTTGTGTTCTTCAAGGTTTTGACATAGGTCTCTTTGTAAACCCGACAAGATTGATGTAATGGTTGACACAACCAGTCGGAATGCCTATCGTTAAATTCTCTTGAATCAGCAAATAACAACCACTCTTCATGAGGCTTCTGCTATGATTTATTATATGAGTTGTGCTTGTGGTTTCCTTTTTAACCAAAGTCCGACTTTTACTTGATGTCTTCTTTCTTGAACATCAAGGAGAACATTTAAAGTAGTGTTACTAAATGTCTCTCGGTCGATCCACCAGACCCTGTTATGTTGGCAATCATTTGTTGAGCCAAGTAATTGAAGTCTGAGAATGCAGTTTCTTTTTCCTCGTGTCATCAGGACTCTTCTTGCCTCTTCATCTTGGTGGTGTAAAGTGGTATCATGATATTTGGCAAAGATTTGGGTAAACCTGGATGAATAAAGAGGTTCCTTCGTATCTCGACCATGTTCATAGAGTGACTATGATGTTGGTAATCAAAAGTTTCTCTTGTTCGCCATAAAACAACATTTCTGTCTTAACCTTCTGTTGAACGAAGAGATCCTTCTGTATCAAAAGTAATTCAACAGCTTGGTTATCTGTACCTTTGTATCCCTAGAATCTCTACTTAAGTCACCCAGAAGAGTTTCGTATCTTGAAGTCTGTGGTCATGTTCTTTCTATTGTAAGCTTTCCTTTTTAGAAGCCTAAACCCTTCTGAAACTCCATGGTGTCAATCCTTATGAAGACCAGTTATCTAACAATTTGAAACTTATCTCCTCTTGTTTCCTCCGTTACGTTGATGTGTTTCATGTCTATCATCTCAGAGTTGCCTTGAACACTCCTTTCATGAGTTGACCGTGAGATACTATGTGTGTTGTTAGTGTGTTTCCCTCTTATCCTTAGAAGTGGTCCTATTTCTCCTTCTTTCTTCCTACCTTTGGAATGTCGGGTCAAGATTCTCGTAAGGGGGATAGAGCTGTAACACCCCAGTTTTAGCTAATCTTAATTAGGGATTTGTTTGTGCATTCATGAGCATCATTACTTAAAATGCATGCAAGGAAAATAAGAAAAACCCTAAAACCTAGCTATTTCCTCTCCCTCTTGAAAATAATTCAAAATGGGTTTGAATATTTTGGAAAAGTTCAAAAATATATGGAGCCCAATTTGAATAAAAGGGGCCCTGCAATATTTCACATAGTTTCATAACTCTCTGGTATTTTTGAAATAGTTGAAAACAGATTTGAAATGAAATACAAAGGAGATAAACACAGGAAAAATAAAAAGGTTTTCTAACAAAAAAGAAGCCAGCGAGCTCCCTAGGCCGGCCCAGTCCATCTCTCCTTCTCCCCCTGCTTCTCAACCGCACAGCGCAACAGCCCGTCACCCAACTGAAGCCCAGTAGAGGCCAAGCCCGGATACCCCTTCGTTGTCGTCTTCCTCGCGGAGAGGAAGCAGCTGGGTGTCACCGGCGTCGCCGTCGATCCCCGTCGCCTGCATCCCGCCGTCCGTTGAGCTCCAGGGGTGGATAAGACCACCCTGAGCATGTCTCTCTCCTCCTGGTTCCCTCTCTCCCTCTTGCGAGCTCCCTCTCTGTTCCCCTTTACATGCCGTAACCCTAGCTCCACTAGGACCAATGACCATCGCTTCCCCGCTGCTTCCCCGCCAACGGAATTGAGGAGGGGCACCCTTAATCACCGATGCCGGTCTCATCTTCCCCGACCCAGATGAAGCTCTCCGCTGCTAATCCTCGATCTTCCGGCCTTCTCGCGCCCCGCCGTCGCCTCCGTTCGCTTTGTGGTGAGCTTCTGGTCGTCATGGACCCTTTCCCTTCCTCCCTCCTGCTCCGTAGCCCGCTGCCGCTGTAGATCGCCGTGCTCTGCTGCTGGCCGTCGTAGAAGCCCCTCCAGTGACCATAAAGCAGCGGCGCCGCCAGCCTCACGTCCGTCACTTTGCTCCTGTTTGAACGGAACCATTCGCGTGTCCCAGATCGCCGCCCAGCGTCGTCCCAGCCACCGCCCGACGTGGTCTCCGGCGAGACCGACGTGGCGCCTGCGTTGTGCTCCCGTGCCTGCCGTGTGGTGCCCGCGTGGCCCAGGTCCCACCCGTCAACCGTAGTGGCTAGCCTCTGCCCTGGTGAGAAAGGATAGGGTTAGGACGTGGTGACGTCAGTGTGTGTCATGCTGACGCAGTAACTCCATTTAATAGATTTATTAATTTCAGAATTTGAATAAACCTTATAAATTCAATAAGTAATTATTTATAAGTCAGAAAGATGTGTATAATATATCAAAATGTTTAGAAAAACAAGATCTTTACAATAGACTCATAATCATGCATGGTTAATAAACTTATATGACAAGTTTAACTATAAGAACTAATTGAACCCCGTAGGTGATTCCAGGGTCTCTCCTGTATTAGGGTTTGGACCCCTCGGATCCTTCTTAAATTGCCAAGCATGCTTTAGGGTCTCATTTCAATCTATTTAAATTGTCATATTATCATCCTTGCTTGAGCATTGCATCGATGCCATGTGTTGATTGTTGTTCCCCCTTTCTTTCCGGTGTTTGGTTTTTCCTATAGAATACGACATTGAGATCAAGATTGAAGACCGAGATCAACACCATAGAAGATGGATGAAAAATACTTGACCAACTATAATCAAGTCAAGCACAAGGCTTCCAAATATCTATATCTGGGTATCAACAAACAAGGCAAGCAAAACCCCACACATGATATAATCCTATGATTTCAAGGTATTTCATTCTCGCCATGTCCATACGATTCTACTGTGGTATTTTATTAATAGATTGAGTATCCTATCTGTTGCATTACTCCCTTGAGCTTATATTACCTGATCAACTGCTCCTAGCATAACTAGGTTTTGCTTGTGTGCACTGCTAGATCTTTTATCTGTGTCTTGCTTAGCCATGCTTAGCTGTTAGTGCTGGTTCATCCGGATGATGTACCAAATGCAGAGAATCTAGTATGACAGGAGAACGAGGTATACTGATGAGGTAAGATCAGTCGGAAAGTTTAAACATGCTAAAGCTTGTATGGGAGGCCATGGTGGGATGTGGTTTTTGTAGTCCCATGCTCGCCACCACTAGGAACCGAGTTCTTTCCTTTGGAACCGAGACGAGCGTACAGCCACACGGGGCCTGGAAAACCTCACGAGTAACTAACTTTCCTAGTAGATTCCATGAGTCACATAGTTCGGCATTCCATTCGACATATGCATAGAAAATGCTTTGAAAGATTTGGCAGGTGAAGGTGCATCATAACAGGTAGGTAAGCGTGGGCGAGGTTGCTTGGGGTAGATGGCGCCCCTGGTAAACCAACCTTATCTCACATCTCTAGGGAATGGCTTCGGGATTTGACCCGTTATGGCGGAACCAATCTTAGGGCATGACTCATGGTCTCGGCAAAAGCAAGGTAAAGGTCGTGGCCAACCACACTCTGCCGGCCTTCCAAGGAAGAGGGCTTATCTAGTGGCATTAAGAGTCGGTTGGTATGTGTGGATAAACTTGTGCACCCCTGCAGGGTTATATCTTTTCGAAAAGCCGTGTCCACGGTTATGGATGACTTGGGAATGAACGTGAGATCATAGAGAACTATAACCTAATCGTAAAACTTGGCAACTAATGTTTGTTAAGGATGCTTCCTCATGGGTATGAGGGGTGATCCTAGTTGTGAGATGAGGATTACTTTCGTGGATATCAAGATGATGATCAATTCTTCGAAGATGTCGCTCTCTTATCCCCTTTTAAAATATTTTGATTAGACGAGCTTCTTCTCTCCCTCTTGTTTTACAAACAAAGATGGCTTTATGCAAAATAACCCCACCAGCCATAAGTCTTGCGGAGTACACCCTGTACTCACCCTTGATTTGTTGATACTTTCAGAGTAAGTGTTCCCTGAAGACAAGTTTGGTACGACATTGACACTGACGAGTAGCTTGGGGTTCCCGGCCGGCAGCCTGGAATCTACGGGCTAGGACGTCATCGTTATGCTTCAGGCATCTTAGGACATTTATTAAGTTTGCTATACTTTATAGCATAATTTGCCTTCCGTTGTTTGATGTTTGTGGTCAGTGACCTCTGCTTGTAATATTTTGGTTCTTCGCTCAGTTAAGAGCTTGCTGTAATAATTTTTGTGTCGCAGGGTTACTGTTGTGTTACCGATTTCTCACTGGATATCCTCGAGCTCTAGTTTAATCTTATGTCAGGCTAAGGTCTAGATTTGTTTAACCCTGATCCCGGGGGTGTTACAATTCGTATGTATGATTCCAAGTAGGTCTACAACTCTCTCCACTGTCCCGGAGAATGGTGTCCTAGTCATCTTGCCCATGAGGCAAGGCTCACATGTATCAAGGGATTCGAAATACAATGATCCAAGAAGCCCTTCTGAATGAAGCTTCTTCATGCGTTTTATGCCAATGGGACCAAGATGGCAATACCACATAAACATGGAATTATCATCATTATGCTTACAACATTTAGCATCAACACTATGGATGTGTGTACTACAATCAAGATAAAGTAAGAATAAACCATCACACACAGGAGCATGAACATAGAAAATATCATTCATATAAATTGAACAACCATTTGTTCCTGATTTTTAAACGAATAACTGTCTTGAAACAAGCAAGACCCACTCACAATATTCATACTCAATGAGGGTACATAGTAGCATTTATTCAAAACCAAAAATAATCCCGATGGCAGACGGAGATGCAGGGTGCCGACGGGCATCACTTCGACTCTCGAACCATTGCCGACGCGCATCGTCACCTCGTCCTTCCTTAGGCGCCTTCTACTCTGCAGATCCTGCTGAGAGTTACAAATGTGAGAAACAGATCTGGTATCAAATACCCAGGTGTTACTCCCGCGCTTATAAGGAACACCTAAATAACATGTATATCACATATACCTTTGTCCTTGGCGGCTATCTTGCCGGCTCGCTTGTCTTCAAGGTACTTGGGGCAATTGCGTTGCCAGTGCCCATCCCCTTTGCAGTAGTAGCATGTAGTGCCGGGCTTGGCAGTCTTTGAGGTACTGGCAATGATCTTGCCATCCTTCTTGGACTTTTTCCCTTGCCTTTTCCCTTTTTCCCCGGCTTCTTAAAATTGGTGGTCTTATTGATCATCAACACTGTGTGATCCTTCTTGATTTCAACCTCAGCAGTTTTGAACATGGCGAACACCTCAGCAAGGGTATTAGTCATCCCTTGGATGTTGTAGTTCATCACAAAGCTCTTATAGCTAGGGGCAGCGAGTGAAGCAACCTATCAATTATGAGCTCCTCCGGGATTTTGTAATCCAGGGCGTTCAAACGCTTAACATAGCCAGACATTTGGACCACGTGCTCACTAATACTGCTGTGCTCTTCCATTTTAGCAGAGAAGAAGAGCTCGGAAGCATCATACCTTTTTGCACGGGCATGTGGAGCAAAGACAGCCTTGAGATGCTCAATGATCTCAAAAACATTCATCTTCTCAAAACGCTTTTGAAGCTTCGGCTCCATCGCATAGAGCATTGCACTTTGGACGAGGGAGAAATTGTTTGCCTTGGACTGTGATACGTCCAAAACGTATCTACTTTCCCGAACACTTTTGCTATTGTTTTTCCTCTAAACTTGTGTGATTTGGATACAACTAACACAGACTGACGTTGTTTTCTACATAATTACCTTGGTGTCTACTTTTTGTGCAGAAAATCAACTATCAGGAAAAAACCTGGAAAATATGCCAAAAATCCTATTTTGCTAGAAGGCTCACGGAGCCAGAATACGAGACGGAGTGGGGCTGGGGCCAGGCCACACCACCTGGCCGCCAAGCCAGGCCTGGCCGCGCCAAGGGGTGGTCTAGTCACCCCAGACACCCCCTCGGTCTCCCTCTTTGCCTATAAGTTGCCTTCTGACCTAAAAACTCAAGGGGGGTCGATGTTTTTCCAGAAAGAGTTCCGCTCCGCCGTCACCACCAGATTTCGTTATTCGGAACCAGAAACGCCGTTCTGGCACCCTGCCGAGATGGGGAATTAGAGGAGATCATCGCTATCATCATCGCCATCGCTTCTCCATCGACCATCCATGTTTCCCCCATCTATGAGTGAGTAATTCCCCGCTGTAGGCTATGGGGATGATAGGGATTGGATGAGATCGTTCATGTAATGGCATAAGATTGTTAGGGCATGGTGCCTAGTATCTTCTATTAGTGATTTTTTACTTTGTTGCAACTTGTTATGCTTAATGCTTGTCCCTAGGGCCCGAGTGCCATGATTCAGATCTGAACATGTTATTGATTCATTATGATAATATTGTTTATGGTCTTACCTACAAGTTGTATACACACGTTTTTGTCCAGAACCAAAGGCCCCGAAGTGAAAGAAATCGGGATAACCAGAGGGAATGGCTTTGATGTGAGGATCACATGTGTTCACGGAGTGTTAATGCTTTGCTCCGGTTCTGTATTAAAAGGAGCACCTTAATTGCAAGTAGTTCCCTTGAGGCCCCGCTGCAAACGAGCTGGCAGGACAAAAGATGTTGTGCAAGTTCTCATTGCGAGCACGTGTGACTATATATGGAACACATGCCTATGCTTATCTAGTACTTGGATGCTTTATCTTATTTATCTGCAATTGCCCTATGTCTTGATTGCCATGTGAATTGTCTTGTCCATGCAACACCCTTCCATCCATCCCTATGCCTACCGGGCTTTAATCCTGCTGTTTACTGCAATTGTTACTATTGTCTTTGCCTTTACTACTACTATTACTTTAATATTCCTACTACAAAACTATTGCTACTGGTAAACTGCTGTGAGCAAGATTGCTTTCAGGTGCAGCTGAATTGACAACTTAGTTGTTAAGGCTTATAAATATTCTCCCCTTGTGTCGAATCAATAAATTGGGTTTCACTTCCCTCGAAAATACTACAATACACCACCTATACTTGTGGGTCATCAAGAATATTTTCTGGCGCCATTGCTGGGGAGCATAGCTTTATTTATCAAGTCCACTTGGAATCATTATTGTTTGCTGCTATCCATCCATCATGGGTAAGTCTCGTGATGTCAAGGTTCCTATTTTACCATCCACTACAAGAAGAGGTACGGTTCTAAACACCTCGGTTGCTCTTGATTCACCGTCTGTTATGAGTAAGTTCCTTACACCACCACATACACATGCTACACACACTGCTACTACCGCTGAATTTGAAACTTCTGATACTTATGATGCTGCTTCTGTTGTGCTTGATAAGAGTGGTTCATTAGGTCCTTTCCTAGATGCTACGATTGCTAGAACTATAGCTGGAAATACTGAAACTCCTAATGAAAACACTACTACACCTTTTAGTTCACCTGAGTCTAGAGAGAGCTATGATATTGAAGATGGTTATATTGAGATGACCGATGAATTTATTGAAGAATGTCAAAACACCCATGATAGGAGTGCTGCTAAGAGTCTCCTTGAGAGGCGTACTATTAAACCCAAATTGTCTCCTAATGCTAAGTTTGCCGCGTCTCCCATAAACATTAAAGATAAAGATTATGATTTCTCTCTTGATCTATCTTATATAGCTATTGTTGAGAAAGAACCTTTTTGAGGGACTAAGAATGAAAGTGTGGTAGCACATATGAATGAGCTTTCTACCATGAGTGGTTTATTTTCTGATGATATTAAGATGCGCACCTACTTTGTTGCTAAGATTTTCCCCTTTTCACTAAAAGGAGAAGCTAAAACTTGGTTTAATAATTTACCTCCTGGATCTATTGATAGCCCTGATTGCTTGATTAGTACTTTCCTGCAGAAATATTTTCCTCCTAGTGCTAGACATGCTTTTTTGTAGGAACTTTTTGATTTTAAACAGGGAGAAAAAGAGATATTTCCTGAATCATGGGCAAGGTTTTGTGCTTTGATTCATGCATAGGCTGGATGTCCATTACCTAAGAATGAGCTTCTTGATATATTTTATAATGGACTAACTTAAGAATCTAGGACATACCTGGATAGTTGTGCTGATTGTGTTTTCAGGAATAGGACTCCCAAGGAAGCTGAGGAATTAATGGCTAAATTAAGCAAGAATTATGAAGATTAGACTCCTCCTAAACCAGCTATATCTGAAACAATTATACCTGAACCAGCTATACCGGCGCCTATACCATCATCTAAGAAGAGGGGAGTTATTGAACTAAATGATGAAGTGATGAAGGAAGCTAAGAAATGTCTTAAGGAGAAGGGAATTAAAGCTGCAGATGTCAAGAATTTACCTCCTATAGAAGAATTATGTAAGTCAATTCCCCATTCACCCACTATTGAGGTACACTCTCTCCAACACTTTGATGAAGGTGATATTGCTTACCTTAAACCTCCTGATCAATACATAGAAGAATTCGATATTTTTATTGTTAAGCAAGATAATTTTAATAAAAGGGTGCAAAATCATTTAATGGAAAACACTAGAGCTATTGTTGAGTTAGAAGATATTGTGGAAAGAACCTCTAATGATAATAAAATGATTGTCAAACATTTTCAAATGGTTCAAACTCAAATGGATCAACTTATTAAAGTGCAAAAGACTTGCTAGTTAATGCTGCCAAGGAAAAACATGCTTATGAAATTAGAACTAGAAGTGGTGCTGCTACCTAGGATCCTCTATATCATGAGGGGCATCCCAAAAGAATTGAGCAGGATCCTCAACAAGCTGAAAATAGTGGTACTACTCGTAAGAAAAGAAAAAAGAAACATAAAACTATTGTAGAACCCTCTGAACCTACTAAAGATCCTAATAGTATATCTGTCTCTGATGCTGAAACTGAAAGTGGTAATGAAGAAAATGATGTTCGTGATAAAGAAAAAGTTGAAGAAGAAACTAAAAAGCACACTAAGAATACTAAATACACTAAAGAAGATTTTGTTGCTAAGAAACATGGTAGTGAAAGGGAGCCTTCCGTCCAAAAACCTATGCCTTTCCTGATAAGAAACACAAGTCAAAGGGAGATGAACACTATAATAAGTTTTGCGAGTGGATGAAACCTTTATTCTTGCAAATTCCTTTGACGGATGCTATTAAATTACCTCCTTATTCGAAGTATATGAAGGATATTGTCTCAAATAAAAGGAAGATCCCTAATGAAGAAATTTCTACTTTGCTTGCTAATTATTCCAAAGAAACTTGGAGACCCAGGGATTCCAACTATTCCATGCTCTATTAAAAATAGTTATGTTAGAACTGCTTTGTGTGACTTGGGAGGAGGAGTTAGTGTCATGCCTTTTTCTCTCTATAAGAGACCCCAACTGGAAAAACTAATACCAACTGATATATCTTTGCAAATGGCTGATAAATCTACTACTATTCCTGTTGGTATATGTGAGGATGTACCTGTTCAAGTGGCTCATAATTGCTTGATATTAACTGATTTTGTTGTTCTTGAAATGCTTGGAGATGATAATACGTCTATTATTCTTGGGAGACCTTTTCTTAACACTATAGGAGATGTTATTAATTGTAATCAAGGAAAGGTGACCTTTAATGTTAATGACAAGGAGCATACTGTCTATTTCCCCAAGAAGATTGATAGGACTTATGGTTTAAATTTAATTGAACATGTTGAGGGCATTCAAGTTGGAGAAATATATTGTCCCATACCAAGAGAAAAATTTGAAACTATTATGATTGGGACCATTGCTATCAATGTTGAGGTAACATAATCATTAGTGGAATACAAAGTTTTGTTTCATATGAAATTGTTTTGTTAACAAGACTTGACCAACCTTGTGAACAAAAGTATTTCATTGAACAAAACAATGTTTTGACCATGATTATCTTTGTTTACTTCTATTCTATCCATTTTAGTTTTTGCTTTCGTTTAGTTACTTTTCTGTTGTTAGTTGCTTGCATGTTAGAGTGTCTTAGAACTTCCAAAGTTCTAGCCCTGTCTTGTCATTACATCATTCCAAAAACCTTTTTCTGCCAGAAAATCATTCATCTATACGTGAATTTTTTTCAAAAATAAAGTGTCTCGAAAAATTCTAGAAAATTCATATTAAATTTTTACGTGAAAAAGGGGCAGAGAAGTGCCTAGAAGGTACTAGGGGGGCCCACCAGGCAGGCACACCACCTGGTGGCGTGGCCCGCCCAGGGGTGCGCCTGGCCATGGTTTGGGCCACCCTGGCCCTCCACTCACTCTCTCACTTGACACTTCTCTCTCTCTCCTGCGAAAACACCAACTCATTGCTCGAAATCGCGTTCTTGTTGTTCTTGCCCACGATTTTTCGATCTCCTTGCTCAGCCCATCTTTCCTGCTAAAATTTGGAGCATTTGCTCTCCGGCATGTGACTCCTCTGCTTGTCCAAGTAGATTTGTGTTTAGTGGTTTATATCTTGAGTATTTTGCTGCTGTAGGTGACAGTTTTTGAGATCTTGTAAGCTTGTTCAATGCTTAGAGATATTGTTTTGATGCATGTTTAGGCCTCTTACAAGTCCCTATGAGTAGTGCTCTTCATTATATATTCACTTTGCAATCACTTGTTTAATAGATGTTTAAATTTCAGAATATCAAAGATGAACAACCATACCTTTGGAGAAATTTTTGAGAGGGATGCACCTAGGAGGTCAAGGCCCTCAGGATCAGCCTCTCAGTTTAGGCCATCATACAACAAAGATATCATTGCACCTCGCGTTGGTAATGAAGGAGATGAGGGGGATGCTCACCCATCTACTTTTCCTTGTTTTACCTTCTTACAAGCTGCAGGGATTCTTGATGATTTCTTACTATTGATTCAGAGGGTTGGTTTGACCTCATATATGCAAGATGAGAGTGAGCAATACGCTATGCTCACCAAAACTTTTGTTGAGAGTTTCGTTTTCACTAACACCCCCTATCATTCAACTGTTTCTTTCAGAATTTATAATCAGCCTATTACCATGTCATTGGAAAGATTTTGCAGCATTATAGGCAGGACAGGGACGGTGAAGAAGATCCAAGGTCGACCCGCTGATTTGCTGGAGATCTATCGAAGTGTGACAAATGACGATGACCGCATAGCTCCGTGTGGGAAGATAAGGAACATTCAACTCCCAGCTCTTAGATATTTTTCTTACTATCTTGCTACTAGCATTCTTGGTAGAGAGAACACTAGTAATATCTCAAATTATCATTTAGCCTTCCTTGCTGTTGCACTTAATAATGATACCAGGTACAATCTTAGCTCTCTCATTGCTCGCCGCCTAGCTGCTAGGGGACCTATTTATGGGGGCATTATTGCTTCACGCATGGTTACTACATTAGAACTTTCTGTGGATCTTAATGATATTGTATTGGCACCACAAAGGCTTGATCTTGCTACCATGAAAACACATCACTTCATCACTGCTGAATCTGATACGGATAGTTTAGTATACAGGATGTTGTTTACTGACGGGGATGAAAGGAAGATTCCTTTGCCGCAATCTACTTTGTTCAGTGTTCACAGGAGGTCGTGGTCGCGCTCCTTGGAGGAGGTGGACGAGTAGCTCTGCTTGCTGGGTTTCCACAGGCAGCACCAGGAGGATGTGCCCTCCTACGATTACTCTGCGCACTATAGTGGGGCGTCCTCGAGCTCGCACCAGGACGAGGGTACCTCCTCACCGTACTACGGAGGCGCTCCATCCTGGCCAGCTTGGGATTGATACCCACTTAGGCCAAAAGCCTAAGCTTGGGGAGGTACACCGACATCGCACTCATCTCCATATCATTTTTCGTCGGTACTTCATATATTCATGTTTCGTTCTCTTTTTTAGTTTTCGTTCTTTCTTTTCTTTTGCCTTCTAAAACCCAAAAGACCAAAAATATTTCTGTTGTTTCTCTTTGTTTGCTTCTTCTTATTTTTTCTTTGGTTTGTTTTTCCCTTTTTGCTTTGTTCGAACTATTCGAAAAATCCAAAAAGATTTTTTCTTTGCTTGTTCTTCCTTTTTGGTTCTTGCTTTTAAAAATCGAAAACACCAAAAATATTTGTTGTTCTTCTTTGGTTTTGTGAGGTTGTTGCAGGGTTCAGCAGTCCTTAGTGGAATTTGGTTTCATGTTATTATTCAAGCCACACAAGTGAAGAGCAATAATGAGGATTAATGACAACTTGAGGTGTGGTAAGAGGTTGGTAACGTACTCTATTTGTTTTCATTTTTGTACATATACTCATCATTGTGGGCATGCTTAGTCTGTTCATGTAGGGTGTATGTTATTTATAGATGCTTAGTAGTTCTTGCTTTCATATTATTAGTTCCAGCTTGCTAATAGTTTGTAGTATGTCATATGAATGTTTGCATGCATTACTCTATTCATAACTTGGTATGACACAGTGGTATCCTCCTCTGAATGTTTCACTTGAATTGACTTGGCACATGCTCACGCATGCATATGACTAGAATAATCAGTTAGGCCTCAATGAATTATTTTACCTCAGGGGTCTTGAATCACTTTCATGCCATGATTAGTCCAGTTTTGTTGTAAGCATGATTATGACAGTTATTGCTCTCTCGTTTGTTGCTCCCTTACTATTGCTAGCCTTCACTTACACTGAGTATAAGTTTTACTCCTGTTTCCAACTCCCTAAAACCATTATTTCCAAAAGTGTCCCCCATACCTACCTATTAGCATTATTTGTTGTTCCATGCATACTTAGTGTGCCTTGTTTTCTTCCGAAAAAAATATTTGCTTGTATGACAAAGTTAGTTAGTAAAGCTCTCACGAACTTGATGGCACACTTTACTTCCCTGCACTTAATTATCTTGAACCATTGTGTCCATCTTTTTTGCGTATATACTTGCGCTTTATAAGTTGAAGTTAGCAGAACCATGTATCATGTGGAACGTTTTCAACATTTCACGAGTACTTTGTACCCTGTTGATATCATGATTCTTTTTCTTATGGATCTCGGTGGTGTGAAATAAAAGGGGAACTTGTAAGATCATGGAGTTTGTATATGTGTTATAGAAATGCCTGGGCCGCTAGCCTAAGCCATGCCTAATCATGGTGGAAACTTGCAGCATAACCATAATGAGCATTCTATGAAGCATCCTCAATAAAAACCTATGCAAATAGCAAATAAAAAGATCGCTGAGATGCTCATTGTCTGCTTGCCTTGTCATTTTGATTATGGGATAGCTCTTGTATCATGTGCAAGGGGTACCCCGTTGGCGGTTCTCTATGATACACATGTACTTACAATGGCAAGAGCTTACTTGTGAGTGAAGTTGAGTAGCATGAGGTCTGGTACTCATAAGTAAGGGGCATGAGATTTCAGCTTATAACTTGTCAAGCATATCCTCTTAGTTGTGTCACTTTAACCTAATGAGTACCATATGTTAGGGGGATGACCTCCGGATACCCCAACTAGACAAGAACCATGGAAGTCGGATCGTGTCTGGCTGGCTGAGCGCAGCCGGACAAGAGCAAGTCAAGCCGGCTACCTCACGGTACCCGGAACGGCGAGGAGCAGCCGACTACACCAGCGTAGCCGGAACCAATCAGGAGGACAGAGCGACGTGCACAGTGCGTGGTACGCCCTAGTACAATGACAAGACTGGCAACTACTCGTCCATACCAGAGACTTTGCGGGGTGACGCGGGAACAGTGGCCCGATGCTGACGACAGGATCGCACGGCGTTCACTGTGCCCACGATGACCATACCGCTTGTACTTGGATGAGACATAGTTGTACCGAGTACTGTAGATGACCAGCCAGCTGGGACCCACCTATGGGGCCCGCTAGGTGGACT
Organism: Avena eriantha; assembly: GCA_910589775.1. Classification (NCBI taxonomy): domain Eukaryota; kingdom Viridiplantae; phylum Streptophyta; class Magnoliopsida; order Poales; family Poaceae; genus Avena; species Avena eriantha. The sequence continues at coordinate 406,278,949 of OU342743.1, read as the reverse complement.
GGCCAGTGAGACCGTTGCCTCTCTGCCTATATAAGGAGAGGCAACGCCTCAGTAGAAAGGGTTGGTCTCAGTGCATTTAAGACAGTAGCTAGAGAATACAGCTCGAGGAGCACTTGTAGCCCGTGTATCACCCATAGTCAGATCGGTAGGAGTAGGAGATTTACCTCATCACGAGGGCTCCAAACCTGGGTACTTCCTGTGTCCAGCTACACTTGCTTGTATCCAATCCCACCTGTGGAAGCCGTCGATAGCTTCCCTGCTAGTCACCACACCTCTATCTAACCTATTTAGAAACTTTCGTTCCCAATACAATGACAGTTGGTGCTCACCGTGGGGCAAGATGGCTTCGACTGGAGTCACGTTCTGCACGGGACCCCGCACTTCAGCCGGTGAGCGCGTGGCCTCTGGCCTGGTGCTCACGCTCGGCAAATTCGACTATGTCATCAACAACGCTTCCTGTTTCGCCGGAGCCTCGTTTCCGGCGAATGGCTCCATCCTGCTTTTCGGTGACCTCCCCGTCTAAGTCGCCACCGTTCCGGAGCGTTTCCCTAGGGAGATCGTCTCAGTCGCGGAACTGCCGCATTTGTGCAGCCGCACCTCCGTCGCTTCCCGTGGCGTCGAGGTCATGATGGCCAGCTCTAGCTCTCACCCTCGCCAGCCGCGGGAGCAGGGCGCGGACGAGAGCGGAACGTCCGCGCCACCGCAGCCCCGAAACCTGGTGGAGGAGTCCATAGATAGGCTCCTCATGCCAGTTAACCTCGGGGATAACCCGGAGGAGGCGGAGGCCAACTTCGTTATGGAGAGACAGCTTCTCCTCCAAGAGGCCATGGAGCTGGCTACGACCCGCAAGCAGCTCGAGATCACCCGACGCGAGTACGACCGCTCGCACGGCTTCACTCCGGCTACTGTGGAGCCGAGCCGGCGCGGCCAGGTGCGACATCGGGGCGGCGAGCTAGGAGGTAGGCTGGAAAAGGATGGCGAGCCGGATCCCACGCCCGTTGTCATCTGGCCCACCTACAAGACACCCATCAAGAACCTGCGCGCGGCGCGAGCCGCAGCAGACAAACTGCCCAACCTGGAGGGCACAGGCCGAGCCCACCAGCACACTCGGGTACAGGAGCTCCTTCGAATCGCGGACGAGCAGGCTAATGCCAACCGGCAGATGCAAGAGGACCACAGCTGCTCCAAGGGGAGCAAGCCACCCGCCAACAACAAGGGTGCACCCCGCGAGACCCACCAGGCGTCCTCCCCTCTGGCTAAGGCCCGCAGCAAGCGCCGCGGTTCGGGCATCAAGGGCTAGCCGCGCTAGGAGCAAACGGTGAACAGCAACCCACCACCTCCCCCTCCACAACCGGAGCACCAAGACCTACCGGTTCCCGTCTCTCGGGCCGAGTGGGAGCGCACAACCCGGATCGTCCGGATGCCCGTGACCGCATCGAGCTCCTCACTCAAGCGCGCGTTACGGAGGAAGAAGACTCCACCGGACCAGTTTGTTTCCGGATAAGTTCACCCTGCCCAGGGACACCCCCAAGTACGACAGCAGAATGAAGCCAAAAGATTGGCTGACCGACTATGCTACGACAGTCGGCATTGCCCATGGGAACAAGCGCACAGTTGTACGCTACGTCCCCCTTATGCTAATTAGGTCAGCGAGGACATGGCTCAATAGCCTCGTGCCCAACAGCATCAACACCTGGCCAGATTTTGAGAAGGTGTTCGTCCGCAACTTTAACGGCACGTACAAGCGTCCGGGACGCTCACGCAACCTGGCCCTGTGCGTCCAGGGCGACCGCGAGACAGACCGCGAGTACCTCACCAAGTGGACGGAGTTACGCAACACTTGCGAGGGCATCCTGGAGAGCCAGGCCATTGGTTTCTTCATCGAGGGATGCCAAAAAGGCACCATGCTTTGCCACCGGCTACTGTGTGATGAGCCGAAAACCATGGCGGAGCTCATGACAATCGCGGACCAGTACACCATGGCGGATCCCTCCATGAAGAAGCCCCTCCGAGTAAGTGCTGATGGGCGTTCGAATCTTATGGCACCGGCTCGCGAACGTCCGAGCAGTCCGGCTGGGGAAGCCGGATCCTCTAGGCGCCACGACAACAACAACCAGTTCCATGGGGACCACTAGGCCGGACAGCAGAAGCCCCGCTACCACGCGCGGCAGGTCAATGTTGTGGAGGGCGTGCCTGACGCGAAGGCTAACGATGCAAGAAGGCAGAAGCCGCGGCTCACCTTCGACCAGATGTTTGATGGCCAGTGAAAGTGGCATAGCGGTCCCTTCAAACCGGCTACGCACACCACCCGGAACTGCAGCTGGACCCGCCAGCTAAAGGACCAGGGCAACCAACAACTTCTCCCCCCGCCCCCTCCTGGTGGACCACCACCACCGGCTAGGGGAGCCGGTAATGATGGTAACGGCAGCAACAGCGGCAACACCAACAACGACTACCCCCAGCCGCACGCTGCCTACCACATCTTCGAGACAAAGCTAGATGACAAGCACAGCCACAAACGACGCTCCAAGGAGGTCAACGCTGTCGTCTCTCCGGTCCCCCAGTACCTGAGCTGGTCGGAAACCCCCATCACCTGGAGCTGAGAAGATCACACTGAGCAGCTCCCAACTCCCGGGGGCTACGCTATGGTACTCGACCCCCTCATCGTCTCCAACAAGCGCACCTGTCGCTTCTCGCGCGTCCTTATCAACGGAGGTAGCAGCCTCAACCTCCTCTACCGGTCTTCGCTGGAGAAGCTGGGCGTTCACGAATGCGACCCGCGCCTGACTACCACAATGTTCCACGGCGTGCTACCAGGACCGGCTTGCGCCCTGCTGGGTAAAATCCAGCTAGACGTCATGTTTGGGAGCGAGGAGAACTTCCACCGTGAGCTGATTTGGATCAAGGTGGTAAACCTGACGAGCTCCTACCACGCTCTCCTCGGGCGCTCCGCCGTCGCTAAATTCATGGCCGTCACTCACTACGCGTACCTCAAGCCAAAGATGCCAGGACCAAACGGTGTGATCACCATCGCCGGCTGCTTCAGGCGGTCGATGGAGTGCACCTGAGCCGGCTCCAAGCTGGCAGAGGCCCTCATCATAGCCGAAGAGAAGCGCGTGATCATGAGAAACGTAGCCATAGCCCAGCAAGAAATGTCGGCTAGTAGCAAGCCGGCTGGAGAAGGAGCTTTCCAGCCGGCGAAGGAGACGAAGAGGATCCTGCTCGACCCCTTCGACCCGACCAAGTTCGTCACCATCGGGGCCAACTTGGACAGCAAATAGGAAGGCGCGCTCGTCGACTTCCTCCGTGAGAATCGGGACATCTTCGTATGGTCACCCAAGGATAGGCCAGGTGTGCCGAGGGCGTTCGCCGAGCACTCACTCCATTTGCGGTCGGTCAAGCAACCTCTGCGCCGGTTCCCAGAGGAGAAGAGGAAAATTATTGGTGACGAGATCACCCGGCTCCTCGAAGCCGGGTTCATCATGGAAGTGTACCACCCAGACTAGCTGGCCAACCCAGTCCTGGTGTTTAAGAAGAAATAGACATGGCGCATGTGTATCGACTACACCAGCCTGAACAAGGCGTGCCCAAATGACCCCTTCGCCCTGCCCCGTATCGATCAAGTCATCGATTCCACGGCCGGCTGCGATTTGTCTTCTTTTTTGTATTGTTATTCCGGTTACAATCAGATCTGGTTAAATCCGGCTGACCAGATAAAAACAGCGTTCATCACCCCATACGGGGCTTTATGCTACGTAACCATGCCTTTTGGTCTGAAGAATGCAGGCGCTAGCTATCAGTGCTGCATGCAAAAGTGCTTGCACTCGCAGACCAGCCGAAATGTTAACACTTATGTGGACGATGTGGTCATCAAGACCAAGGAGAAGCGCACCCTCCTCGAGGACCTGGGAGAGACATTCGGCAACCTCCGGCAATACCAGATGAAGCTGAACCCAGTGAAATGCATCTTCGGAGTCCCATCCGGTCAGCTACTCGGTTTCCTCGTCTCGCAGCGAGGGATCGAGGCGAATCCGGAAAAGATTGCGGCCATCGAGAGGATGCAGCCGCCCATGAGCCTGCTTGGAGTCCAAAAGTTCACTTGATGCCTAGCCTCCCTCAGCTGTTTCGTCAGCCGGTTGGGGGAGAAGGCACTTCCATTGTACCAGCTGATGAAGAAGACGGACAAGTTCTCCTGGATCTTGTAGGCCGATGCCGCCTTTCATGACCTCAAGCGCATGCTATCCACATCGCCGGTTCTAGCCATGCCGGCTAGCAAGGATTCGATGTTGCTCTATATAGCATCCATCCGCCGGGTCGTCAGCGTCGTCCTGGTGGTGGAGCGCCCTGAGGAAGGCAAGGCTCAGCTGGTTCAGCGACCTGTCTACTACCTCAGCGAGGTTCTCTCCCTCTCCAAGAAGAACTACCCGCACTACCAGAAGATGTGTTATGGCGTGTACCTGGCATGCAAGAAGCTCAAGCACTACTTCCAGGAGCATCCGATTAAGGTCGTGTGCACCGCACCCCTCTCGGAAATCATCGACAACAAGGATGCCACCGGCCGAGTCGCCAAATGGGCCATCGAGCTCGCCGCCTACTCCATCCAGTACGAGCCCCAATCACGATCAAGTCGCAAGCTCTGGCGGACTTCCTCGTCGACTAGGCCGAGACCTAGTACCTCACACCAGTTCCAGATTCAGACCACTAGAGGATGCACTACGATGGGTCAAAGATGCTCGGGGGCTTGGGAGCCAGCATCATCCTCACCTCGCCCAAAGGAGACCGGCTGGAGTACGTCCTCCTGATCCACTTCAAGGCCTCCAAGAATGTAGCCGAGTATGAGGCGCTGGCGCATGGCCTCCGGCTAGCCAGGGAAATCAGTGTCAACCGGATCCTTTGCTTCGGTGATTCGGATCTGGTGGTGCAGCAGGTATCCGGAGAGTGGGACGCCCGCGATGCAAATATGGCTCTCTACCAGTTCCACATACAGAAGCTCAACGCCTGCTTTGATGGATGTGAGTTCCATCACATCCCTCGCGTCAACAATGAGGTAGCTGACTCGCTCGCGCGAATCGGATCCACCAGGCAGGTGATCCCACCTAGGGTCTCCTTGGAGCACCTACGCAAGCCCTCCATCAACCCGTACCCCGAGTCGGATTCCATCATCTGGGCAGGGAGTGCTCTGATTAATGGCATGGCAGACGCAGAGCCGGCAGAACCCCCAAAGAAGAAGGCCCGCATCAACTCTGGCAAATCCATACCCTCCGGCTCCCAGGACCCCGGGGCTGCCGATTCGTCAAGTGGCTCGGGGCTGCCGTTCTAGGTACCTCATCCAGACGACCCCGCGACAAACATCAACCGGAGAGCGGAAGCATCCTCGCCATCCAGGAGATACCATCCTGGGCGCAACCCTTCATGGACTACATCGCCAATGGAGAGCTTCTGGATGATGAAGTGGAAACCAGGCAAATCCGGCACCGCCGCGCATACGTACACCATCATCAACAAAGACCTGTACAAGCGCAGCGTATCCGGTATCTTCCAAAGGTGTGTCGATGTGGACACAAGCTAGCGACTGCTCAAGGACATCCATCAGGGCGAGTGCGCGCACCAGCCTCATCTAGGGAAATAGTCGCCAAGGCGTTCTGCCATGGCTTCTATTGGCCCACCGCCCTCGAGGACACCGAACAGCTAGTCCGCGCATGCAACGGGTGCTAACGCTTCGGGCAGCTCAGGCACATGCCGGCTTCAGTGCTCAAGACCATACCGATCACTTGGCCTTTCTCTGTTTGGAGCCTCGACATGGTCGGTCCCTTCAAGCAGGCGCGCACGAGCATGACCCACCTACTGGTGGCGGTGGACAAGTTTACAAAGTGGATAGAGGCCAAACCTATCCGGAAGATGGATGGGGCAACAGTCGTCATCTTCTTCACTGACATCATCAACCGGTTTGGCTACCCCAATAGCATCATCGCCGACAACGACACGAACTTCGCCAAGGGGGCCTTCGCCCGGTTCTGCAGCAATAAGGGAATCTGACTAGACCTTGCTTCCATCATGCACCCACAATCCAATGGGTAAGTCGAAAGGGCAAATGGTCTAGTGCTAGCCGACATCAAGCCATGCCTCATCGAGCCTTTGGAGCGATCGCCTGGATGCTAGATTGAGGAACTTCCGGCTGTGCTGTGGAGCCTCCGCACCACGCTGAATAGGTCAACCGGCTACACCCTGTTCTTCCTCGTCTATGGCTCGGAAGCCGTCCTCTCCGTGGACATCGAGTTCGACTCTCCGTGCAAGCTCTTCTATGATGAAAATGCCTACCAGGAGGCACGTGAAGATGCCGTAGACCTCCTCGAGGAGGCCCACGAGCTGGCGTTGTCCATATCGGCCTTGTACCAGCAACGTTTACGCCACTACCATTCAAGCCGGATCCGCCCTGTCAGATTTCGTGAGGGCGACCTGGTCCTCCGGCTGGTGCAAGACACGAAGGGCATGCACAAGCTATCGCCACACTAGGAGGGTTCCTTCATCATCAGTCGGGCGCTGCCCAACGAGTCCTATTACCTCACCGACACGCAGCAGCCGCGCAAGAACAAGATGGACAAGTCAGATGAAGAGACAGAGCGCCCCTGGAACGCGGCCCTGCTCCACCCGTTTTACACCTAGTCACCAGACAGTGTATGTATCCCACAAACCTTATGAATGAAAATGCGGACCCCTACCAGATACTCGGGGACTCCTTGCTAGAAAACTGTGTATATCTGTTCCTGGTTCAGCTTTTCCGGCTCCGGTAACCCATACCCGGGGGCTCGCCGGCTGGCCCGGCCTGCCAAATCAACAAACTGACTGAGTAATGTGCGACGATGTTAGAGGCCCACTCTTCGTCTCAGCTACAGACCGCAACCCGGCTGTCCGGCTAGCAAGAGCAAAAGCCCGAGGCATCCCAGATGAAAAACAGGGAGGAGATGTGACAGATTGGGCGTCCCGGCCTTGCAACTAGCTTGAGACGATCCGACTGCTAAGCCGTCAGTACCGTGCGCAATGTACTATCAGCTCCCTTCGATTCCGGCTGCAGACCGTAACCCGGGTGCCCAGCAAGGATGCAGCGGAAACAACAAAACGCACGGGAAAATGGCTAATCGTCTAGAGAAGCATAAGCTGGTTTTCAAAAAACAAACCCACCTTCCGGCTAAAGTTTAACACACTAACCTACTAACGGGTGAGAATGTATGTATGTTTGCCTATTTTTTGTACGACTGCTCCAAGTCGGAATTCAGGAAGAAAAGAGGGAAGATTCGAAGTCCTTGCCTTCATCAAGCGCTCTGAATCTCGGGGGCTACACCCACTGGGTGCGCTCGCGCGGCCCCAGTAGAATCTTGTAGTTAGCCGGATATTTGGAGCCTAGGTGAGGGCAAGGGCAAAGCGAAAGGAACAAGATTCGAAGCACCTGGCTACGCCAGCTACTCCGAATCTCGGGGGCTACGCCCAGTGGGTGCGCTGGCGGGCCCCCACTGGAATAGAAGTTCCCCCGGCTGTAGGCGTCTAGCCAGCAAAAGTAACCAGCTAAGAGGTGTCTAGTCGGATGAAGCTAAAGACTTGAGGAAAGAAAGAAGATTCGAAGCACCTGGCTACACCAACCACTCCGAATCTCGGGGGCTACACCCAGTGGGTGCGCTGGAGCGCCCCCACTAGAATTGCAGTTGCCCCAGATAAAGGTGTTCAGCCGAGTGAAGTCAGCCAGATAAATTCAATCGACGAAATATTGAAGCTTTGAAACACATAAAAAACACAAGTTGGAAGCAAGCCAAAACAATTTAGATTGACATAAAAAGGAGAGCGAGACGAAGCTCCCACGAGTTCACCTGGTGTCAGAAGCAACCGACATCGATAGTAAGATTTGAACAAAACAAGATGACAAATACACCCAGCATCCCGGGGAGCATAACTAAGCGGTAGGGCCCTTGCCGTGCGGGAGATCTTGGCTGGTGGCAGTCTCAGGCGGAGGAGGCGTGTTGGCTGATCCGGTTCTGGCGTCCCCACCAGTCGGCTGCGACGAGGCATCCACATCCAGAGTGCCAGCAGACTCCGAGTCGGTAAGGACCTCGTCAACGTCGGCGTAGTCGGCGATCTTGATGGTGGAAGCCCAAAGCTCCCGATGGGCCTGGCGGATGGTGGCAAGGTTGGCGCCGGCGTGGAAAGCCCCAATGATCTCTCGACGCAGGCGTCCTTGTACAAGGAGAGCATGAGGGCCAAGGCCATCTCCGCCTCAGCTCGCGCCGCGAGGTCCCTCAGTCGGTCGACAGTAGCCGGCACCTCCGCCATCTTGGTGGCCAGCTACACCATCGTCTCCAGAACCGGAGCATCCGGCCACAGGAAGGTCAAGATGGCCTGCGCCGCCTGGTGAAATTTGGCAGCCTCCTCGCCGAGCAAGACTACCAGCTCCTGAGCCATCGGCTGCTCCCCCGGCCAGTTCTCCTGCAGCCAGTTGTATGCCAGTAGGTCTACACCAGGATAAAAAGCTGCCAGAAAAAAGAACGTCAGATCCGGCTATCGGATCCGGAAAGATGAGGGGAGTCGGAAAGGAAACTTACCCTTGGCCATGTTCCCGACCTGCATCAGCTCCTCCACGGCGAGCCGGCTGGCCTCGCTCCCTCCTTCGTTGGACCGGCTGGAGCCACCCCCGCCAGCACCAGACCGGCTGGAGCCGGTCCCACCAGCGTCGGACCGGCTAGAGTCGCGATCCGTCGCGTGGCGCCGATACGGCTCGGGAGCCAGGGTGGCCTCCTGTCGTGAAAATGGCCACGACAGTCGCTGCTACTTGTAGCGATTGATTGTAACATGAGGAAGAGCTGGCGGCCATCTGCGGTGCGAGATGGGGGCGAATGCACATGGTTTACCCAGGTTCGGCCCCCCGGAGGATAAAGACCTACTCCTGCTAGATTGGATTAATGGAGAGCGAGTTAAAAGGGTGGCGAGCTCGGCGTCTAAGCAACGAGTCGCTTGAGGGGGTGTATGATGGAATGTAAGTCCTAAGGATACCCTAGGGAGGTTTATATAGAAGTCACCTCGCTAGGGTTTACAGGTTACAACTGAGCCAGATATGGACTCGGAGGCTTTTGACCTAATCCGACCGGGCTTCAAGTACGCTTCTAGGCCTTAAGTCTCCAGTCGCCAGGCTTTTCCTTCAGTCGCACTCCAGTCGCCGTCCTTGAGGCCCACTCACAGGCCCTTCGGCCCAATCGGAACGTCCTGCTGGGCATACCCCCTTCGGCATATCCCCATCAGTAGTCCCCGAGGCCATCGTTGATTCAGGTGCAGGTGTCCCTTTGGCGGTCGAAGTAGGCGAGCCCAATTTGGACGGCAAGTCGATTGGGTGATGGACTCCATTGGAACCGAGGAAATTTTCCCCAGGCTTGCACTCGTCACTCAAGTGGATGTCACCGCTACCAAGTCGCTGCTTTGGCGAATGGAGAAGACTAGCGGGTAGCGGGTGGAATGGAGGAGTTGGACCGTCAATTCTGGTCAAACTATCCGTTGGAAATCCCAACGGTAACTTCGGCATAATTACCGTAGGTAACGGCTACCCCGAATTTGGCGGGTAGTGTTCCCATATAAGGGGAGTGACGAATTAGCTCTACAAATCCTTCCCTGCATTCTTCATTCTCCCATATTCATTCTTCCTGCCTTCCCTCGATTCGATCTTTCTGCGTCGCGTGATTCCATGTCCTCCCTGATGGCGCCTCCCAAAGGCTCATGGGGAAAATCCAAGTGCACCACAGCCGAAATCAAGTCTTTCGAGGACCCCGGGGTCCTCCGCAAGGGGAACTGGCGGGTTCCTCCCTCCTTTGAGACCGAGCCGAAGACGTGAGCCGGCGAATTCATCTGTTTGCCCAGTCATCTAGAAAGAGGTTTGGGGTTCCCCACCTTGCTCTTCTTCTGGCGCTTCAGCACGTATTATGCGATCAAGCCGTCGGATCTCGGCCCGCACAGCATCGAGCAGCTGGCAATCTTCGTCGCCTTCTGCGAGTGCTACCTCGGCTGTAGGCCGTATTTTCCGCTATGGTTGGAGCTCTTCCACGGCCACATCGGGCGCGAGGCGTCCGGCGACTCGATATTGGCCGCAGGCGGCGTCACATTCCAATTGAAGCCAAAGGCCAACTTCGTCAAGGTCCTCCTGCCAAAGAAGCCGCCAGCGAGTGGAAGAAGAGTTGGTTCTATGTGAAAGAGTCTACTTCCCCTAGCGAGGTGACACTTCCCGAGTTCGTCGCCGAGAGGAGCGAGCCTCGACGGTTGGCACCGAAGAAGCTTCCCAAAGACCAGAGGATGGCCATCGCAGAGATGACGGACCAGGGGTTGACTTCGATCAACCTTTACAACTGCTGGCTCGGGCAGCGCCTGGTTCCGCTAGCGGCTCGGCCGCATTGGATGTACGAGTATAGCGGGAAGCACGACCCCTCCCGAACCAGCAAAGATTCGTTGGAGGCCGAGGACTACATGGCCGCCCTGAAGAAAATCACTGACGCGGAGTTCACCACCGTGTCGGTCGGGCTCGCCCCGTACACTCCCGTGAAGAATGAAGCTCCCACAATAAGTTTTCTCACCAGTCGCCATTTCTGCACCTCAATTCACAGTCGTGACATTTGGTACTTACTCGTGGTGGTTCTCAGCTGTTTCAGGTGTTGGAGGGTTGCCTTCCACCGCTCGATGAAGAGGTCCCCTAGGAGCTCGAGGAGGACTCCAAGGAAATTCCTCTAGCAGCGACGAGGAGGAGGAGGTTCCTTCCCCAGCGCCTATGGCTTGCAAGACTCATATGCAGAAACAACGCGAGTTCGAGGCGAGTCGCAGCCTCGATGAACACGAAGGAGGCGATGAGGTCACCTAGGAGCACACATCCCGGCGCACGGCTACACCGTCGAAGACGGCGTGCAAGCTCAAGTCATCAGCGAGGAAGCCAACATCGCCATCCAAGTCAGCGGTGGTGTTCGAGTCAGATGATGACTTTGACGATGAAGACACTCCCGAAATCTCGCACAAAGCCCTAGAGGATGCGATTCCGATGAAGGAGTTGGAGAGTGAAGGCACCGAGGCGGCGACAGAGGTTCCCCTAGCGGCAATTCCGCCAATGGTTTCGGGGGTTCTGAGCCAGGAGGCGGCTGAAGCAGCGGCGTCGAAGTCACCGCAGCTGTCGAGAGCAGCCGCGTCTTCGGAGCCGGAAATTCCGGCGACTGCGGCTTCATCGTCGAGGAAGCCCGTGGTGTCGTGGGCTTCAGGCGTCTTTGAGAGGGGGCTCACTCGCAAGCTGGTCCCCGAATTGGATAAGCCTGCCCACATCATCACCGGGCTGCGTGTTCTCCTAGTCGCCAAGTAAGCCCTGCATTTTCCATTCCAGATTGTGTTCCATCTTGTGTCGTCTTCGTGTTGATTTTGACGCTTTGACAGGTCCGGGGTCAAAAAGATCGGTCGTCCTTCGGTGGCGAAGATTCCGCCGACCGCTACCATGGGAGAAGGTGACTTCCCCAAGAAGAGGAAGTCTGCTGATGACGCCGCGGCCGTGGAAGGCGTGAAGAGGAAAAGGGTTCGGTGTCGATGATCCCGTTGAGATGACTAGCACCAAGGGGAGCGACCCAGCTGCAGTCGTCGAAGAGGCGATGGTTGCGCAGTCGGAGCCAGTCGCGGTCGCCCCTGCGACGAGAGCGCCAGCTCCGGCGACTAGCGCCCTGGCTAGGGCGTCAGCGACGGTCCCTCGCTTCATGGCGAGGGGGTTCCCAGGCGTGTCGGATAACCAGTCTCCGTAGAGCCCGGAGGTCGTCGATGGAGACATTGGGTCTCGTCGTTGGCGCACCTTCTTCATGGTCCCATCGACTGATGCTGGCGAGTTTCGTAAAATGCTTGGTACCGCCATGCAGGTATGTGCAGTCCCCGAGTGTCTAGCTGCTGAATTTCAGTGATTAGGCACTGAATTGTTTCTACTCTCCAGTCCCCGAGTTCCTAGTCGCTGAATTTCAGCGGTAGCAAACTTGATGTTGCTCTTTGGTAAGTACTAAACATTGTTGTCTCTACAGGGTTTCCAAAAGGAATCGACCGACCGGCAGGCCGCAAGGGAGCACTTGGAACGGGATCTGCGCGAGGCGCATGAGGCTAACCGGTGACTCAGGAAACTGTTGGTAAGTACCTGCCTTTCTTTCCCTTTCTCTTTCATATATGACCTGTGTTTGTATGACTCGCTGATGATTATTCTTTTAGATGGTCTCCCGGCTGAAATTTCCAATGCCCATGAAGGCTATGTTCTAGTCGCCGAACTGGACGCGGCGAATGGGCGAATTGCCTCGCTGATCCAAGACTTGGAGGAGGCGAGAGCGGCCTCAGTTTCTTCTGAGGACCGAGCGAAGGCTGCTGTTGCTGCGGCTGTGGAGGAACGCAAGGCCACGGATTCGATCATCGTGGGGCTGCACAATGATCATGCCGCCTTGGAGAACCATGTCACGGAGAATTGCGGAAAACTCCTCGGTGAGTCTCCGTCGTTGCCTGACTTGTTTGACAGTCCATGATTGGGGCAGTCCGTAGTTTTATTGATATCTGATTTTGCAGCTGTGATAGGCCAAAGCGACCCGGTGGTTCAAACTTTCGATGCTTCGTAGTGCATCACTGCCGGGGTGAACGCCGCCACGGCTTTGGCGTTATGCGTCCAAGCTGTCGTCGGATTGAGGACAAGTACGCCATGAGGTGGTCCTCGAGGCGTGCGGAAGAGAGGGGTGTGAGACGTACGGTATTCCGGGACGGTGAGCACACAAGTTTACCCAGGTTCGAATCCGCCGGCTTTGGACGAATCTTACTCCTGCTAGCAATCCAGTAATATGGCAGAGCCGGAATATGGGTTACAAGGGTATCGCCTGTGCGAGTTGAGGGTCTAAAGTATTGGGTAGTGCCCTAAAGGCTCTCCCTAGGACGGCTTATATAGATATCCGGCCTAGGGTTTACAGGAGAGATCAATCCGGCTACGACTAAGAGTTGGTTACAGAGTACATCTTGAACTACAAGTAACATTATGGGCCTAAGTAGGTAAGTCTTCTGGGCCTTCCCGTAGCCAGATTGGACTCCGACTTCTCTCCCTGACTGGGCCACCCGTGAAGCAAAGCTCTAACCTGAAGTGGGCCACCCTGGTCAGTGAGGAACTGTGAGGATACCCGGGAAGTATATCCCCAACAGTAGCCCCCGGAGGCCTCCAAGATCCAAAGTCGGATTTTATCATCGTCTAGCTTGATCTTCGGCTTGCAGAATCTTGAAGGGTTCCTGAAACTTTACAACAAAAAATACGATCCGGGTCTTAAAAACAAGTCGGACCTACCAATAGGTTACTCGGATTTTCGAGCTTGATTTCAAACTAAGTCGGAACTTGGTTTCTAATGCCACCAGACACAAGCATGTTCAAGTCACATCATCTGACAAGCGTGTCGTCAGCACGACCGTTGGTGGGTCCGCAGTTCGCGGAACCGAGGTGCCATTTCAATGCGTGCGTGGAGACGAGGAGATGCAATCATCGCGTGGGTCCTTCCCAGTTCTTTCCACGACGCGTGGCGGTTACACTGTAGCATTTGCACGAATCTTGGCGTAGTTAGGTGGATATAAGGGGTTTGGATTTCTCATTCTCCTTTCCACCAATCCTTTGCCGTTTCCTTTCCTCCCAATCCTCCTGCGCGCACAGAGCCTTCTCGCCCTTCCCCCACAGAACTCCCAGCGCTGCCACTTTCAGGTCATCTTCTCACCGGAGAAATGGCTTCATCCTCTTCCACTGGTTTGGCAGCTGCAGCAGCGGCGGCGACGGCGGAAGCTGTAGCGGAGAAGGAGAGCTTTTGGGGAATCTAGATCCCCTGCGCCCTCACCGAGGAGGGACTCAAGAATGTGGAGAAGGAGGGGCTTCTCGTCGCCAACGACTGGCGGAGCGGCTCCGGTGAAACCGTCCCCAACCCGCACGACGGCGAGCGGGTCCACTTCTGTACTCATCTCGACCGAGGTCTGTCTTTTCCTCCCTCGGAGTTCTTCTCCCAGGTGATAGATCATTACGGAGTTCAACTCCACAATCTTCCTCCTAACTCTCTCTTAGAGATGAGTGTGTATGCTTCGCTTTGCGAGGGCTTTGTCGGCATTAGGCCGAGTTTGCTTCTCTTCCCCTCAAGTGGATGTCGCATTGTCTGTGATTGCTAGAGGACCTGGTACTACTTTCATGTCCGGAGAAATTCCATCACTGCCGGTGTTCCTTACATCACTGGCACTATTAGTTTTTCACTTAGACGTGACCGGGCATATCCCAAAATTTCAGCCAGTGACTCGGTCAAACAATGGCCAGCCACTTTTTTCTATCATAGGGATATTCTGGCTCCCGGCGAAGCTACTGCTTTGCCGGCTTTTGTCGACGGAGCCACCACGGCCCAACCTTCTTGGGACGAGGCTGTTTCGGCTCTCACCGATGATCTGATCCTCGCTAAGAGGCGGATCGAATATTTGATCAAACACAAGGATCTGAAGGGATCCGACTTGATCCAGTGCTGGGTCTCACGTCAGATCCAACCACTTCAGTATCACGGGGATAGACTGATGCACTCCATCACGTCATCCAAAAAAGACTCCCTCCGCATCAGCCCCAAAGCCTACACCACTCAAGGCTACATCAACCAGATCAAGTGGCTGATCAAGGAGCAGATTGAGAGGAGAATTCCGGAGATTTCTCTGGATTTGCATACGGTGGAAAACCCCGTGGTGCCGGTAAGCTTCCATCAATACACCTTTTATGTGTTTCAATCTTCAATTTATACTGCAATACTGATATGCTTTCTTGTTTTCAGCTTGCTGACCTCCCCGAGTCGGAACTTGCTCCACTCGAAGGATATCCTACTGAGTTTTCCTTTTTTTTATAATATTCGTTGAAAATTTGTGTGTTTCTGCGGGATACTCTAGTTATTTACTCTGTTTCAATCCCTATTTGGCCATTCAACAGTAGCGTACGGCCTTTGGAAAGCATCTCTTCCTAGAGGGGACTCCCGCTTGTGATAGAAGTGATCCCATTGCCGGATCTTGCGCTCAAGAAGCGCAAAGCTCCGACAGTGGCTGTTGGCACAAAGGAGGTGCCTGTTGTGAAGAGGTAACTTTCATTCACAATTTCCTCCTTTATACCTTTCTCAAATTTCTTTCCGAGACGTAATTTTTCCGACTTTACTATGTTCTCAGAGCAAAGCCTCTCATCAAGGGCAAGGGGAAAGGGATTCCTTCAAAGGCCCTGTGACAGACGAAGCTAACCATAGCTTCGCCTGCCGTAGCTCCTCCGACTCCTACCCCTCAACCTTCTACAACTCCGGCGATCATTCCTTCTCCGGTGGTTGCAGAAGATCCGGCTCCTTCAACGGAGCTAGCGATCCTTGGGTCGCAAACTGCGTCACCATGGGTGCCTCAGATCAAGATAAGGGTGAACACTCTTCGGGTAATGATCCCTCGGCTGAAGTCTTCGCTGACAACCTCATCAGCAATCCGGGACTTGCCAAGTTTGGCCTGTCCCGGAAATTTGCAGAAGAGATACAACGGCTAGCCAGGCAAGTCCTGGAGAAAAGCCACTTATCACCTGAAGAAGAAGCACAAGAAGAAGAGGACGTCAAGTTCTCTGACCTTCTCGCTCAAGTCCGCCTTCGCGACGAGAGGATTAGGACTGGCGAGCTTCCAACAGCCCCAGTGATCCCTCTTACTCTTGCCGAGAAGGTGGCCGCTGAAGTTAACGCGGGTTTGGATAAACTCACCCGCGAGCAATATGTAAGTCGGAATTCCAACTCTTGTTTTTCCATTATGTTATACCATATCCTCTAGCCCCCAAGCATGAAGTAGGATATATAATCCGGGTTTATGCTTCATTAGGGTGCCAAAGAACGAACTAGTGTAGCCCCCAAGGCTCGTGCTGATATTTAGCAAAAAATAATAGCCCGAATCTTAAGTAGCTTTCTGACTTTGGGTATTCTGACTTACAAAAAGTATGTTCCTATAACCAGGAATTACTGACCAATGTCTGCGATAAGCAGAGAGAGATCAAAGCTCTCCGGCTTAAAAATGCTGAACTAAAAGTAGCCAAGGATTAAGCCGAAGGTAAACATTCCGAGATTCAAACCTTGTCTTTTGCTTTTCAATGTCGATTTTTTCTGAACTGTTGTTCTTTTTGACTTACAGCACTGATGAAACATTCCATCGCTATGATTGAAGAGGCCGAGAACCTCAAGACCCTGGTAGTGGAGAACAAGGGACTTCGCCAAGAGCTAGATAAGCTCAAGGCGGATCATGAAAGGAGCATAGCTCAAGTCCTTGAATCCTCCTCCATGGCCACCGAAGAGCGTGATCGCAAGATTGCTGCTCAAGATAAAATAATCTCAGACCTCAAGAATGAGCTTGGGAGAGAGAAGGACATCTCCCAGGTGCTCCGGGCTAAACTCCAGAGTCTCCGGGAGGAGAAGACCAAGATTGACAACGTCATTCTTGGTACGTTCCATCTGTCTGACTTATCTTTTCTTCGACTTTTTTCAATGTCGTATTTTTCTTGACTTGTTTTGTGTATAGGTCATCTGAACTTGACGGACTCTTCCTCCTCCGAGCCCCACACCCACCGGCTTACCCAAGTCGGTGATCTTCTTCATGACTTCCACCAGTCCCTTGAGGACATTGGCGAGTCTCTCAGGATTCCGGACATGCCAAGCATGTCGGATTTTCAGGTGCGGGACAAGGCCAAGGAGATGCCACAGCTTGTTCGGGACTGGAATATGTCCTACGCGCTGACTGCTACGCAGAACGCTCTCACCATGGTCATGAGCCACCATGAAAACATGGAGATATGGCAAGTGACCAGAGGGTACTGCAAAGTAGACGAAGACGGCCAGGAGCAGGACCTTCAAGCTATCATGCACTCCTGCGCCGGATACGGGTGTCACGTGGCTGATCTGACCAGCTACGAGATCCCCTTCTTCAATCACGTAGCTACTCCACCTCCTCCTCCAGAAGAAACCGAAGAAGTTTTCGACGATGAACGGACCACCTTAGATCCGGACATCTCGGAACGATATCAAGTCGGAGTAACCAGCGAGCCGGCAGCTCCTTCATCTCCTCCTGCATCATAGACCCGAAAATTATGTATTATTCCGGAAAGAACATGATGCGTTTGTAAATATTAAGTACTATTGATTTTGCTAGTGCTAAGCTTGTGATCTATTTAGCACTTTTGGCTTTTTTTTGTGTGCCTGAAATATTTTTCATAAGCACTTGAATTTTTTCGTCTCTATCATCGTTTATCTGGCTTTCCGGCTCGTCCCTTTCGTGAGCCGGCTAAACCTTCAGCCGGAAACTTTGCCGAGCAATGGAGCTCACTTGCTAAACTAGTTTAAACTCGGAAACAAAGCCGGCTTCCAGTACCAACAATTCACTACTCGGAAAATACCTGCATCCAGCAATCCGACAAATAACCAAAGTAAAGACTAGAATCTTTAGAGTTATACCCGAAGGTAGCAATTTTAGAATCGGAAATCTAGACCAGAACGAACATGAGCATAAAGTACTTTCAAGCATTCTGGGATTTTCGACTATAACATGATCATTTGGAAATAAGATGGTAAAAACTTCTCAGAAAAACTTGTGGAAACCAAAACTTTTATTTCTCAAAGAAAATGTATATATATATATATGATTACAAAGAAGGATAAACTAAGAATAAAAGGGACGTAGCTGAGCAATATTCCACGGTCTGTCTAACTCATCCGGATTTGTACTGCCTCCAGCTCTCTTTCTCTTCTTAGTAGGAGGTCTTTCTTTGACTGCCCTCATGTCAGTTAAGTAGTATGATCCATTGTGAAATACTCGACTAACTAAAAAGGGCCCTTCCCATACTGGGGAAAGTTTGTGCTTTCTTTGTTGCACAAGCCGGAGAACCAAATCACCGTTATTGAAAGATCTATTTCGGACTCTCTGGCTATGATACTTGCGTAACTTCTGCTGATAGGCTGTAGATCTCATTTCAGCAACGACGCGAACTTCTTCGACTAAGTCGAGATCATTTTGTCGAGAAATCTCGGCATCCTCTTCGATATACCCGGCCACTCTAGGAGAAGTATGAATTAAATCACTAGGAAGAACTGCTTCTGCGCCATAGACCAAGAAGAAAGGTGTGTATCCTGTTGACCTATTCGGAGTTGTTCGTAAACTCCAAATTACAGAGGGTAATTCCTTTGCCCAAGCCCCCGCAGCACGTCGTAGTGGTGCTTCGAGTCTCGGTTTCAGGCCTTGTAAGATTAAACCATTAGCTCTTTCGACTTGTCCGTTAGCATGTGGATGTGTGACTGACGCAATGTCAAGACGGATATTTTGCTCGTCGCAGAATTCAGCCATTCCTCCCATAGAGAAGTTACTCCCGTTGTCCGTGATAATGCTATGTGGATAACCATACCGGATTATAACATCCTCGACAAATCTTTTGGCTGTTGCTCCATCACAACTAGTGACAAGTTTAGCCTCAATCCATTTGGTGAATTTATCCACCATCACTAAGAGGTGAGTAAATTCACTTGGAGCTCGTTTAAATGGTCCTACCATATCAAGTCCCCAGACCGCAAAGGGCCATGTTATAGGTATTGTTCATAGCTGATCAACCGTAACATGAGCTTGCTTGGCGTACTTTTGGCAGCCTTTGCACGTCTTGACTAATCGTTCGGCATCTGCCTGAGCTGTCAGCCAGAAAAATCCGTGTCTCCATCACAACTAGTGACAAGTTTAGCCTCAATCCATTTGGTGAATTTATCCACCATCACTAAGAGGTGAGTAAATTCACTTGGAGCTCGTTTAAATGGTCCTACCATATCAAGTCCCCAGACCGCAAAGGGCCATGTTATAGGTATTGTTCATAGCTGATCAACCGTAACATGAGCTTGCTTGGCGTACTTTTGGCAGCCTTTGCACGTCTTGACTAATCGTTCGGCATCTGCCTGAGCTGTCAGCCAGAAAAATCCGTGTCTAAAAGCTTTTGCCACTAAAGATTTGGCTGCAGCGTGGTGACCACACTCGCCTTCGTGGATTTCTCTTACGATTTCCACTCCTTCTTCTGGAGATACACAGCGCTGAAAACCCCCCCAGAAACACTCCGTTTATGGAGCTCACCTTTAACAATAGTATAGGATTTTGCTCGTCGGATAATCTGCTGGCTCAGCACCTCGTCTTCGAGTAATTTTCCATCTACCAAATAATCGAGGTAGGGTTGAGTCCAGCTGGGAATTACAGCCAGAACTACTAACAATGGTGAGTCAGATTTGGTCGGATATTCCTCATCTACTCCTTTTATCGAGGGGACTTTGAGGTGCTCTAAAAAAACTCCATATGGGACCTCTTTCCACGTAGAGCCTATCCGAGATAGTGCATCTGCTTCCTCATTTTCTGCTCGAGGGATGTGTTGAACTTCAAACCCTTCGAACGATTTAGATAGATCATCCACGACAGATTTATATGCTGCCATGTGTTTATTTGCATTACAAATATCCGAGACTTGCTGAGCAACAAGATCCAAATCTCCATAACACATCAAACCACTACTAGGAAACAACTTATAGATAGACAAGATATTCAGTGGCGCATATGTAAAAATATGCGCCACAGATATATATCAGTGGCGCACTAGAAAAAATGCGCCATAGAAGTTTGACACTTCAGTCGCGCACGAAACCAATATGGGCCACATAAGTCCATATTTCTGTGGCGCATATTTTCGTGTGCGCCACTGAAGTGTCAAATTTCTGTGGCGCATATAGACGTATGCGCCACAGAAGGTTAATGGGACTAAGCAGCACAAAAAGGGGGAGAAACTTCTGGGGCGCATATGGCCATATGCGCCACAGAAAGTGATATTGCTGTGCCGCATATAGGTGTATGCGCCACAGAACAAGCACATAGGGGGGAAAACAGATCCACCGCCCCCCCCCCCGTGGATCGCCTTTTCAGTTTTGTAAAAAATAAACAAAAATGATAGAAACTTCAAAAAAATAATTCCTTTAAGTTGTAGTTAGTTTTTAGGGTATAGATCTAGACAAAATTGGAAAACATGAATTTCGATGTATTTTGCAAAAATAGGTCATGGCATGGTAAAATGGCTCTAACTTTTGCATACGATGTCGGAAAAAATCTTTAACAATATCAAAATGATCGTATCTAAATTTTCTACCCGATTTCAACCACTGGAAGCCGTTGAAGATTTTGTAGATTCCCCAAATTCCAAAAGAGTAAAAAGTTATGGCAGACAGAAGATTTTTTCCTGCAAAAAAATAAAAAAGGGGGAGAAACTTTTCTGGCGCATTTCCCCCTTATGCGCGACAGAAGCCTTGGGCGGGATTTGAAAATTGAATCCCGCCGGCGCCCCTTCTCCTTATATTCCTCCACTTCTTCTCCTTTTTCTCCCCTTCTCCTCCACTTCTACTCCCCCTCCATACTTCTCCCTCCACTTCTCCTCCCCTCCATACTTCTCCCCTTCTCCTCCACTTCTCCCTCCACTATTCCTCCACTCCATACTTCTCCCCTTCTCCTCCACTATCCGCTGACATCCACCTCCAGCCATGGCTACCTCGGTGACCTCCTCCTCCGGCGAACTCCTCCTCCTCCTCCTCCTCCACCACCACCATCTCCGGCAGCCTCCTCCAACCATCTCCGGCGAGCCCTTCCTCCACCTCCAGCGGTGGCCTCCTCCTCCTACTACTTTGACCACCTCCTCCGGCCTCCTTCTCCTCCGACCATCACATCAGATCCACCTCCAGCAATCCCCCCACCTCCGGCCAGATCTGGCCCGGTTTTTTTTGAAATTTGAAAAAAACTTCTATGGCGCATATTGGCCATATGCGCCACTGAAGTTTGAGATCTGTCCCGCCTTTATTTTGAATTTTGAAAAAAACTTCGGTGGCACATATTGGCCATATGCGCCACTGAAGTTTGTTATCAGTGGCGAGGTATCAGTGGTGACTAAGATATGCGCCATAGAAGTCCCATTTCCATGCGCCACAGATGGGCTGTTTCCTAGTAGTGAACGTCGGATGCCGATATCCTTAGCAATCCGGATTCCATGTAGCAGTGCTTCATACTCGGCAATGTAGTTTGTCGCTGTGAAGTGGATCTGCAACACGTATAAAATTTTATCTCCTTGGGGTGATTTGAGCACTATGCCAGCCCCCGAGCCCCCTCGAGCCTTAGACCCATCAAAAAAGAGGGTCCAGTATTTCGACTCAGGGAGGATCATGTTCTCCTTCGTCTCTGTCCAATCAACGACAAAGTCAGCAAGGATCTGGGATTTGATTGTTGTCCGGGGTTTATACTCAATATCGAAAGCTGAAAGCTCTATTCCCCATTTGACGACGTGTCCTGTGGTGTCACTATTATTGATTATGTCTCTCATGGGAGCTTTGCTCACCACGGTAATTGGATGCTCCTGAAAATAATGTCGTAGCTTACGAGATGCTAGAAAAACACCGTAAGCCAACTTTTGATAATGCGAATACCGCAGTTTGGACTATGTCAGGACCTCGCTGACAAAGTACGTTGGACGCTGCACCAGGTGTTCCTGATTTTCCTCTGGTCTCTCCACCACCATGACGATACTGACAACCTTATTTGTCACAGCAATGTAAAGTAACATCGGTTCCTGAGGTTCAGGCGCTGCCAGGATAGGAGCATATGAGAGTACTCTTTTCAGATCTTGTAGTGCAGCTTCAGCTTCGTCCGTCCAGACAAAATCCTTGGTCTTTTTCAGGAGTTTATATAATGGTCCGGCTCTTTCACCTAGCCGACTTACAAATCGACTGACTGTAGCAATGCAACCAGTTAGTCTTTGTACGTCCTTCAGGCGAGTTGGCCCGGAAATATTGAGTATAGCCTTGATTTTGTCTCGGTTCACCTCTATGCCTCTTTGAGACACAATGAAACCTAACAATTTTCCGTCTGGTATTCCAAAGAAGCATTTCTTCGGGTTAAGAATGATGTTGTATTTTCGTAGATTGGCGAACGTCTCCTCCAAGTCGGAAATCAGTGTTTCCTTCTTTTTGGACATCACCGTGATATCATCCACGTATTCATGTACATTGCGGCCGAGTTGGTCATGGAGGCAACGCTGCATTGTGCGCTGTTATGTAGCTCCTGCGTTCTTCAGCCCAAAGGGAATCGTAACAAAACAGAAGGTTCCGAAGGGGGTTATGAGTGAAGTTTTGACTTTGTCAGATTCCTTCATCCAGATTTGGTGATAACCGGAATATGCGTCGAGAAAACATAGGAGTTCCGAGCCTGCCATAGAATCGATGACTTGATCAATTCTACGCAGAGCGAACGGATCTTTTGGACAAGCCTTGTTCAAGGCAGTATAATCTACACACATCCTTAAATCAGTGGTGTCCCTTTTAGGGACCATTACAGGATTGGCCGACCACTCAGTGTGGATGACCTCTTCTATGAATCTGGCTAACTCGAGCCGTGCTAGTTCCTTAGCTATTGCCTTACGCTTTTCATCGCCAAACCATCGTAAGGACTGTTTGACGGGTTTAGCGTTCGGGTTTACATTTAGAGAGTGCTCGGCAAGTTCCCTAGGTACTCTGGTCATGTCAGATGGCTGCCATGCGAAGATATCTTGATTTGCTTGGAGGAACTTGACGAGCGTGCTTTCCTATGCGCTACTTAGGCCTACGCCTATCTGGGTCAGCTTGGAGGGGTCATCATCCTTCAACGGCGTCGTCTTCGTCTCTTCTGATGCCTTGAACTCTGGATTTGGCTTTGTCACCTCCTTCTTCGTTGCGGGCATCTCGAACGGATCTATGCTCTTCTTGATCTCCTTGTACTCCTAGGCGTGCATCACGGTTTCGGCAAAGGTGGCATTTCCATCCTTGCACTCTCGCGCTTTCTTCGGGTCTCCCCTGATGGTGATCACGCCATTGGGACCTGGAATTTTCATCATATTGTAAATGTAACACAGACGAGCCATAAAAGCCCAGTAAGCCGGACGTCCGAATATAGCGTGGTATGCGCTCTTGAATGGGACCACTTCGAAGGAAAGTGCCTCCGTCCGATAATTCTTTGGAGTTCCAAAGGTAACATCCAAAGTAATCTCTCCTAGGGAATTACCCTGTCTTCCTGGGACAACTCCGTGAAAGATCACAGAGCTATGGTTCAGCTGTGTTTCCGAGATCTTCATCCGGCGTAGCGTTTCGACATAGAGAATATTGATACTGCTACCACCGTCCATGAGGGTCTTGGAGAAATCTTAACCGTCAATAAGTGGGTTGACGATTAAGGCGTATTTTCCTTGCCTGTGTAGCTTAGGCGGATGATCAGCGCGGTCAAATGTGATTGCCACTTCCGACCAGTCCAGATACTAAGGCACAGTCGGAACTGTTGCATTGAGCTCGTGGAGAACTTCTTTCTTGACCTTTGCTGGTTGAGATCCGAGGAAGGTGACGTAAGTGTCCTTCTTGGTGGGAATAGTTTTCTTCCCTTCGGACCTGGGATTTGAAGCATCGGCTTCCTCCATGTCGGAATCTTCCTTGGTCTCCTTGTCCTTTTCGGGATTTTTCTTTCCCTTTTTCTGCTTAGCTTTGTATCCCGCGGTATCATCTCTCTTGATGTCGTCGTTAAAACGACACTCAGCGTTGGTGTGGGACGAGCCCCCATTTGCGTCTAGGTGATGCACACATGGGTTATTGGCAATGTCGGCCCAAGTGTAGGTTTTGCCTGGTTGTTGCTCTCCTCTACCTTGGACCCTTGATGTCCCATGGCCACGCCCGCGGCCTCCGCCACGTCCTCCTCGTCCTCTAGACCCAGAAACAGTAGTGACCACCGCTGTCTCCGTGTTGGGTTTTTCTTCCGAGGTATTTTTGCACTTCTGAGCGGGTTGCTTTGGTTGTTTTGCCTACTGAGGCACAACCAGGACGTTGAGTAATCCCTCTGCATCGTTGTCAGCATCTGCATACTTGCTCGCTGTTTCTATAATCTCTCCCAGATCAGTGACCTTATCACACTTCAAGCGGTGACGTAGTAGACCAATTGGGAGTCCTGCGACGAAGGCTTCAATCGCGGTTTGATCGTTTACTCCTTCACAGGAGTTCTTGGTGTCGATCCATCGTCCGAGGTAATCTCGGCAAGTTTCTCCGGCTTTCTGGGTGCAACGCTGTAGGTCTCCAACCGTACAGGGCCTCCGATATGTGCCTTTGAAATTCTGAAAGAACGCACTTTGCATGTCATACCAGTTGTGGATGGTGTTCTCTGGAAGTTCACTGAGCCATGATCGTGCCGTCTTCCGCAACATAAGTGGGAGATATCGGGTTGCGACCAGGCTGTTTCTGCCTTTGGCGATGGAGCAAGCTTGGAAAAAATCCTGTAGCCAGGTATCTGGCCGAGCAGTGCCGTCGTAGGATTGGATGTGCCTTGAGATAGCAAATCCTTCGAGGAATTTTGTAGCTCTGACGCATGGTCCAAAACACTTTGGGCCCACGTAGAAATCGTCGTTTTCGTAGCGCCGCGCCTCTATATTGGAGTTGATCCTATGCCTTGCGTCGTTCGGGGATATAGATCATCCTGAATGTCGGCTATGGCTGCGGTGCCTTGGAGCCGGACTTCGGCTTCTGCCACCACCTCCTCCACCATGTCGTCCTTGCCCTCCTTGGGGGCTGTTATGATAACTGCCTGGTGGAGGGGGTGGGGCAGCTGAATTGTTTCCGGCTGATCGCCGGCCTCCGTCCGGAGCGTCATTATTCCGGTTCCGGGGAGGTTCTTGACTACGACGCGCCCCTTGCCGGCTTGTCCCAGCATGGTTTCCGTCGTTCCTTCGTCCGTTGTTCCCACCATGGGGAGGCTTAGCCAGACGGTTTTCATGCCTAGGAGGTGGCATTCTCTGACGATCCTCCTCCTGAAGTTTCTCTTTATCTTCTCCCCTTCGATCGTTAAACTCTCGTCGGGGAGGATTCCTCGGATTCAGTGCAGCGATGGCGTCTTTCTCGGCCGCTGGAGCGACATTGCTCTAGTTATGCGTAGTTCTGCGATGCTGTCCTAATGATCTGGTTCTTGAATAATTGTCTTCCCTGCGTTCGGGGTGATGATACTGCACCCGAACATAATGGGATCTTATGTCAGCCCATGCCGGATCTGTGCGACATTGGTCAGAATCCGAGACCAGTTTTTGACTTCCGGACAGGACGACTTTTTGCTGCTCCAGTCCCTTGTTGAGTAGCTTAATACCCAAACGGATTTCCTCTGGTCCTGGATTAGCCGATAAATTTCTCGGGCTGCCACGGTATTCTGTACTGGGGTTGGGTATACCCAATCTCCGTTGCTGTCTTTCCGTGGCTTCCCCATCTCATCCCCAAAAAGGACGGCACGGACACATGGGAATTGGTCATCATTGGTGTGACGCTTCCGTGTCTTCTGATGCAAACGAGACATGTATTCCTTAGTTTACATGCGTTTCTTCTCCACCTCGATGTTTTTGGCTTCATCGAGGAGTTGTTGACAACACACTTCTAGGGCTTGCGCCCTTTCGTCCAGCTCATCTGCAGTAAGTTCTGCAGCTGTAGGGATAGGTGTGGTTAATGCGGCATCGATGAGTTTACGCTCACCTTCAGTGATCACATGTCCATCCACCAATGCCTCTTTTTTCGGCTCTTCTAGGATACCATCCGAGTCTTCCTCGTATTCCTCGGCGATCATCTCCTCTTTGAGAGGGTCTTTTGCCGGGGTCTTGTTCTTCTTGTTCTTCTTCTTTGCCTTCTTGGCAGCGCCGGTAGCGAAGACGGCTTTGGGTCCGTTTCCCGGACTCAAGCTCTGATCGGTACTTTCGGACATCTGGACTTCGGGATTATCTCCGACGTCCATGTCATCCTGCGCTTTGGGAGAGTGTTCCCCAGATCCTTCATCCATGGTCTCTCCTTCTTCTGCAGCTTTGGAGTTGTACTCCTCTTCATATTCCGTGGAGAACTTTTGGAAATCTACCGACTTCATAGACTCATCCG
The DNA here is from genome assembly GCA_910589775.1 of Avena eriantha. Taxonomy (NCBI): domain Eukaryota; kingdom Viridiplantae; phylum Streptophyta; class Magnoliopsida; order Poales; family Poaceae; genus Avena; species Avena eriantha. Next base: position 406,252,922 of record OU342743.1, on the reverse strand, counting down.
AGGATGCAGGAACGTCGGCGTTTGTTCCAATTGCCTCCAGCACAGAGTCGGTGTTTTCTCCAGCATCGGTAGAGCCGGATCCAGAATCTACCTATCCGACGAAGTGCGACGCGTGCTTCCTGAGGTACCTGCGGCTTTCGCGATCAGCCATGTCAAAACTTTTGATGGTTTCGAGGATTGCATCTACGCTTTCGCCTTGTAGTATTATACGTCTTAGTGTGTACCTCAGGAAAAGCCTGTCTGTCCCGGCGTCGTCAGAACCGGAATCAGTGTCATTGATATGCTCCTCCTGGATTTCGACTTCCGTGGGTGGGTCTATCTGGGATCCGGCGTCTCCAGGGAGATCCACTCTAGATTCGACTTGGACCGCTAGGTCTTCTTCAGGCTCGGATTTCTCCACTATCTCCGCAATTGGTGCGGGCTGGGTGGGATTAAGGTTTTCTGAGATCCGGAACTCTGCCGCCTCCGCGGAAAAAGGGGACCCAGAAAATTCTTCTGCCTCTATTATCACTGCTGGGGAGGGTTGGGCAGGTTCAGCGAAACTGATGTAAACATCGATCTCACCAAAAGACATGATTGTGTAGGCAGTCACGAGCTCCTTAGCCGGAATCCAAGTCTCGTCGAGAACGATGAGAGGTACGTCGTTGGCGTAGAGGATGCGACCGACGACGATAGTCTCGCCGATTCCAATTTTCGCAGATTCTGCTCGGAACGTAGATCCGTAGCTCACTTGCCCCACGGTGGGCGCCAAATGTCATCGGATTGAGGACAAGTACACCATGAGGGGGTCCTCGAGGCGTGCGGAAGAGAGGGGTGTGAGACGTACGGTATTCCGGGACGGTGAGCACACAAGTTTACCCAGGTTCAAATCAGCCGGCTTTGGACGAATCCTACTCCTACTAGCAATCCAGTAATACGGCAGAGCCGGAATATGGGTTACAAGGGTATCGCCTATGCGAGTTGAGGGTCTAAAGTATTGGGTAGTGCCCTAAAGGCTCTCCCTAGGATGGCTTATATAGATATCCGGCCGAGGGTTTACATGAGAGATCAATCCAGCTACGACTAAGAGTTGGTTACAGAGTACATCTTGAACTACAAGTAACATTATGGGCCTAAGTCCGTAAGTCTTCTGGGCCTTCCCGTAGCCGGATTGGACTCCGTCTTCTCTCCCTGACTGGGCCGTGCATGAAGCAAAGCTCTAACCCGAAGTGGGCCACCCTGGTCAGTGAGGAACTGTGAGGATACCCGGAAAGTATATCCCCAACACAACCGGTTCTTCAAGGCATGTCCGCCACCGAGGTTATTCCTGGGGGGCTTACGGAGGTGTGGCGCTATCTGGAGGAGGCGCCTGTCATCGTGGAGTGGATGGCGCGCTCGGCGTTCAGGCGCGGGGCCACCACGGCATTGAGCCTAGGTCTCGCCCACTTCCCTGACGACTTCGACCTTGACGACATGACCAGTGGCTACCCATCGGCGACCGGCACGGTGGAGATGTTAGAGGTACTGAAGCTGACTGCAAAGGCCGCCCCTTTTGCCGACCGGGTCCTGGCGATGGGGGATCTTCTGCCATACCAGGAGACGGTGTTGGCACCTGGCGACCCCGAGCCGGAGCATCGCGACATGAAGTCGGAGCAGCCCTTCGGGTCGGCGTTGTCGAAGTCGCTGACGACCTACCCAACAAACCCGTGGTAGCCTTTTGTTTGTGTCAATGGGGTTGGTGGTGCTTCTTCATCAGGACCTATGGAATAAACAATGTAGTTGGGCAGTTTGTAATGTATGCCAAGTGGCGACTGCTGGAATATGATCAACATTTTGTAATGTACGCCAAGGGGGGTCAATCGACTCGTATTGTGACCAGGATTGTGTGGTGTGTTTATTTTTGATTGAGCGAGTCCCCGAGCGCGTCCGCCCTTTAATGGGGTATAACTCGATTGTGTACTTTTGTGTTTCATTTTGGTTGTGCATTGCTTTATCCCTCGCGTCTTCTGAGTGGCAAGTCCCTGAGCGCGAGTGGGATTGTTTTGTAGGCGAGTCCGCGAGCGTGGTGCTCAACCGTATTGGGCGCGTTCCTGTTGTAGGTTGTTAATGTGTTGTTTGTAACGCGTCTCTTCCCCTGGCTTAGAGAGCCAGTCGCTGGGCGAGTCCAAGGCATCTCTCTTACTTGGTGTGTTCCCGAGCCGCGTGGGGGTTTCCGTTTTACGGAGTCCCCGTGCGTGGTACTTAACCGTTCGAGTCGCTTTGTGCAAGGATGGGAGGGACAGGTCGCTGTGAGAAGCATATACCGGTTGTCTTGGCCTGCTGGGCCAGTTGAGCTAGGCGACTCCAATGGCTGCTCCGGGTTGGGGTTTTCGTGGACGTCCCAAGGCCCGAGTATTTCCGGTGCCCTTGTGCCGCACTACTTAGTCGTGCCAGTCGCTCGACCAAAGGTTGACTTCCATGAGTAGCATATTGCTGATATGTACGAGTGCGAGTGGCACACGAATATGGCGAGTAGACACAATTTGTATGATCCGAATGAATTTCATTATATATGCCAGCTGAGTACAATTTGAGGTTCTATGTATAGAACTTTCTGAGGAGGTTTACATTCCATGGCCTTACGACCTCGAGCTTGCCGTCACCCCGTATGTCAAGGTAGTAGGCGTCGCTGCCGAGGACTCGCCCTATGGCGAGTGGCCCCTCCCATGGGCCAATCGTAGGACCAGGTCGCCTTCCTGGAAGGTGCGAGTCTGGACTCGGCGACTATGGTAGCGCCGGAGTCCTTGCTGGTAGATGGCGGTGCGGGATCGGGCCAGGTCACGTGCCTCGTCGAGTTGATCGACACTATCTTGGCAGCGACCTCGTTGGTCGCCTCGACGTAGTTGGCGACTCGAGGTGAATCGTGCTCCAGGTCAGTTGGCATTACGGCCTCGGTGCCATACACCATGAAGAAGGGTGTGAACCCGGTGGAGCGATTAACGGGCGTGCAGATCCCCCATATTACAGAGGGGAGCTCGTCGACCTAGCACCCTGGGCTGCGTTCGAGGGGCACCTGGAGTCCCGGATTGAGCCCGTGGAGGACGCTCTGGTTGGCGCGTTCTGCTTGGCCGTTCGACTCCGGGTGGGCGACTGAAGTGAGGTCGAGTCGTATGCCATGTTCTTCACAGAATTTCGCCATGGCCCCCTTGGCGAAATTGGTGCCGTTGTCCATTATGATGTTGTGCGGGTAGCCGTACCGATAGATGAGCTCGCGTAAGAACTTGGTGGCCGTCTTGCCGTCACACTTTTTGATTGGCTTGGCCTCGACCCACTTGGTGAACTTGTCGACCGCGACCAGGAGATGGGTGAAGCCAGACGGGGCCTTCTTGAACGGGCCTACCATGTCCCCATACGGCGAATGGCCATGTAACGGGGATGGTCTTGAGTGCCGAACCAGGGAGGTGCGTCTGGTGGGTGTACTTCTAGCACCCGACGCATCGCTGGACGATGTTGGTGGCGTCGGTGTGTGCGGTGAGCCAGTAGAAACCGTGCCGCATGGCCTTGGCGACTAGCGACTTGGCACCGGCGTGATGGCCGCAGTCGTCAACGTGAATGTCCTAGAGGATCTTGCGGCCTTCTTCTAGCTGTACGTAGCGCTGGAACATGCCAATCACGTTGCGTCTGTGGAGCTCGCCGTTGATGATGACAAAGGATTTGCAGCGGCGCACGATCATTCACGCTCAGTCTCGTTGCTTGGTAGGATCTTGTGCTCCAGGAAGGCGACGTATGGTGATGTCCAGTCGCTAGGCTCCACAACCATGGCGACTAGGGCCGGCTCTGGTTGCAGCGGTATCCCGACGTCGATCTCCTTTGGTTGGCTGACCGAAGGTTTGTGGATGATGTCGAGGAAGACACCTGCTGGTGGCGCCTGTCAGGCCGACCCGATGCGGGAAAGGGCGTCTGCCTCCTTGTTCTTGCGTCTGTCAATCCACTCGACGGAATAGCCGTAAAAGTGCCCTCCCAGCTGGTCTACCGCTTGGCAGTGTGGGAGTCGCTGCTGAGCTCGGAATACCGCGTACACCAGTTTCTGGTACTATGGGTAGCGCTGTCGTGAATCTGTCAGGACTTTGCTGATGTAGTAGATAGGGCGCTGTATGAGGCGCTCCTTTCCCTCCTCCAGTTGTTCGACGACCATCACGGCGCTGACGACTCGAGTGGAGGCCGCGACGTAGACGAGCATTGGCTCTTTGTCGAGTGGAGCGGCGAGGAGTGGAGCCATGAGTAGCACTTCTTTGAGCGCTTTGAGTGCATCGTAGGCCTCCGCGTCCCATTGGAAAGTGGAGTTCTTGCGCATCAGGCGGTAGAGGGGCATTGCCTTCTTGCCTAGTCGGGGGATGAAGCGACTGAGGGCCGCGACTTGCCCTGCCAAGTTCTGGACGTCGTGCAGGCACTCAGGTTTCCCGAGTCCCGCGATGGTGTCGATCTTGGTGGGGCTGGCTTCAATGCCTCGCTTGGAGACTACATATCCCAGGAGCTGTCTAGTGGGGACGCCGAAGGTGCATTTTCCGGGGTTCAGCTTGATGTTGTACCTCCACAGGTTTGCGAAGGTTTCGGCCAGGTCGGTGAGCTGGTCGTCCTGGCGGGTGGATTTCACCACCACGTCGTCGATGTAGAAGTGAATGTTGCGGCCAATTTGGCTCGCTAGGCACTCCTGCATGAATCTCTGGTATGTAGCGTTGGCGTTCTTGAGGCCGAACGTCATGTCCGTGTAGCAGAAGGCGCCGAATGGCGGGATGAACGCCGTCTTCTCCTCGTCCTCGACCGCCATCTTGATCTGGTTGTAACCAGAGTAAGCGTCAAGGAAGCACAGTGACTCTGATCCCGCGGTCGAATTGATGATTTGATCGATGCGCGGTAGGACGAAATCCTCCTTCGGGCAGGCACTGTTGAGGTTGGTGTAGTCTATGCACATCCTCCATGTATTGTTATTTTTCAGAACCAGGACTGGGTTTGCTAGCCACTTGGAGTATTTGATTGGCCGGATGAAGCCTGTGGCTAGCAGGCGCTATACTTCTTTGGCGATTTCTCGACGGCGCTCTTCATTGAAGGGCCGTAGCGATAGCTTTACTGGTCGCACTTTGGGGTCGGCGTTGAGTTTGTGCTCAGCGAGTTCCCTCGCGACACCTGGCATGTCAGATGGCTTCCATGCGAAGATGTCGCGGTTCTCACGGAGGAACCCGATGAGCGCGCTTTCCTATGCGGGGCTCATGTGTGCCCCGCCGGTGACCGTCTGGCTGGAGTCGCCCGGGACGAGCTCGACGGTGCAGGTGTGCGTGGTCGTCTCGAACGTGGAGTTCGCGGCGATTGGTTTCTTCAGGATGGTAGGGTCGTCCTTATTGATGTTGACCGCGTATTTCGCAAGCTCCTCCGCATGGTCGGTCTCCGCAGTGATGATGGCATCGACGAGCTCGGCTGCTTTGTCCTCGCATTCCACGACCATGTCGGGGTCGCCGTGGACGGTGATGATGCCGCTTGGCCCTGGGAGCTTCATCATGTTGTAGGCGTAGTGTGGGGTCGCCATGAATTTAGCGAATGCCTGGCGGCCCAGGACGCTGTGGTAAGGGCTGTGGAAGTTCACCAGCTCGAATACGATCCTCTCCGTGCGGTAGTTTGCCGGAGTGCCGAAGGTGACTGGCAGCGTCACTTTTCTGATCGGGTACGCCTTCCGACCGGGGACGATACCGTGGAAGGACATCAGGGTTGGCTGCTTCAGGGAGCTGGAGCCTCTTGAATGTGTCTAGGTACATGATGTTGATGGAGCTCCCACTATCCATTAGTGTCTTGGGCAGCCAGTAGTCGGCTACCTTGGGTCTAACTACCAGGGCGACTCGCCCTGGGTATTCGATTCTTGGCGTGTGGTCCCGGCGACTCTAGGTGATGCTCTACTCAAACCAGTTGAGGAAGCGAGGGATGTCGACTTGCGTCACCGCGTTGATGGCGACCGCATGGGCGAGCACCTTCTTCTCGCGCTTGGTTCCGAGTCTGGTGAAGGTGTGTAGCGAGCCGACGGCGGTGCCGAAGCCAAGGGCGTTCCCGTTGTCCCGGGGTGGTTTGTTATTGGGGTCCTCCCTTGCTCGCCTCACTGTTTCAATCTCTTTGAGAGAGTGGCAATCTGTGGTGGTGTGGGTGGCGGGTATTCCCTCCCTGCTATGGTTGATGCAGGGCTGATTGAGTAGGGCAGCAAGGTCGAATTTCGGCCTTGCTGTGTTGTTGGAGCGGTACTTTCCGCTGTCCCGGTAGTTTCCTCCGTCGCGGCGGGAGCTCTTGGGTTCGCGCTGGCCGTAGCTGACATTGGCGACGAAGTCGACTCTCCCATCCACGGCGCTTGCCGGTGATGCAGGTGTTGCTGTAGCACATGTCGCGTAGGCACCCGCTATCATGGATGCTGGTTCGACGTCTTCCTCCCGACTCGTCGTCAGAGTCTTGGTTGGGGTCCTCCTCTGCATAACGCTTGGCGATCTCGAGGAGGTCGGGGATGTTGTCGAGCGTCCGGTAGACCCTCTTGATCTTAGCAACCAGGGGTTCATACCGGCACGCGTTCTTGAAGCAGTGTATCGTTGTATCTGGGTGGATGCTAGAGGCGTTGATCCACAGTTCTTGCCATCTTTAGATCCAGCGGCGAGTCGACTCGTGTTGTCCCTGGATGCATCGCTCCAGGTCTTCTATGGTGGTGGCGCGGGTGTAGGAGCCCTCGAAGTGCCTGATGAAGGCGTCCCGCATTTCTTCCCAGGAATCGATGTTGTCAGCGGGGAGGGTGTTGATCCATTGCCGAGTCGCACCCTCCATCATCAGGGGGAGGTAGCGAGCGGCGAGCAGGTCGGTGTGGCTTGCGATTCCCATTTCCATGAGGTATGTGTCCAGCCAGATAGCTGGATCGTACGTCGGGTCATACTTTTCGATCTCCTTGGGAGCCTTGAAGTTGGCGAGGTATTTTTCCCCGCTGATCATGCACCCAAAGCATTGCGGCCCGACTCGACTGAGCGAGCCTCTTGGTTCCAGGTCGCCGCGGTTGGTGAGGGTGTTCCTCAAGTCGTTGGGCTGGCGTGCCCGCCATGCCTGGTTGTTGATGATGTTCGTTCGGGCATCAATGGGCTGCTCGTTGGCGGCGACCATGTTATTCACCGGTCGCAGCTTGTTGGTGGACAGAACGGGGTTGGCGGCCCGTGGCTGGTTCACCAGGGGCTGCGGTGAAGGGCAGGTCACTACGTTGGCGATGGTGGGGTGACCGCTTGACGTCGCTCTGCTTGCTGAGGAACGGGAATACATCCATCCCCGCGGGTCGACTCCCGCAGCTTATTGCTCGACGGTCCTGGCGAGTAGGGCCTTGGCATACTGGATCTGTAGCGCGACATCGTCTTGAACATCGAGGTTGGCGACCGCGGCGTCAGCCGGGACGACATTGTCCATCGGGGTGGAGTAGAGTGGTAGCCCGTTGGCGTCGTGGGCTTGAGGCGAGATGATGATCCGCGGTTGATCCGGCGGGGGCGTGCAGCCAATGGGTGGTGGAGTGGCTCTGGTCGCCGGTGCGCCAGGTTGTGGTCTCGCGGGATTTCTTCCGCATGGCGGCGTGTTCTCGCATTATTCGCGCTCGGCCGCGCGTGGGGGATCGCTTTCGTCGTTGAAGTTTAGGACGCGGCCCTGGACGTTGGAGTTCAGGCGGGTCCTGATGCGGCGCTGGTGATAGAGTGATAGCTCCCGCGCCGTTTCCGGCTCGAGGTGGTATTTCTTGCGCTCGGCGAGTTTGTTGCGTTGCACCTCCGTGAGTCGCAGGCGGGCTTCCTCCACCTCCGTGGCCATCGTAGTCGGCAGGATCGCCGTGGAGAACGGATCTGGCGGGGCGGCCATGCTGTCCGCCATGTAGATCACGTTGAAGCGATTGGATCTAGCGCGGAAGTCTTTAGGTGACTCCGAGCCGGAGTCGGAGTCGAAGATCCCGAGGATGGAGGGATCCTCTAAATCCTCCGGGTTGGAGACTCGCGTAATGGAATCCTCTCGTGACGCGGCTGTGATAGATCCGTCGACCGAGGCAGGGGTCGCGGAGTCGGCGTCGTCGTATAGGGCCTCGTCGTTGGTGGCGGTGTTGGTCTCGGCCGCGCTACTGGCGGTCGAGTCGTACTTGGTGATGAGGCTCCTGATGCAGCGGACCTGCTCTTCCGAGAGCAGGTCGCAGTGCGGTGGCGATCCACCGACGATCATTGTTGTAGCTGGGTCGACCACGCCGGTGAAGCTGACGAAGAGGTTGATAGAGCCGACCGGCATCACCACGCCGTGAGAGACCGGGCATGATGCCGGGATGTAGCTGCTAGGCAGGATCTGTAAGATCCCACCAATGGCGATCATGCGGCCGGTGGCGAGCGGCTGATCAATCAGCGAGTAGGGTCTTGCCGCAGAACTCAGGCCAATCCCGCTATGCCCCACGGTGGGCGCCACTGTCATGGAAATGGCCACGACAGTCGCTGCTACTGGCGGCGATTGATTGTAACGTGAGGAAGAGCTGGCGGCCATCTACGGTGCGAGATGGGGGCGAATGCACATGGTTTACCCAGGTTCTTCCCCTCGGAGGGTAAAGACCTACTCCTGCTAGATTGGACTAATGGAGAGTGAGTTAGAAGGGTGGCGAGCTCGGCGTTTAAGCAGCGAGTCGCTTGAGGGGGTGTATGATGGAACGTAAGTCCTAAGGATACCCTAGGGAGGTTTATATAGAATCACCTCGCTAGGGTTTACAGGTTACAACCGAGCTAGATATGGACTCGGAGGCTTTTGACCTAATCCGACTGGGCTTCAAGTATGCTTCTAGTCCTTCAGTCTCAAGTCGCTAGGCTTTTCCTTTAGTCGCACTCCAGTCGTCATCCTTCAGGCCCACTCACCGGCCCTTTGGCCCAATCAGAACGTCCTGCTGGGCATACCCGCTTCGGCATATCCCCATCACCTCCTCCTATTCATCAACCTCCACGTGGTGGTCGGCAGCCGGCTCGTCATTCCGGCTAGGGAAGATGTCGCCATCCCCATCAGACTCCTCGCCGGACCAACAAGCGCGTGGCTCGGGCAAGTCAGGCATGAAGTTCTAAAGGGGGGTCTCGCTCTCCTCCTAGAGGATGCAAGGGAAGATCTGCCAAGAAAAGGAAGAAGCGAACAGATTAGTCGGATAACAAAAACGGCAAGAATAGCAAGAGCAAATCCGGTTAGCAAGACTTACCCGAGGCGCGCGGTTGTCGTGGCTGTAAGGGGCCAGCCCAAACTTCCAGCCTTCCGACAGCCGCTCCTTCGTGATGGTCCACACCCACTCCTTTAGGTTGTGGTAGCACGAATCACGGCGGGACAGCCGGGTCTGGTCTAGCCGGCCGGAGTAGAAGCACATTTTGTGCGCTCGCTGCTCTAGCGACATCATCAGCCTGGACATCCAGCTAAGGATGATATCCATGCCGGTCAAACTGGCAGTGACGAGGGAGTGCATGCGCTACAGCATCGCGTCTGACTTCGTCTTCTCGTCGTAGTTCTTCAGATCCAACTGCAGCCGGCTAGACTCAACATCCTGGAACGCCGGCAAGTTGATCCGGTCCTCGGCGGTGAGGTTGCAGACGTAGAAGTACGAATGTTTCCATAGTCGTATCGTGTCCTACAGCCGGAATTTGGGATAGCTGGTCTGCGTGTGGGAGTAGATGGAGGCGCCGCCGCACGTCACCAGCGGACCCTTCGTAAACTGACCCTGTGGTCGGACTCGGAAGAGCCGGCAGAAGAGCCCGAGATCCGGCTGGATCCCGAGGTAGCTCTCGTAGAAAGCTACGAAGTGCGCCAGCGTCTCGATGGCGTTGGCGCCTAGGTGGTGGAGGCAGAGATCAAAGAACGCGAGGAACGTGAGGAAGAATGGGTGCACCGGCACCGCGAAGCCGCAGGCCAGATGGGCAGGAAGATGACCTGCTCCCCCTCTGCCGGCTGCGGCGACTCTTCCCCCGCCGGTGCAAGCCGCACCCCCACCTCCTCCTCCGACAGAAAGACGCGGGTTTCCCGATATTTCTCGATGTGCTCCTCCGTAACGGAGGAGCCGCACCAGGCTCCACGCTCCGCCACCATCGCCGGTACGCTGGGAGGTGCTCTGACGGAAGAGTGACGGTAGCCCGTCCCGGCGACGACGCTAAACTAGCGGCGCAGTGGGCTACAGTGATGACGGTGAGCAAGACGATGCGAGGAAGGCAAGGGCGCAAGAGAAGAATGAGGAAGGAGTGAGCGAAGGGACAAACCGCTCCCCCGGGCGCCCCCTTTAAAGTCCCGGAAGCGGAACCATCCGTGGCGCTATGTGGCGCACGCCCAGACGCTCCCCACTCCCCGCACGGTGCGGGATCCTTTGCGCAGGCAGAGCACGCGAAGACGATCCCGGAACAGAAACCAAAGAGGAAGACGGTGGTTCCCAAAGTGACGTGCGACAGGACGTTATGTTGCCCGCCACAGAATAATGATGGCGCGTGCGCGCATGGCCGGCGCCAGCACTGACGTCACGGGTAGCGCAACCGCCAAGTGTATCCAGCCAGAAAATTCAAAATGAAGAGTGAGCGCGTGCACATTTCACCTAAGGGCAAAATCTACACGCGCTCGGGGGCTAGTGTCTGGGGGATGACCTCCGGATACCCCAACCAGACAAGAACCATGTCAGTCGGATCATGTCCGGCTGGCTGAGCACACCCGGACAAGAGCAAGTCAAGTCGGCTACCTCATGGTAGTCGGAACAGCGAGGAGCAGCCGACTACAACAGCGTAGCCGGAACCAATCAGGAGGACAAAGCGACGTGCAGCACAGTGCGCGGTACGCCCTGGTACGATGACAAGACTGGATACTACTTGGCCATACCAAAGACTTTGGGGGTGACGCGGGAATAGTGGCCCGATGCTGACGACAGGCTCGCACGACATTCACTGTGCCCACGACGACCATACTGCTTGTACTCTGATGAGACATAGTTGTACCGAGTACTGTAGATGACCAGCCGGCTAGGACCCACCTGTGGAGCCTGCCAGCCGGACTGGCCAGTGAGACCGTCACCTCTCTGCCTATATAAGGAGAGGCAAGGCCTTAGTAGAAAGGGTTAGTCTCGGTGCATTTAAGACAGTAGGTAGAGAATACAGCTCGAGGAGCACTTGTAGCCCGTGTATCACCCATAGTCAGATCGGCAGGAGTAGGAGCTTTACCTCATCACGAGGGCTCCGAACCTGGGTACTTCCTGTGTCCAGCTACACTTGCTTGTATCCAATTCCGCCTGTGGATGCCTGATACGTACATTTTGCATCACTATTCTATATCATAATTTACTGTTATTCATTGATATATTTCATATTAAGAGATGATACTTATGGGATTTCATCTGTTTTTGTATGGTTGATGACTTTTGGAGCATGGACCGCTGCAGTCAGGATTCTGATGGAAAAGGTGCTATTTGGAGGCAAAATTCGCAAAGATCGGAAAATCCAAGAAAATATACGGAAAATCCTATTTTTCCAGAAGACGGAGGAAGCCAGAAGGAGGAGTGGATATGGGCCACAGGGGGCCCACACCACCCCCTGGCACGGGCCAGCCAGGTGGTGTGGCCGCCCTGGTCCACCCATGGCTCTCCCCTCTAGCATATATAATCCTCCTGAGACCCTAATACTCGAGGAGCGACCACAGAAAGATTCCACCGCCTCTGCAGGGCGGAAAACACTGAGAGAGAAAGATCTCTCCGGTAGACAGATTTCTGCCGGGGGAATTCCTTCCCGGAGAGGGGATATTGTCGCCATCAACACCATCATCAAGCTGGACTTCATCGGGATCATCATCATCATCACCACCATCATCACCATTAGCACCATCATCACCATCTCCATATTGCTGTAACAATTGGGTTGAATCTTGCATAGTTCTTAGGGGAAACTTTCTCGGTGTTGATTACTCCTTGTAGTTGATGCTATTGAGTGGAACCATTGAATTATTTTTTATGTTCAGATTGTTATACATCATTATTCCATCCCTGGTCATGATCCATATGATGTCTTGTGAGTAGTTCGTTTTGTTCTAGAGGACATGTGAGAACTCATGTTGTTAGTAATGGAGTTGTGTTAAGATAGATTCAATAGTTTGATACTTAAGTTGTGGTGTACTTCTTCTAGTGGTGTCATGTGAACGTAAACTACATGATACTTCACCTATATGGGCCTAGGGGAATGCATTGTGTATTTGGCTACTAATCGTAGTGGTTGCCGGAGTGACAGAAAGCTAAACCCCGTTAGGAAACCATTGCACAAGGGACGTCAGGGTCTTAGAGTTTAAAGTTGAGGTTAGGTTTCTACCTTAATTACTTTCTTGTACTTACGAATGTTTGCTAGGGGTATAATCACAAGTATGTATTAGTCCTAGGAAGGTCGGTACATTAGCACAGGTTCACCCACACAACACTTAGCAAGCTAAAGAAGATTAATCAACTATATGAAGCGAAAGCACTTGATAGTCTTCCTATGTGTCCTCGAGAACGTTTGGTCATCTTAAGTAATACAACCGGCTTGTCCTTTGCTGCATAAAGGATTGGGCCACTCGCTGCATTTATTCTTATTGTCTCTTATTTACTCGTATTTATTTACTTGCGTTATCAAAAACCCCTAAAAATCCGTTTGCTAAGTATTTGCAGAGAATTCCTGATCCATACCACTAGCCAACAACTTCTTCTCCTCGTTGGGTTCGACACTCTTACTTATCGAAAATACTGCGATACACCCCCTATACTTGTGGGTCATCAAGACTATTTCCTGGCGTCGTTGCCGGGGAGTGAAGCACTATTGGACAGTGGAACTGGTAAAGGAAACCTCTACTGTGAGTATTGTTTATTTCTGTTAGTTGCTTTATTTTCAATATGGATAATTCACTGAGTTTCTTATTACGTAATTCTACTACCACTGCTAAGGTAGTAGAAGAACCACCACCTGCCGAGAATGATACTTTTAAAATACCTACGAGAATTATTGATCGTGTTATGGATAACTACTATGTTGGGGATGGAACTGTCCATTCCGGTGATCATTTACTCTTTATACACGAATTATGCGGGTTGTTCAAGTGTGCAGGTATTACTATAGATCAAGTCAAGAAGAAGTTATTCTCATTATCACTAAAAGGAAGAGGTGAAGAATGGTATAAGCTGCTGAAGAATGGTCAAGATCTTGAATTGGAGGAAATAGTACCTCTCTTTTATTCAAAGTTTTATCCTCCTAGTGAGATTCATAAAGATCGGAATCAAATATACAACTTTTGGCCTCTTGATGGAGAGAGTACAGCTCAAGCCTAGGGGAGATTGAAGTTACTAATGCTCAAATGTCCCATTCATGAGCTCCCCAACAATATTATTATCAATAACTTTTAGGAAAGGCTTTCTCTTCATGATAAGGATTTATTGGATGCTTCTTGTCCTGGATCCTTCACTCGCATGGACGAAGAATTTAAATGGGATCTTCTGGACCGTATTCAAGACAATGCTGAAGCTTGGGAGAATGACAAAGGTAGAAAGACAGGTATAAATTATGATTATGAATGCATTGAATCTTTTATGGGAACTGATGACTTTCAAAATATTAGTAATGCTTATGGTCTTGATTTACAAGTTATTACAAATTGTTTTAAGGCTTTTGCTTCTTATATTGAAATCCCAAAGAAGGGATGGAGCAAGTACCATGCACCTTATAAAGATATTGGTGACTATGTTCCTATTGGGAGTACTGAGTATTGCACTATTAATCACATCCTACCTGAACCTTATATCGATAAGATACCTTTCCCAGACAAGGTAAAGGAACATCCTATGATAACTAGTGTAATCACTAAAAGTGAAATGAGAACTGTAAAACCTGATGAACAAATAAACATTGAACCTGTTGTAGCAATTGTTAAAGATATTGTCACTAAAAGTGTAGAAGATGGACACATAGTCTTTTGTGAGGACGCTTCTAATATTGTCTCACATCCTAATAGAACTAAAAAGGCTAGTGTCCCTGTGCTTTCTGTTAGAATTGGTGATCATTGCTATTATGGTTTATGTGATATTGGTGCAAGTTCAAGTGCTATTCCTTATGAGCTCTATAAAAAAATTATTCATGAAATCAGTCCCTGCGAATTGGAAGAGATTGATGTGGTTATTCACCTTGCTAATAGAGGGACCATCTCTCCAATCGGTATTGTGCGGGATGTAGAAGTTCTTTGTGGTAAGATTAAATATCCTGCTGATTTTCTAGTACTTGGTTCAGCTGCTAGTAACACTTATCCCATCATTTTTGGTAGACCCTTCTTGAGTACTTGTGGAGCTATTATAGATTGCAAGAGGGAGAAAATCTTGACTAAGTTTGATGGGGAATCTTATGAGTTTAATTTTTCAAAATTTACTAAAGAACCTTGTGATAATGAAACCCATAATGAGGATTTTCGAGTTGAACAACTTGCTTCTATTTCTCTTGCTCCTAACAATGCTTTGCAGCCATTTATGGAAGACCACGAAAGTGAGATCTTCATGGAAGAAAGGAGTGAGATTGACGAGATTCTCCGTCACCAACCCAAGATGCTTAAGCATAACTTGCCTGTAGAAGACTTGGGTACCACGTTGCCACCTAAAAAGGATCCGGTCTTTGACCTAAAACCTCTCCCTGACGATCTTAAATATGCTTACATTGATGATAAAAAGATATATCCTATTATTATTAGCTCTAAACTTTCAGGGAAGAAAGAGGAACGATTATTGCAGGTCTTGAAGAAACATCGAGGGGCTATGGGCTATACTCTTGATGATTTAAAAGGGATTTCTCCTACTATATGTCAACATGCTATCAATATAGAACCAGATGCAAAGCCAGTAGTGGAGCACCAACGGCGTCTCAATCCTAAGATGAAGGAAGTGGTAAGAAATGAGGTATTGAAACTCCTTGATGCTGGTATTATTTACCCTATTGCTAATAGTGAATGGGTTAGTCCTGTTCATTGTGTTCCTAAAAAAGAAGGAATTACCGTTGTTCCTAATGATAATGATGAGCTTATTCCCCAAAGAATAGTAGTGGGCTATAGGATGTGCATTGATTTCAGGAAAGTTAACAAAGTTACTAAGAAAGATCATTACCCACTCCCTTTTATTGATCAAATGTTAGAAAGGTTGTCTAAAAAGACCCATTTTTGTTTTCTTGATGGATATTCTGGTTTCTCTCAAATTGCTGTTAAACAACAAGATCAAGAAAAAACTACTTTTACATGCCCTTACGGAACCTATGCTTATAGATGTATGTCTTTTGGTTTATGTAATGCTCCCACTACTTTTCAAAGATGCATGTCTGCTATCTTTCATGGTTTTTGTGAGGAAATTGTGGAAGTACTCATGGATGATTTCTCCGTCTATGGAACTTCTTTTGATATTGTCTACACAACCTTGATAAAGTTTTGCAGAGGTGTGAAGAAACTAATCTTGTTCTTAATTGGTAGAAATGCCACTTCATGGTTAATGACGGGATTGTCCTTGGACATAAGGTTTCCGAAAGAGGCATAGAAGTGGATAAAGCTAAAGTTGTGGCAATTGAGAAAATGCCATGTCCAAGCGACATCAAAGGTATTTGTAGTATCCTTGGTCACGTTAGTTTCTATAGAAGGTTTATCAAAGATTTCTCTAAGATATCAAAACCCTTCACTAATCTTCTTCAAAAAGATGTACCCATTGTTTTTGATTGTGATTGTAAGGTAGCTTTTGAAACTCTTAAGAAGGCTTTAACTACAGCTCCTATCGTTCAACCACCTAATTGGAGTTTACCCTTTGAAATAATGTGTGATGCTAGTGATTTTGCTGTAGGTGCTGTCCTTGGGCAACGAATTGAGAAAAAGTTAAATGTTATCCATTATGCTAGTAAGACTCTTGACACTGCTCAAAGGAATTATGCTACTACTGAAAAAGAATTCCTAGTTGTCGTTTTTGCTTGTGATAAGTTTAGACCTTATATTGTAGACTCAAAAGTCACCATTCATACTGATCATGCTGCTATTAAGTACCTTATGACAAAGAAGGATGCTAAGCCTAGGCTTATTAGATGGGTGCTAGTTTTACAGGAGTTTGACCTACATATTGTAGATAGGAAAGGTGCTAAAAATCCTGTAGCTGATAATTTATCTCGATTGGAAAACATCTCTTTTGATCCTATGCTTGTTAATGATAGTTTTCCAAATGAACAGTTGGCTGTAGTAGGGGTTAGCTCGCGAGGGAGCCCTTGGTATGCTGATCATGCTAACATTATTGTCTCGAAGTATTTGCCTCCAACTTTCACAGCTCAGCAAAGAAGGAAGTTCTTTTACCATTTGAGGCATTATTTTGAAGGAAATATGCCCTGAGAGGCAATAATAAAGTTGTTATTATGCATTCCTTGTATATGATAGATGTTTATTTTGCATGCTATAATTGTATTGATAGGAAACGTCAATACATGTGTGTTTAATAAACAAAAGGGGTTCCTAGTTATGCCTCTCTTATAGACTAGCTTGTTGATTAACAAGATGATCAAGGTTTCCTGATCATGGACATTGGATGTTGTTAATAACAAGGTCACAGCATTTGTGAAATGATGTGATGAACATTCATCCGAAGTATAGCATTACGATCAAGTCATTATGTTTAAATTGCTATAACATCATACGAAGTAGTCTTAGTCCTTAGACCATGAGATCATGTTAATTGCTAACACCGGGAGAGTATCTTGTTAACATCAAACGTCACACCGTAATAGGGTGACTATAAAGGTGGGTTCAGTGCTATGAAGGTGTTATGTTGAGGCTCATGGATCAAGAGTGGAATTTGTCAATCCCGATGACGGATAGATATACTCTGGGCCCTCTAGGTGGTATCACATTAAGATAGCTTGCAAGCAAGTGATGTGATCACTAGAATGTTATATCACGGGAACGAGAAAAGAGTGCATGTCGATAACGAGATCAAACTAGGTATTTGGATACCGATGATCGAATCTCGGACATGTATTATATCATGAGACAAAGGGATTAAGTTACTAGCGTTAAAGGTTCTCACGATAATAGAAGTCATCGTTGAATATGCAGGAGTCAGTATGGATCTCCAGGTCTCGCTTCTGATTATTGATCTGAGAGGAGTCTCAATCATGTCTGCATTATTCGCGAACCATAGGGTGACACATGAAAGGGTTGTCGGACACCATTTAGGAGCACAAATGTTTTAGACAAAAGGTTTGCAAAGCGCAGGAAATGTTTCGATAGAAACAGGAATTGTTTCGGGTAAAATTACAAAAAGTGGTTCTGCATGTGGTATTGAAATGTTGCAAGGGGTTTTATGTGAATGTTTGTTAATTAAAGTAATTAAAAAAATTCTGAATAAAATAAATAAAAGAGTTTTATTAAATTGAGAGTTGCATTTAATTTGGTGGAAATTAAATACATGTGAGTGGGATTTTGGGTGGATTCCATGTTTATGTGAGTGGAGGTTCACCACATGAATGAAGGAGGGGAGGAGTCCCCCCCCCCTCATGCGCCATATATGGGAGGGGAGGGGTATCCCTCCCTTCGATATAAAGCCCCCTCTCCCCTCTCACAAATCACACCTCCTCTGAAGGATCTCTCTCCCCCTCTAGATATTTCCCCATGGTCTCGGATTAGCGAGATACATGTTCCCGGTGGCCTTGTGTCTGGAAGGAGTTGCTGCTTCCGCTGATTCACTGGAGCGTGGAGGTGAAGGATGTCCGGTAGCTTGAACATGTGTGCGAGGACGGATGCACTGCTGATTTGCGGCGCTCGGACTTCCACATGATCTTGATATCGGTAAGGGTACGACTACATCAACCACGAGGTCCTACTCGTTAACAAAACTCGTTGTCTTTGAGGGTAAGGTCTCCCTAGATGTATGTCCACCCGTTGCTCTGTATCTAGTAGATAGATCTTGGCATATAGTTCTCATCGTAGGAATTTTTTGTTTTCTATGCTGCGGACCCAACAGTGGTATCAGAGCCTGATCTATGCGTAGGTGCTTTGCACGGGTAGTACACATATGTTTATATGTGGGTGATGATGATCATGTTATTGTATCTTCTATGTACTTTGGATATTGGTGGCATAGTGGGATGAAGAGGCCCAGACCAACCTTACATGTCATCGTACATGAGACCGGTTCCATGACTGACATGCAACTAGTTTTGCATAAGTGGCTAGCGGGTGTCTATCTCTCCTACGATAGTCAATATCTGATTTACAACGAGTTGCTAATAACTTGGTTTTCCTCATTGTGGTTCATGTTCATAGGTAAGAACGGTTCTATCTTCGAAAGCCCTAAGCCATGTAAAACTTGCAATTGATAAATTAGAGGCATCTAGTTTAGATCGTTGCTGGGCTAGTGTCTTGATATGGTATTGTTGTAAGTAGATGTATGATAGATACTCTTACAACTCACTTAACGTGTAAGTTCCATAGACCTTGGCCTTACACACGAAGGAATGATAGAGATCATACCACGATGCAAATGATAGAGATCAAATGCATGGACCATATCATCTCACTTCACACATTAGATGTTAGCATCTTATATTGCTAGTTTGGCGATTTTGGTAGCATTATAAGATGATCCCTCATTTAGATATCAAGATAAAATGTGTTCTTCCTTAAGTATGCACCGTTTTGTGGATCGTGTTTTGAGGCATCATGTGATGATCGGGTGTTCTTGACTCTACGCTTTCATACAACGGGTGTAAGATAGTTTTACACATGCAAATACTAAGGTTCTTACTTGGCGAGCCTAGCATGTACATACATGGCCTCGGAACACGGACCGAAAGGTTAAGCATGAGTCATATAGTTGATATGATGCCCATATAGATGCTCGCCGTTGAAGCTACACCGACTCACGTGATGATCGGACTTGGTGTAGTGGATTTGGTTCATGTAATCACCAAAAGGACACGGCGGATGTCATTTTTGAGTGGGAGTTCATTAATAATTTGGATTAGTTGAACTCAATCTATCATAAACTTAGTCTAAATATACTTTCCAAATTCTGTTGTAGATGGCACCACCTACTTTTAATTTCAATGTGTTCATGGAGAAAGAGAAGCTTGCTGCGAATGGTAGCAACTTCACCAACTGGGCTATGAATTTGAGGATTCTCCTCACTGCTACACAAAAGCAATATGTGCTAGAGGCGCCGCTAGGCCCCCCACCAGCTCCTGATGCCCCTAACGAGGAAAAGAACGTCTATATAACTGGTCAGGAGGACCACAACTTAGTTCATTGCAGCATACTATATGGGCTAGAGCCAGAACTTCGAAAGTGTTTCGAAAATGGCAATGCCTTTGATACCATGGGAGAATTGAAAATGATTTTCGATACCCATGCTACCGTAGAGAGTTATAATGCTTCTGAAAAGTTCTTTAGCTGCATTATGGAGGAGAACAGCTCTGTTAGTGAGCACGTACTCAAAATGTCTGGGTACGCCGATAAGCTTGTGTCCTTGGGAATAACGATTCACATTGACTTAGGCATACATCATGTTCTCCAATCTCTACCACCTAGCTACAAGAGCTTCGTGATGAACTATAATATGCAGGGCATGAAGAAGTCTCTTCCCGAGCTTCTGTCAATGCTTAAGGCTGCAGAAGTGGAGATTAGGAAAGAACATCAAGTGTTGATGATCAATAAGACCACTGGTTTCAAGAAGGACAAGGAAAGCAAGCAGAAGGGAAAGAAGGGCGGCAAATCTGTTGCCGCGCCTGAAAAGAAACCTTGAGCTGGCCCTAAGTCTGATACCGAGTGCTACTATTGCGAGGGGACTGGCCATTGGAAGCGCAACTCCCCCAAGTATTTGGCGGACAAGAAGGCCGGTAGGGCAAACAAAGGTATATGTGATATACATGTTATTGATGTGTACTTGACTAGTACTCGCAGTAGCACCTGGGTATTTGATACGGGATCGGTTGCTAATATATGTAACTCGGTTCAGGGGCTGCAAAACAAGCGACAACTAGCAAGGGATGAGGTAACGATGCGGGTCGGCAATGGATCAAGAGTTGATGTGATCGCCGTCGGAACGCTGCCTCTCCATATTTCATCGGGATTAGTTATAAACCTGAATAATTGTTATTTGGTGCCTACACTAAGCATGAACATTGTATCCGGATCGTGTTTGATGCAAAGTGGTTATTCGTTTAAGTCTGAAAACAATGGTTGTTCAATTGATATGAATAATAACTTTTATGGTCATGCACCTGTGTTGAATGGTTTATTTTCTGTTGGATCTCGATAGTAGTATTGCACATATTTATTATTGATGCTAAAAGGATTAAACTTGATAATGATATATCTACATATATGTGGCACTGCCGTCTAGGTCATATTGGCGTTAAACGCATGAAGAAACTCCATTCTAATGGACTTTTGGAATCACTTGATTTTGAATCATTTGATACATGTGAGCCATGCCTTATGGGCAAGATGACTAGAACACCGTTTTCCGGTTCAATGGAATGGGTGACAGATTTATTGGAAACATATATACTGATTTGTGTGGACCAATGAGTGTGTCGGCGCGAGGTGCATATCGTTATTTTGTTACTTTCATAGATGATTTGAGTAGATACGGGTATATATATTTGATGAAACATAAGTCTGAAACCTTTGGAAAGTTCAAGGAATTTCAGAATGAAGTTGAAAATCATCGTAACAGAAAGACCAAATTTCTGCGGTCCAACCGTGGAGGAGAGTATCTTAGTTACGAGTTTAGCACACATATGAAAGACTGTGGAATAGTTTCACAACTTACGGCTGCCGGAACACCACAACGTAATGGTGTGTCAGAACGTCGTAATCGTACTTTATTGGATATGGTTCGATCTATGATGTCTCTGACAGACTTGCCACTATCATTTTAGGGTTATGCACTGGAAACCGCTGCATTCACTTTAAATAGGGCACCATCTAAATCCTTTGAAACGACACCGTATGAATTATGGTTTGGAAACAAACTTAAGCTGTCATTTCTTAAAGTTTGGGGATGCGATGTTTATGTGAAGAAACTTCAACCGGATAAACTCGAACCCAAAGCGGAAAAATTCGTCTTCATAGGCCTACGGAAACGACTAGGTATACCTTCTATCACAGATCCGAGGGAAAGGTCTTTGTTGCCAAGAATGGATCCTTTCTTGAGAAGGAGTTTCTTGCGAAAAGTGTGAGTAGTCGGAAGGTAGAACTTGAAGAGGTTATTGAACCTTGTCTTCATTAAATGGCGAGTAGCGCAGCACCGGAAGTTGTTTCCGAGTTGACTTCACCTAATGAGGAGAGAGCTAATGATATTGATCATGAAACTCCAAAAGAGGACACTACCGAACCTCGCAGGTCAAGCAGGACACGTGCAGCTCCTGAACTATACGTCAATCCTATTATGAATTTCATGATTGATGAAATTGATGACCCTGCGACATATGAAGAAGCGATGATGAGCCCTGATTCCAACAAATGGCTAGAACCCATGAAATCCGAGATGGAATCCATGGACGAAAACCAGGTTTGGACCTTGGTGGACTTACCTCACGATCGAAAGGCCGTTGAGAATAAATGGATTTTCAAAAGAAAAACTGATGTTGATGGTAATGTAACCATCTATAAGGCTCTACTTGTCGCAAAGGGGTTTCAAAAAATTCAAGGAGTTGAGTACGATGAGACATTCTCTCCTGTAGCGATGCTTAAGTCGGTTAGGATTATGTTAGCAATTGCTGCATATTTCGATTATGAAATATGGCAGATGGATGTCAAAACTGCGTTCTTCAATGGTAATATTGAAGAAGAGTTGTATATGATACAACCTAAGGGTTTTGTCGATCCTAAGGATGCTGATAAGGTATGCAAACTTCAGCGATCCATCTATGGACTGAAGCAAGTATCCTGAAGTTGGAATCTCTACTTTGATGAGGTGAGCAAAGAGTTTGGATTTGTCCAAACTTATGGAGAGGCTTGTATTTACAAGAAAGTGAGTGGGAGCAATGTGGCATTTCTGATATTATATGTGGATGACATATTATTGATTGGAAATGATATAGATCTTTTAAACAGTGTTAAAAGTTATCTAAACAGCAAATTTTCGATGAAAGACCTTGGTGAAGCGTCATATATATTAGGCATTAAACTCTATAGAGATAGATCAATGCGCCTAATTGGGCTATCGCAGAGTACATACCTTGATAAGATATTAAAGAAGTTTAATATGGACGGAAGTAAGAAGGGGTTCTTACCTATGTTGCAAGGCAAAACATTGAGTAAGACTCAAAGTCCGGCTATGGTGGAAGAAAGAGAGATAATGGATAAGATCCCCTATGCCTCGGCCATACGCTCTATAATATATGCCATGCTATGTATAAGACCGGATGTGGCACATGCTATTAGTTTGACTAGTAGGTACCAATCTGATCCAGGTTCGGAACACTGGATAGCGGTCAAGAAT
Source organism: Avena eriantha (assembly GCA_910589775.1). Taxonomy (NCBI): domain Eukaryota; kingdom Viridiplantae; phylum Streptophyta; class Magnoliopsida; order Poales; family Poaceae; genus Avena; species Avena eriantha. The sequence continues at coordinate 406,230,427 of OU342743.1, read as the reverse complement.
ATCCTTAAGTACTTGAGAAGAACAAGGGATATGTTGCTTGTATACGGAGGTGAAGAAGAGCTAGTCGCTAAGAGTTATGTCGATGCTAGCTTTGACACCGATCCGGATGACTCTAAGTCTCAATCTGGATACGTATTTCTCTTGAACGGAGCAACAGTTAGTTGGAGGAGTTCCAAACAACCTATGGTGGCTGGATCAATGACGGAGGCGGAATATGTTGTTGCTTCAGAAGCGGCACAGGAAGCGGTTTGGATGAAGGATTTCATAACGGAACTAGGTGTGGTTCCTAGTGCATTGGACCCAATGGTGATCTATTGTAACAACAATGGAGCCATAGCCAACGCCAAGGAACCGAGGCTCACAAGAATTCCAAGCATATTAAGCGCCGGTTTCACTCCATCCGCGAGCATGTCAAGGATAGAGATATAAAGATTTGTAAAGTACACACGGACCTAAATGTAGCAGATCCGTTGACTAAAGTTCTCCCTAGGGCAAAACATGATCAACACCAGAACTCCATGGGTGTTAGATTGTAACACCCTCGAATCGGCCCTATGCAAGTTTTAGCGCTTCCCACCAAACCCGCATAGAAACGATTCAAGGACGTCCACCAGGCACTTTCGTGCGGGTGAAAAACGAAGTAATATCATTACACAACAGTCCTCGATGGGACCCACAGAACATATATATATACATCAGCGACTCAACGAGTCAAGAATACAGATATACGATACATAGATCCAAATCACCTTCAAAACGAGAGAGCGTCCGACTACGGACAAGATGCAAATTGGGCTAAGAGCCCTATAGAATAACCAATGGCGTCCATAACCCTGCCTAGGCCAAGCCGGAAGGGTAACCCTGCTAGCGGCGTCGATCTCGAACCAGCTAAAACAAAAGGGGTGCCGACAAAGGGCAAAGGAAAAAAGAGGAGCGTCAGTACTGAGGCCAGTACACGGCGAGGCTAGAATTCGGCGGTCCTCGCCTACATAGGTATGGTGGACTGAAGCGGCAGCGCAACAGCACTAAACAACCTATAGAGACTCGATTAACTGTCGGCTATTAGAGAGAGGTAAGAAAGACCTATTTGGACCCAACCTTATACTAACACCAATCATACCCATCCTGCCATTTCCCCTCGATGCCAACGAGGAAGTCACAACCGAGGAACTCACACAGTTGGCTGTTTTATTCATTCTGTTATAGTTGCAGCACTTACTAAACAGATATAGATAGCATGAGTCGTTGTGAAGCATAAGTAGTGGGCATTTTTAGTTAATCATTCAGTGGTAGTTGCAGTACTTACTAGTCAGACACAATTAGCATGTGACACCCCAAACCCAGCAGTTGTTGCACTTTTATTTCATTCCATTGGAGTTGCAATACTTACTAGGCAGGTATAATATGACATGATACACCCCAGTTCCAACAATTGTTGGCACTTTTATTATCCATTCCATTGTTGTGAAGCTGATTACTAGTCACATATTAAGTCAAATTTATAGCACTACTTTAGTTATTCTTGTCTATGATCGAGATACTGTGATCCAAGTGTCCATAACCACGGACACGGCTTTCAGAAAGATTTACCCTGCAGGGGTGCACAAATAGCAACACACACACGATCAACCTCGGAAAAACCAAATCAAAACCCAACGAGGCCTTCACGACAAAGCAATCACAGGATTCAAAAAAATATCTTCTTAGATGTATTACCGTATCCCCAGGGTTTGGGACCCCTTTTGACGGGTCAGTGGAATCTTTATGCCCAAAACCCTGATTCGAGTAATCATTTATTTGGTACCGCTCAAGGAACGGGAACTGCCATTCTAAATCTTCTTGGGGGACCGCTTCGACTAGATCCCGCTACTACCTCGTATCCAAATACCTGCGATCTAGCTCATTCTTTTTTAAGCCCTACAAGCCTAATAGAACCTTGTTTCCTAGGCCAAGTCTTTTGTTCGCTTCGTCTTTCTTCTGTCTTTGAAAAGCATTGGCAAGATTGACTCGAGTGAGTATTTTTAAGGTAGCAAAAGTGAGTAGTGATCGCCTGGTTCACAGGCAGTTTTGTTTTGCTCGTGAGACAGAGGGATTCTACCACCAGCAGGCTAGTATATAATAATAATAAACAGAATAATTTGACCGAGGTATTTGGATGTGGCTCGCACTAATCTTATCCGAGACAGAGGCTCAGATAAATAAACTCCTGAGACTGGCCTAAAAGAGTTAATTGGTGCTCTGCGAGACAGGGTTTTTGGAAAGCTAGATTCATCCTTACCTTTGTGCTTTAGCTGCTTGTTCCCACTAACCCATTTCATTTTATTAGCTGGATCCTTCAGAAAGTCTCTCTTATCGCTTGTATAGAGCCTGTATGTCAACCTTAGCTAGAGCCTGTCCGCGGGGATTGTAGTTCAATTGGTCAGAGCACCACCCTGTCAAGGAGGAAGCTACGGCATAAGCATTAGCTCTCCCTGAAAAGGAGGTGATCCTGCCACACCTTCTAGTACGGCTACCTTGTTACGACTTCACTCCAGTCGCAAGCCTAGCCTTTTACGGGGACATAGGATCTCCTTGGCGCAACCCTCGGGTAGGGAGGAATTGTGCCACCCGCACGCAGGGCCCATAGAGTCGTAATACTTTATTCAAAAGATAGCTGTGGCCTCAGACAATTTACCTACTTGATGTGGGTAATCCTTTTTGCATCTTGACTAGACTCAATCTTTTATTCACTATTTCAAGTGAGTTCCCCGTGCTATAATGAATGAATGTGGGCGGTCAACCAGGTAAGCTTGTGCCTAGGAAAGAAAGGACCAGGGAGGGATTGAGAGAAGCTTTCACAGTGGAAAATGAAAAAAAGCATATCGTTCTTAGAAATTGTGGAATTCAAATCACTAGGTTTAGCATCAAGAGGGAAGTTTTGTAAAAGCAACAGGAAGAATTTCTCAGATACCCGTGAGCTAAACTTGGGCCGTGTTATAAATGCTCTGGCTAAACCTATTGATGGTAGAGGCGAAATTGTAGCTTCGGAATCTCGCTTAATTGAATTGAATGCTCCGGGTAGAATTTCCAGGCGTTCTGTATATGAACCCCTTCCAAAGTGCCACCCCACTAAGCTACCCGTGACAAAGTTGGCCGGCTCCAAGACAGACCTAGGGTTTGTGTGGACGGCGGTAAACGACTGGGAACCCGAAAGTGTGACTGGGCTTGTCGATACAGCGAAAACGTGTCAAGATCCAAAACAGTACAGGTGCTCCACGCACAATCATAAATAAAACAGTAAAGCATGGCATAGGTACATGATGGTAATAAAACCCCAAACTAGTTTGTGGCCCCAAGAAATATGAAATGAATAAAGCTCTGGCTAAGGGGATTCATGGTCCCATATGCGGATACTGCGATAGTCAAGGAACAGGTATCAAGTACTCGGGGTCCTACGAGTCACAAGTGAGCGTGGAAGAACCAAATAACATCTATTGCCCACCGATGCCTCTGCATTAGTTATATCTAGCAATTTAATAGTTGTAATTAAAGTCATGATCATCTCCACCATTAAGCATCTCCACCATTTATCATGTGCCAACTTGCCGTCAACGGTGGAATGACAACGACGCGAAGCAACACAGAAGCAAGCAACTACGACTCGCAAGGCCGACTATCTATCAAACAACAGACAATAGGATGTGTCCATGGCAATATAGAGGCTGCACGGAGTATAAATGGTGCACGGAAACTAAAGCATCGTGACCTAGATAGCAATAGATCAACAGGGGGAAATAAAGACTCTAAACGCAAAATAGGTAGAAAGGGGGAGAATGCTCTCCTGGGAAAACACTGCCGACGGATCATATCCGGAGAACTTGTCGATACTCGCATCAACTCATCGGCCTAATCCGCAAAGAAGCAAACACTAGAAGAAACACCAGATGCAATATTTAATACTACGTCAGAAGATCTGGCATGCTTACGATATGATGCATGGCATGGCACAGATGCGGTGCAATTAGGCAATATTAAGCGGAACCAGGGTCCTAACAATTAATTACACGGTTCAAGTTATTTAGCTACCCCTCAATTTAAATGTTGTATTAACAAGGCAAAACATGGCATCGGTTCGCTATGCAAATTTAAATGGAGTCCGGAATAAGACAACAATATCCCGCATCTAGACTCCATATTTAATCATGCGGTGAATCGGCATAATGCGCCCATACCCACAAACATGTATGCAAGCATGATCAATTAATATGCAAAAATTAGTAATGTCATATTATAAAAATAGGGGCTTAGGGTCACACATCTGGGTTCGGAAGATCTTGGTTCGGGGGTCCGTGGTCCGGTCTCAGGGTTGGACGGGGATCGGTCTCGGCGGGAACGTTCTCGGACAACGGAGTAGATCTTGTCGCATCCGTGGTCTTTGGGTCCGTGTAGACGGTCATAGCGTTCAGGGTGGAGAACTTGGCGTTCCGTGTAGGCGACCTTGGCTTCCTGTCCTCATGCATCGGTGCGGGAAGGAGGTCTTGTCGTACCGGGGTCTCGGTGTTCTCGGATTCCGATTGGAGATCTTGGCATTCCGCGTGCTTGATGTCCAAGATGGAGAACTCGGCGTTCCATATCCAGGGTCTTGGGCTCCCTATCGATGACCTTGAGGTTCCAACTTGGTTTGCCGATGGAGAACTTGGGCTTCGGAGCTTGATTGTCGGTGTCGGAACGGGGTCATCTCAAGGCGGAAGTAGTCGAAGTAGTACTACTCGAGTCGCTCCAATATCACCACCACCATCTATCTTCGGATCCACATACCACCATCACCGCATCAGCACCCCACTTCATTGCGAAACAGAACAAGCATCATCAAGACACCAAACTTGTACACACCGGACAAGACATGTGCTCTCACAGGAACAACGGGAAGCTCGACACTGGACGGCTCGAGCTTCTCGCAGGATGGCATGGAAGGACGGTGACGTCGGGTGCTGGCGAGGTGGGGCCACGGGGATGCGGTCCGCGCGGAGGAGAGAGCGGCGACGCTGGGCACGGGGGCGGAGCTCGTGGGTGGCGGAGGCATACGGGGACGCCAGGAGGAGGCGAGGAGGTCGGCCGAGCCGGCGGGAAGGCGAGGCCGACGACGTGGAGGGGAGCCGGATGACGGCAGAGTCTAGAGAGCGTCGAGGTGGCCGCTGCTGGGGGTTAAGGTGGCGCCGGTTACGGGAGAGGCGCGACTCGCGCGAGCGGAGGCCGAGGCTCTGAGGCCACGGGTCGAGGAGAGGAACCTCGTGTCAGTGGCGAGGGGGTCATGAGGTCGTGGGCGGAGCGGATGAAGGGCACAACGGAGAGGAGGTGGTGGTGAGAGGCGAGGTGAGAGGGGCCTGGGGCGGCCGCTGCTGGGGGTCGAGGGAGGTGGCCCAAGAGGGAGCTCGCAGGCGGAGGCGGCCTCGGCGGTGGGGACGACGCCGGGAAGGAGAGCCCGGGGTGGTGAGGAGGAGGCAACCACCGGCGATGGGAACGGGGACCTCGTGGTGCTCGAGAAGGCAGCGGGGTGAGGCGAGGGGCGGCGGCACGCTCGATTGCTGTCGAGGAAGGGTGGCCGCGAGATGAGGGTGGGCGAGGGAGCTGCGGGTAACGATGGGAGGACGAGGAAGTGGGGGTGCGGACGGGGGAGACGGGAGGTGGGGCCCGATGTCGGTCGGTGATTGGAGAGAGAGGGAGGAGGTGGCGTGCGGGTGGGATCGGGGTGGCCCCGGGACGTGGGCAGGCTGGCAGAAGGGGATGGGAGCGGGGGTTGGTGGAAGGTGCGATGGAGTGAGGGAAGTGGTTGTGTCGGGCATCAGGCTAGCAGGGTGGGCCGGGGGACCAAGGGAGGTGGATCTGGGGATGGGTGCGGGAGAAGGTGGTGACCAGGTAGTGCGGGGGCGCGTGCAGGTGCAGGAGGAGGAGTTTGGGCGGCTGGGTGGAGGGAGAAAAAGAGGGTTAGGTTGGGGGATGGGTTTGGGTCTAGAGATTAGGGTTAGGGATTTTCCTGTGGGGTTGTAGGCTGCTGCTAACCAGGCCGTTGGGCCTGGCCAGTGGCGGCCTCCCCAGAAAACATTTATTTATTTGTTTTAGTTTTAATAGACTTTTGCAAATAATTTTTAGACAAACAAAATAATCTGGAAGAGACCAGAGTTTCATTTGAACTAGAGAGGGGAATATCTAGAAAACAAAATTAGGCTTTTAGAAAATAGTTTTAGACAAAACCATGCATGATGATGACGATGCTCAAATGCAATGTGGCATGATGACATGAGCATGCGGTCATGATGATGCAATGCACAAAAACACAGCGATTTTCTAGTAGTGGTTTTAGCGGGGCGCCACAATTCGACACCACTAACAAGAGGTCGTTGTCCGTGATCATCGAGAGAACACTCTAGGAACAAAGGGCGAAGGTAGAGGTATCCACAAATAAAGACACCTCTAACTTCGATAGAAAGAGAGAACTGACGCATTCTCATCCACTTCAATGTACACGAGCAAATAGAGTGAGTAGTCGGCATGGGGGCCAATTCATCACGCACCCAAACTATTACTCCGCACAATCAGTGGAAAAGCGTGCAACCATTCTCGAAATGAGACTGAAGATCTCGACAAACGAGGTTCGGAACAAAAGAGTGATGCAGGCTATGCATCGGATCTGGCGTAGATGATGTCGTCGCGTCGAAAAACACCAGGAGGCACAAACAAGGAACAAAGAATGGTACCACATATAAAGTATCACTCAGATAGCATGAAGTCCGGAGGTGAAAACACCGTTGCCAAAGGAGAAATCGGAACCCTGAAGGTACGACGGAACCCAACCACGAGAAATCCTAGACTGGAAGAAAGTTAAGAGAGCAGATTTAAAACACGCAGAGGTAAGAGGAGAATAGCCGAGGGGTAAGGAGTAAAAGCAGAGCTAATCAGATCTATCCAACCGATTTTGCAAAAAATGTTTTGACACTCTACATCGGCCGTTAGCTAGGTTATCCTACAGGCTGGACCAGTGGGGTATCGTAACTGCTGAGCTCTGATACCACTCTGTAACCCTCGAATCGGCCCTATGCAAGTTTTAGCGCTTCTGGCCAAACCCGCATAGAAACGATTCAAGGACGCCCACCAGGCACTTTCATGCGAGTGGAAAACGAAGTAATATCATTACACAACAGTCCTCGATGGGACCCACAAAATAGATATATATACATCAGCGACTCAACGAGTTAAGAATACAGATATACGATACATAGATCCAAATCACCTTGGAAACGAGAGAGCGTCCGAGTACGGACAAGATGCAAATTGGGCTAAGATCCCTATAGAATAACCAATGGCGTCCATAACCCTGCCCAGGCCAAGCCGGAAGGGTAACCCTGCTAACGGCGTCGATCTCGAACCTGCTAAAACAAAAGGGGTGCCGACAAAGGGCAAAGGAAAAAAGAGGAGCGTCAGTACTGTGGCCAGTACACGGCGAGGCTAGAATTCGGTGGTCCTCACCTACATAGGTATGGTGGACTGAAGCAGCAGCGCAACAGCACTAAACAACCTATAGAGACTCGATTAACTATCGGCTATTAGAGAGAGGTAAGAAAGACCTATTCGGACCCAACCTTATACTAACACCAATTATACCCATCCTGGCATTTTCCCCTCGATGCCAACGAGGAAGTCACAACCGAGGAACTCACACAGTTGGCAGTTTTATTCATTCCGTTATAGTTGCAGCACTTACTAAACAAATATAGATAGCATGAGTCGTTATGAAGCATAAGTAGTGGGCAGTTTTAGTTAATCATTCAGTGGTAGTTGCAGTACTTACTAGTCAGACACAATTAGCATGTGACACCCCAAACCCAGCAGTTGTTGGCACTTTTATATCATTCCATTGGAGTTGCAATACTTAGTAGGCAGATATAATATGACACGATACACCCCAGTTCCAACAGTTGTTGGCACTTTTATTATCCATTCCATTGTTGTGAAGCTGATTACTAGTCACATATTAAGTCAAATTTATAGCATTACTTTAGTTATGCTTGTCTATGATCCAGATACTGTGCTCCAAGTCGTCCATAACCGCGGACACGGCTTTCAGAAAGATTTACCCTGCAGGGGTGCACAAATAGCAACACACACACGATCAACCTCGGAAAAACCAAATCAAAACCCAAGGAGGCCTTCAAGACAATGCAATCACAGGATTCATAAAATATTTCAGGGGGCCACCCCACTAAGCTACCCGTGACGAAGTTGGCCGGCTCCGAGACGGACCCAGGGTTTGTGTGGACGGCGGTAGACGACTGGGAACCCGAAAGTGTGACTGGGCTTGTCGATACAGCGAAAACGTGTCACAATCCAAAACAGTACAGGTGCTCCACGCACAATCATAAATAAAACAGTAAAGCATGGCATAGGTACATGATGGTAATAAAACCCCAAACTAGTTTGTGGCCCCAAGAAATAAGAAATTAATCAAGCTCTGGCTAAGGGGATTCATGGTCCCATATGCGGATACTGCGATAGTCAAGGAACAGGTATCAAGTACTCGGGGTCCTACGAGTCACAAGTGAGCGTGGAAGAACCAAATAACATCTATTGCCCACCGATGCCTCTGCATTAGTTATATCTAGCAATTTAATAGTTGTAATTAAAGTCATGATCATCTCCACCATTAAGCATCTCCACCATTTATCATGTGCCAACTTGCCGTCAACGGTGGAATGACAACGACGCGAAGCAACACAGAAGCAAGCAACTACGACTCGCAAGGCCGACTATCTATCAAACAACAGACAATAGGATGTGTCCATGGCAATATAGAGGCTGCACGGAGTATAAATGGTGCACGGAAACTAAAGCATCGTGACCTAGATAGCAATAGATCAACAGGGGGAAATAAAGACTCTAAACGCAAAATAGGTAGAAAGGGGGAGAATGCTCTCCTGGGAAAACACTGCCGACGGATCATATCCGGAGAACTTGTCGATACTCGCATCAACTCATCGGCCTAATCCGCAAAGAAGCAAACACTAGAAGAAACACCAGATGCAATATTTAATACTACGTCAGAAGATCTGGCATGCTTACGATATGATGCATGGCATGGCACAGATGCGGTGCAATTAGGCAATATTAAGCGGAACCAGGGTCCTGACAATTAATTACACGGTTCAAGTTATTTAGCTACCCCTCAATTTAAATGTTGTATTAACAAGGCAAAACATGGCATCGGTTCGCTATGCAAATTTAAATGGAGTCCAGAATAAGACAACAATATCCGGCATATAGACTCCATATTTAATCATGCGGTGAATCGGCATAATTTTCCCATACTCACAAACATGTATGCAAGCATGATCAATTAATATGCAACAATTAGTAATGTCATATTATAAAAATAGGGGCTTAGGGTCACACATCTAGGTTCGGAAGATCTTGGTTCCTGGGGTCCGGGGTCCGGTCTCAGGGTTCGACGGGGATCGGTCTCGGCGGGAACGTTCTCGGACAACGGAGTAGATCTTGTCGCATCCATGGTCTTTGGGTCCGTGTAGACGGTCATAGCGTTCAGGGTGGAGAACTTGGCGTTCCATGTAGGCGACCTTGGCGTCCGGTCCTCGGGCATCGGTGCGGGAAGGAGGTCTTGTTGTACCGGGATCTCGGCGTTCTCGGATTCCGATTGGAGATCTTGGCGTTCCGCCTGCTTGACGTCCAAGATGGAGAACTCAGCGTTCCATATTCAGGGTCTCGGCATTCCACCTTGGTTTGCCGATGGAGAACTTGGGCTTCGGAGCTTGATTGTCGGTGTCGGAACAGGGTCATCTCTAGGCGGAAGTAGTCGAAGTAGTACTACTTGAGCCGCTCCAATATCACCACCACCATCTGTCTTCGGATCCACATACCACCATCACCGCATCAGCACCCCACTTCATTGCGAAACAGAACAAGCATCATCAAGACACCAAACTTTACACACCGGACAGGACATGTGCTCTCACAGGAATAACGGGAAGCTCGGCGACACTGGACGACTCGAGCTTCTCGCAGGATGGCATGGAAGGACGGCGAGGTCAGGTGCTGGCGAGGTGGGGCCGCGGGGATGCGGTCCACGCGGAGGAGAGAGCGGCGGCGCTGGGCACGGGGGCGGAGACGGGGGAGCTCATGGGCGGCGGCACCATGCGGGGACGCCAGGAGGAGGCGAGGAGGTCAGCCGAGCCGATGGGAAGGCGAGGCCGACGATGTGGAGGGGAGCTGGAAGGTGGCGGGGTCTGGAGAGCACCGAGGCGGCCGCTGCTAGGGGTTGAGGGAGGTGGCCCGAGAGGGAGCTCGCATGCAGAGGCAGCCTCAGCGGCGGGGACGACGCCAGGAAGGAGAGCGCGGGGCAGTGAGGAGGAGGCGGCCACCGGCGATGGGAACAGGGACCTCGTGGTGCTCGAGAAGGCGGCGGGGTGAGACGAGGGGCGGCGGCGCGCTCGATTGCTGTCGAGGAAGGGCGGCCGTGAGATGAGGGTGGGCGAGGGAGCAGCGGGTAACGATGGGAGGACGAGTAAGCGGGGGTGCAGACGGGAGAGACGGGAGGTGGGGCCCGGTGTTGGTCGGTGATTGGAGAGAGAGGGAGGAGGTGGCGTGCGGATGGGATCGGGGTGGCCTCGGGACGTGGGCAGGCTGGCAGAAGGGGATGGGAGCGGGGGTTGGTGGAAGGTGCGATGGAGTGAGGGCAGTGGTTGTGTCGGGCGGCTGGCTGGCGGGGTGGGGCCCGGGGACCAGGGGGAGGTGGATCTGGGGATGGGTGTGGGAGAAGGTGGTGACCAGGTAGTGCGGGGGCGCGTGCAGGCGCGGGAGGAGGAGTTTGGGCGGCTGGGTGGATGGAGAAAAAGAGGGTTAGGTTGGGGGATGGGTTTGGGTCTAGAGATTAGGGTTAGGGATTTTCCTGTGGGGTTGTAGGCTGCTGCTAACCAGGCCGTTGGGCCTAGCCAGTGGCGGCCTCCCCAGAAAAGATTTATTTATTTGTTTTAGTTTTATTTTGCAAATAATTTTTAGACAAACAAAATAATCTGGAAGAGACTAGAGTTTCATTTGAACTAGAGAGGGGAATATCTAGAAAACAAAATTAGGCTTTTAGAAAATAGTTTTAGACAAAACCATGCATGATGATGACAATGCTCAAATGCAATGTGGCATGATGACATGAACATGCGGTCATGATGATGCAATGCACAAAACCACATCGATTTTCTAGTAGTGGTTTTAGCGGGGCGCCACATAGATTTATCACTATGTAAACTAGATTATTGTCTCTAGTGCAAGTGGGAGACTGAAGGAAATATGCCCTGAGAGGCAATAATAAAGTTGTTATTATGTATTCCTTGTATATGATAGATGTTTATTTTGCATGCTATAATTGTATTGATAGGAAACGTCAAACATGTGTGTTTAATAAACAAAAAGGGTTCCTAGTTATGCCTCTCTTATAGACTACTTGTTGATTAACAAGATGATCAAGGTTTCCTGATTATGGACATTGGATGTTGTTAATAACAAGGTCACAACATTTGTGAAATGATGTGATTAACATTCAACCAAAGTATAACATTACGATGAAGTCATTATGTTTATATTGCTATAACATCATACAAAGTAGTCTTAGTCCTTAGATCATGTTAATTGCTAACACCGGAAGAGTATCTTGATAACATCAATCGTCACACCGTAACAGGGTGACTATAAAGGTGGGTTCAGTGCTATGAAGGTGTTATGTTGAGGCTCATGGATCAAGAGTGGAATTTTTCAATCACGATGACGGATAGATATACTCTGGGCCCTCTCGGTGATATCACATTAAGATAGCTTGCAAGCAAGTGCTGTGATCACTAGAATGTTATATCACAGGAATGAGAAAAGAGTGCATGTCGGTAACGAGATCAAACTAGGTATTTGGATACCGATGATCGAATCTCGGACATGTATTATATCATGAGACAAAGGGATTAAGTTACTAGCGTTAAAGGTTCTCACGATCATAGAAGTCATCGTTGAATATGCAGGAGTCAGTATGGATCTCTAGGTCTCGCTTCTGATTATTGATCTGAGAGGAGTCTCAATCATGTCTGCATTATTTGCGAACCATAGGGTGACAAACTTAAGGGTTGCCAGACACCATTTAGGAGCACAAATGTTTCAGACAAAAGGTTTGCAAAGCACAGGAAATGTTTCGATAGAAACAGGAATTGTTTCGATAGAAACCGGAATTGTTTCGGTTAAAATTGCAGAAAGTGGTTATGCATGTGATATTGAAAAGTTGCAAGGGGTTTTATGTGAATATTTGTTAATTAAAGTAATTAAAAAAATTCTGAATAAAATAAATAAAAGAGTTTTATTAAATTGAGAGTTGCATTTAATTTGGTGGAAATTAAATACATGTGAGTGGGATTTTGGGTGGAGGCCATGTTTATGTGAGTGCAGGTTCACCACATGAATGAAGGAGGGGAGGAGTCGCCCCCCATCATGCACCGGCTATAGGACGGGAGGGGTCTCCCTCCCTCCTATATAAAGCCCCCCTCTCCCCTCTCACAAACCACACCTCCTCATGAAGGATCTCTCTCCCACTCTAGATATTTCCCCATGGTCTCGGATTAGCGAGATACATGTTCCCGGTGGCCTTGTGTCTGGAAGGAGTTGCTGCTTCCGCTGATTCACTAGAGCGAGGAGGTGGAGGTTGTCCGGTAGCTTGAAGGTGTGTGCGAGGACGGATGCGCTGCTGATTTGCGGTGCTCAGACTTCCACACGATCTTGAGATCGGCAAGTGTACGATTACATCAACCACGAGTTCCTACTCGTTACCAAAACTCATTGTCTTCAAGGGTAATTTCTCCATGGATGTATGTCCACCCGTTGCTTTGTATCTAGTAGATAGATCTTGGCGTATAATTCTCATCGTAGGAAATGTTTTGTTTTCTATGCTGCGGACCCAACATATTTTTGGGATGAATCACATTTATATAAAGAAGGAGTGGACGGTATTATGCGAAGATCTGTTCTAGAATATGAAGAAAAGGAGATATTGCGGAAATGTCATGGTAGTTCCTAAGGACCTCATGCGGGACATAGGACTGCGCAAAAGGTGTTACAATCAGGTTTTTACTGGCCTACCCTTTTTAAAGATGCAAGAAAATTTGTTTTATCTTGTGACGAGTGTCAGCGTGTTGGTAATATTTCTAGACGCAATGAAATGCCTATGAATTACTCTCTAGTTATTGAACCCTTTGATTGCTAGGGATTTGACTTTATGGGTCCTTTTCCCCCTTGAAAGGTTATACTCAAATTCTTGTTGCCGTTGATTATGTTACTAAGTGGGTAGAAGCCATACCTACGAAGAGTGCTGACGGGGAGACCTCTCTAAAAATGCTTAAAGATGTTATCTTTCCTAGGTTTGGAGTGCCTAGGTATCTCATGACTGATGGAGGTTCTCATTTCATTCATGATGGTTTTAGAAAGACCCTTGCTAAATATTATGTTAATCATAGAATTCCTTCAGCTTATCATCCCCAAACTAGTGGACAAGTAGAGTTATCAAATAGAGAAATTAAATCCATCTTGCAAAAGACTGTTAATCGATCTAGAAAAAACTAGGCTAAAAAGTTGAATGATGCTTTATGGGCTTATAGGACTGCTTATAAAAACCCTATGGGGATGTCTCCTTATAAAATGGTTTATGGGAAAGCTTGTCACCGACCTTTAGAATTAGAACACAAAGCTTATTGGGCAGTTAAAGAACTCAATAGAGATTGTAAGCTTGCTGGTGAAAAAAGACTATTTGACTTAAGTTCTTTAGATGAATGGAGGAGTGAAGCATATGAGAATGCTAGGCTCTTTAAGGAAAAAGTTAAAAGATGGCATGACAAGCAAATACAGAGAGAATTCCATGTTGGTGAGAAAGTTCTATTGTATATGTCTCATCTCAGATTTTTTGCAGGGAAACTACTGTCGAAATGGGAAGGACCTTTCATTATTGAAGAAGTGTACCATTCAGGTGCGATAAAAAATTCCTCTTTAAAAGACAACGCTACACAAGTGGTGAATGGGCAACGACTCAAGCACTATATTGCTGGACATTCTTACAATGAAGATGTCGATGCTTTTCAAGTTATAACTCCGGAAAAATTTATTAAAGACCAAATTCAGAGACCTGCAAAGTCCATTTTCGAATAGGTAATAGTTCTGGTAAGAAAAGTTCCACGAAAGATCCTTCCAATTATATTTTTGCAGTTTTTAGCCAATAAGGAAAGCTACGAAGCAAAAGAGGGACGTAAACGGAGCCAGGGTGTCTCACACCACCCTGTGGCGTAGGCCCACCCCTAGCCGCGCCACCAGGTGGTGTGGCCACTCTGGACTCCGTCTCCGATCCGTTTTCTCCCAGTACCTTCCTTTTGTTATGAAACTTCGTAATATATAATCCCCCGGATCTCCCGAGGTTCATATATCGTGTTCTCGTCGTGTTTTTGTTTCGATCTGTTTCTGCTAGGAACTATTCTTGAAAGTTTAGAAGCACAATGGTGTCCGCCAAGGATAAGGGAAAGGAGCCTATGGAGGAAGATCTCCAAGACCCCGGGCAGGAGAAGGAGATCAAGAGTGAAGATGAAGAGGAGGCAAAGCACACCGGCACTACCATTCCAAGCATTAGAGTGGTGTTAAACCCTGCCAATACTATGTCAATTGGAGGGAAGCCTCCTTGTTACTGTTCAGATCCATGGTCACTTCCTCCACGCGCCAAGAATCCTTTCCATACCCTTATCCATGAGCATCAATACCAGAATATGCCCAAGGAGAAATTACCCTCCAATTGGGATTTGCCTCGTTCTAGCCATGCAAGAAAAGAAGACTTCAAGGAGGAAGAGTAGGGAAAGAATCGCAAGAGCTGGGATTCGCAACCCGACATGATCATGCACCGCATCGAGCACAACTCGGAGTTGATTCGTACTATCACCTTCAAGATTGAGGACTTGGGGAAACTGATCAAAAAGCTCATTGAGAGGATACCACCACCACCGAAGGAGAAATTCGTCATCAGGTTTGGCATCCCCTTGGTTTGTTCCAAGCTTGGGGGAGGGCCGCGGTATCACATCACTATCTTCTATGTTTTTACCCTTTTTAGTAGAGTCATATCATTAATAGAGAAGTTATCATGTAGGATGGTTTGCATTATGGAAGTGTTACCCCTCTCGTTAGATATGTATCCCTTGGTGTGAGTTGTCGTTATGGAATATTAATGAGAAGTTCTATCATTTACTCTTTTGCATATCTTATATTAGTTTTCAATTTATGGTTATATGATTGATCTTGTTGTTAGTATTGGTATCACTTTGGGATCATTGAGTTAACTTAGTTGGTTTTGGCAAACCTGGCTTGGTCATTAGCAACACTATTTTTGAGAATTGAATGAAAAGATAAAAGTACTCTAAAGAAATATAATTTCATCATCTTTCTTTCCTTATTTGCTCATAAGTTTAGTATTCTCTGGTTAAGAATTTTTGTGCTTCCAAGGAAGATTGCATGTTTGTGTTTTATCGCTTGTATGTTTGTTTGTTTCCTTCAACTCTTATACTTGCTACTCAGCCTTGCTAGCCAAAAACCTGTACTGAGAGGGAATTCTTCTCGTGCATCCAATCCTTAAACCAAAACCTATGCCATTTGTGTACACCATACCTACCTATTAGCACTATTGCTATTCCAAGTAAATTCATGTTTTTATCTACCTTCCAAATTAAACTTGTTATGTGAAAATTATTGATTAAATCTCTCACGAACTTGATGGCACACCTTATTTTCTTGCACTTAATAAACTTGAACCATTGTGTCCATATTTGTTGCGTATATGCTTGCGCTTTATGAGTTGAAGTTAGCAGAACCATGTATCATGGGGAACGCTTTCAACACTGCACTGGTACTTTGTACCTAGTTGATATCATGATTCTTTTGCCTATGGATCCCGGCGGTGTGAAATAAAAGGGGAACTTGTAAGATCATGGAGTTTATATGTGTGTTAGAGAAACATCTGGGCCGCTAGCCTAAGCCATGCCTAATCATGGTGGAAACTTGCAGTATAACTATAGGGAGCATTCTATGAAGCATCCTCAATAAAAACCTATGCAAATAGCAAATAAAAAGATCGTTGAGATGCTCATTGTCTGCTTACCTTGTCATTCTGATTATGGGATAGCTCCTGTATCATGTGCAACGGGTACCCCTGGGTGGTTCTCGATGATACACATGTATTTACAATGACAGGAGCTTACTCGTGACTGAAGTTGAGTAGCATGTGGTTCGGTCTTCGTAAGTAAGGGGCATGGGACTTCAATTTATAACTTGTCAAGCATATCCTCTTAGTTGTGTCACTTTAACCTTAATCACCTAAAGATGCCTATGATAGGGGCAATGAGAGATGAAAGCTAGTTAGTACCATAATTTTTGGGATCTCTTTATGAAACTTGAAATCCCTGTTTCCCTGTTCAAAGGGCCTTTCTTTTACTTTTCAATTGAGTCAGTAAACCTATTTCCCTTCTATCTCAGCAAGTATTTTGAGTTGTTGTGTTTCATTCATTCATATGATGATTTATTCAATCATGTTTCTTATGTTCCTTGTTTTGCACATTGCTCTTATCTCGGTGTTCACTACTTTGAAAGCTATCATTGAAAATCAGTTATTTGTGAACTTCAGTAAATTGTCAACTATTCTTCGACGAAGAGCTAAGTTTGCCATTACCAATTATGATTCACTTTATGTATCTTTTTTGTGTTTCCTTTACTGATTGCAAGTTAAGTTATATAATAGTGAGTTGTCTTCTATTATGATCTATGTATTGATGAATGTGATGCTTCTTGTCTGTATTCTTTTATCGACTCTTCACTCCATAAACCTGAGGCCATGTTTATTGAGCTTAGTTTCGCTTGGGGACAAGCGAAGTCTAAGCTTGGGGGGAGTTGATACGTCCGTTTTGCATCACTATTCTATATCATAATTTATTGTTATTCATTGATATATTTCATATTAAGAGATGATACTTATGTAATTTCATCTGTTTTTGCTTGGTTGATGACTTTTGGAGCATGGACCGCTGCAGTCAGGATTCTGATGGAAAAGGTGTTGTTTGGAGGCAAAATTCGCGAAGATCAGAAAATCCGGGAAAATATACAGAAAATCATATTTTTCCAGAAGACGAAGGAAGCCAGAAGGAGGAGTGGATATGGGTCACAGGGGGCCCACACCACCCCCTGGCGCGGGACAGCCTAGGCCGCACCACCAGGTGGTGTGGCCACCCTGGTGCACCCCTGGCTCTCCCCTCTAGCGTATATAATCCTCCTGAAACCCTAATACTCTAGGAGCAACAATAGAAAGATTCCGACACCTCTGCGGGGCAGAAAACACCGAGAGAGAAAGATCTCTCCGGCAGACAGATTTCTGCCGGGGGAATTTCTTCCCGGAGAGGGGAGATCATCGCCATCAACACCATCATCAAGCTGGAATTCATCGGGATCATCATCATCACCACCATCATCACCATCAGCACCATCATCACCATCTCCATATTGCTGTAACAATTGGGTTGAATCTTGCATAGTTCTTAGGGGAAACTTTCCCGGTGTTGATTACTCATTGTAGTTGATGCTAATGAGTGGAACCATTGAATTATTGTTTATGTTCAGATTGTTATACATCATTATTCCATCTCTGATCATGATCCATATGATGTCTTGTGAGTAGTTCGTTTTGTTCTTGAGGACATGGGAGAAGTCATGTTGTTAGTAGTGGAGTTGTGTTGAGAAAGATTCAATAGTTTAAACCATTGCACATGGGACGTCAGGGTCTTAGAGTTTAAAGCTGTGGTTAGGTTTCTACCTTAATTACTTTCTTGTACTTACGGATGTTTGCAAGGGGTATAATCACAAGTATGTATTAGTCCTAGGAAGGTCGATACATTAGCAGAGGTTCACCCACACAAAACTTAGCAAGCTAAAGAAGATTAATCAACTATATGAAGCGAAAGCACTTGACAACCTTCCCATGTGTCCTCGAGAACGTTTGGTCATCTTAAGTAATACAACCGGCTTGTCCTTTGCTGCATAAAATATTGGGCCACTCGCTGCATTTATTCTTATTGTCTCTTATTTACTCGTACTTTATTTACTTGCATTATCAAAAACCCCTAAAAATCCGTTTGCTAAGTACTTATAGAGAATTCCTGATCCATAGCACTAGCCAGCACCTTCTGCTCCTCGTTGGGTTCGACACTCTTACTTATCAAAAATATTGTGATACACCCCCTAAACTTGTGGGTCATTAACGTCGTCGATAGCTTCCCTGCTAGTCCCCACAACTCTATCTAACATGTTTAGGTACTGACGTTCCCAATACAACGACACCATACTTTCAGCATTTGGAAGCCTTTCAAACTTTTCAAAACCTTTTTCATTCCCTTGTTGAGTCACCACCTATTCTATGAGCACCTTCTTGAGAGCATAGTTGTCATTTTAAGTGTAATGTGTTTGTCTCAAAACTTGGTTAATTGTGTTATGACTTTGATGCTTCTATCTTTGATACCTTTACTTCTAGTATTCACCTGAACTTCAGAGGTGCCTTGGCATTTATGTTTTCTCTACAATCAAAGGCAAGGAAAATACCACTCTATCATACCTTTTTATGAGCATTTCAATGTTGCTTATGTTTATGTTTCATGCTACTTACTATTTTTTAGTTGGAATCTCCTTTCAGGAATCTCTGAGGACGACTAGCGGGAGCGCGCTCTCCAGGAAGTGTGTGTTTCGGCTACAACGCGCGTGTTTTCGGCCGCTCGGCAGCGCGTGTATTTCCGGTCGCACGGCAGCCCGACACGTGGCGTGTGGAAGTTCACCCGCGCGTATTTCTGGCCATTTGGCAGCGCGCGTATTCCCGGCCGCACGACAGCGTGACACGTGGATAGCTACTCATGCAGTGCACGCGACCAAAGCCAGTTCAACGCAGTGCGATGAGGCAGTGCACGAGCGGTGCAACTCGTGTATTGTCGATCGCAAGTAGTGTAACGCAGTATAACAAGACAGTGCACGGACCATGCACTGCAAGAACACCGTCCGGTGCACTACGACAGAAGGCGGTGCAAGGCAGTACAACGAGGCAGTACACTGCCAGGACACCATGCAGTGCACTACGAACTAAGGTAGTACAATATAGAACAACAAGGCAGTGCATGGACGGTGCATTGCCTAGACAGTGTGCAGTGCATGCCTAGACACCGCGCAATGCACTGCGACGAAGGCAGTGCAACAAAGAATAACAAGGCAGTGCATCCGTGGTGCACTGCCAACACATCACGCAGTGCACTACGACCTTAGGCAGTGCAGCGCAATACAACAAGGCAGTGCATGGACGGTGTACTACCAGGACATCGCACAGTGCACCGCGACCTTAGGCAGTACAACACAGTACAACAAGGCAGTGCACTGTCAGGACAACGTGTCGTGCATTGAAACCGAGGGCACCGTGCACTGGACCAAAAAGGCAGTGCAACCTACACATCAAAGGAAGTACGAGAAAAAAGTTTATCCAAACATATCAACAATGGATCTAGTTTTGAATATCTAGACGTGACTAGCAGGGCTATGAAAACGGATATCGATTTGGACTCTCCGTTTGAAAGATATCGCAGTATTTGTGTTCAAATCTACAAAAATAAAAGGAAAAAGGACCCATGACCCTCTCAGTATCTACCACGTGTCGCATGGGAGAAGGCCGGGACAGAGCGTGAGGCACTCCGCGCCCGCCATGTGCAGGCAACAGCAGCGACGCGGTGCAGCCTCCTAGGATGGCGCCCTTTTTCTAGCCTTTTCGAGAATCTCTTCATAGCTTGCAATGACCATTAAGTAAACTTAGTTGGATACTCTTTATTGTGAATTGCCTAAGTAGTTGATCATATGCTGAGAATATATACATCTTATGAAGCAAATGTGTTCATGAAAGTTTCTTTTATCGCACTCAGTTTTCAACTGAATTGCTTGAGGACAAGTAATAAGCTAAGCTTGGGGGGAGTTGATACGTCCAAAACGTATCTACTTTCCCAAACACTTTTGCTATTGTTTCTCCTCTAAACTTGTGTGAATTGGATGCAACTAACGTGGACTGACGCTTGTTTTCAGCAGAATTACCTTGGTGTCTAGTTTTTGTGCAGAAAATCAACTATCAGTAAAAATCCCGGAAAATATGCCAAAAATCCTATTTCACCAGAAGACTCACGGAGCCATAAGATGAGACGGAGTAGGGCAACGATAGGCCCACCACCAGGCCGCGCGGGCCAGGCCAGGCCTCGCCTGGGGGTGTGGCCGCCTCGGCTACCCCCTCGGCCTCCCTCTTCGCCTATAAGATGCATCTTGACCTAAAAACCGAGATGGGTTCGACGTTTTTCCAGAAAGAGTTCCGCTTTGCCGCCACCACCAGATTCCGGATTCAGATCCAGAAACTCCGTTCTGGCACTCTGCCGGGACGGGGAATTGGAGGGGATCATCGCCATCATCATCACCATCGCTTCTCCATCGACCATCCATGTTTCCCCCATCTATGAGTGAGTAATCCCCCAATGTAGGCTATGGGGATGGTAGGGATTGGATGAGATCGTTCATGTAATGGCATCAGATTGTTAGGGCATGGTGCCTAGTATCTATTATTAGTGCTTTTTGACTTTGTTGCAACTTGTTATGCTTAATGCTTGTCACTAGGACCCGAGTGCCATGATTTGAGATATGAACATGTTATTGATTCATTATGATAGTATTGTTTATGGTCTTACCTGCAAGTTGTATACACATATTGTTGTCCGGATCCAAAGGCCCCAAAGTGATAGAGATCGGGATAACCGAAGGGAATGGCTTTGATGTGAGGATCACATGTGTTCATGCAGTATTAATGCTTTGATCCGGTGCTCTATTAAAAGGAGCACCTTAATTGCCAGTAGTTCCCTTGAGGCCCCGCTGCAAACGGGCTGGCAGGACAAAAGATGTTGTGCAAGTTCTCATTGCGAGCACGTATGACTATATATGGAACACATGCCTATGATTATTTAGTACTTGGATGCTTTATCTTATTTATCTGCAAATGCCCTATTTCTTGATTGCCATATGAATTGTCTTGTCCATGCAACACCCGTCCATCCATCCCTATGCCTACCGCACTTTAATCCTACTTTTTACTTGAATTGTTACTACTGTCTTTACCTTTACTACTGATGTTACTTTGCTATTACTACTACAAAACTGTTGCTACTGATAAACTGTTGTGAGCAAGATTGTTTCCAGGTGCTGCTGAATTGACAACTCAGTTGTTAAGGCTTATAAATATTCTTTGGCTCCCCTTGTGTCGAATCAATAAATTGGGTTTCACTTCCCTCGAAAATACTGCGATACACCCCCTATACTTGTGGGTCATCAGACTGCCAGACATTCTTTTCGTCCTGGGAGGCGGAATCTGCAGGCTTAGCCGGAAGCTCAGCCTCGATGACATAAGTCAACTTGTAGGGGACTAGAAGGATCTTAAGATTGCGGAACCATGCGGTGAAGTTGGTTCCATCAGTTTTCAACTTGTCCTTCTCGAGGAAAGTTCTAAGGTTGAAGGTGGGTGGGCAAGACATCTACAATGGATTTGCAAAGTGTTTAGACCATGTTCATAATAATGAGTTCAAGTTTTAATTATGTTATCGAACTTAAAACAAAAGAACTCCCACTCAAATGAACATCCCTCTACTCGTTTAGTGATCACATGATCCCAATCCCCTGAACCTCCCCCGATCATCACGGCCATTAGTGTAGTATCAAAGGTGGACATTCCCTAATGTCGATCACATCAACTATGTGATTCATGCTCAATCTTTCGGTCTCCTGTATTCCGAGGCCACGTCTCTGTAACATGCTAGGCTCGCCAGGTATAACTTGTGTGTATTCGCAGTGCAACATGGCTTACACCCACATGGGACGTCAGGGTCTTAGAGTTTAAAGCTGTGGTTAGGTTTCTACCTTAATTACTTTCTTGTACTTACGGATGTTTGCAAGGGGTATAATCACAAGTATGTATTAGTCCTAGGAAACCATTGAGCTTTTATTCAAAGAAGATTGAGCTTCAGCCAAAGATGCTATATTTCTTTCAGCATTAGAGAGTTTTTCCTCAATAGTTTCATTGAAAGTAGTTTGTTTACTAATAAAGTCTTTAAGCATAACTTCAAGGTCAGAGGGAGCACTCCTATTATTGTTGTAGGAATTTCCGTAAGCATTACCATTGTTGGGAGGATATGGCTTATAATTGTTGTTACCAAAATTATTCCTGTAGGCATTGTTGCTAAAATTGTTATTTGTTATGAAGTTCACATCAACTTGCTCTTCTTGAGCAACCAAAGAGGCTAAAGGAACATTATTTGGATCAATATGGGCTTTCCCATTAACAAGCATAGACACAATAACATCAATCTTATCACTCAAGGAGGAGGTTTCTTCAACAGAATTTACCTTCTTACCTTGTGGAGCTCTTACAGTATGCCATTCAGAGTAGTTAAGCATCATATTATCTAGAAGCTTTGTTGCAGCACCCAAAGTAATGGTCATAAAGGTACCTCTAGTAGTAGAATCCAATAGGTTCCTTGAAGAATAGTTCAATCCTGCATAAAAAGTTTGGATGATCATCCAAGCAGTCAGTCTATGAGTGGGACAATTCTTTACCAAAGATTTCATTCTTTCCCAAGCTTGAGCAACATGTTCATTATCAGATTGTTTAAACTTCATTATTTCACTTCTCATAGATATAATCTTAGCAGGAGGATAGTATTTTCCAATGAAAGCATCTTTGCATTTAGTCCAAGAATCAATACTATTCCTAGTTAAGGAATTCAACCATTCTTTAGCTTTTCCTCTCAAAGAGAAAGGAAACAATTTCAGCTTAATAATATCACCATCTATATCCCTATGCTTTTGCATCTCACAAAGTTCAACAAAGTTATTTAGATGGGCAGCAGCACCTTCATTACCAATACCAGAAAATTGTTCTCTCATAACAAGATTGAGTAAAGCAGGTTTTATCTCAAAGAAAGTAGCTTCAGGCACAGGTGGAGCAATAGGTGTGCTCATAAAATTATCATTGTTGGTGCTAGTGAAGTCACACAACTTAGTGTTTTCAAGAGTAGTCATTTTTTGTGTTTTTAATAAAGAAAGCAAACTAGTAAGAATAATTTTTTTGTGTTTTTGAAAAATAAACAAGCAAACAAAGCAAAAGTAAACTAAGCAAAAGAAGAATAACAAAGTAAAGAGATTGGTTATGAGGGACTCCCCTTGTGAAGATGTCCTTGAATCCCTGGCAACGGCGCCAGAAAAAGTTGTTGATGGCCCAAAATATATCAAGCTCGTTGGGGAACCCCATGTAGCATCCCATCTGTCTAACATATGTAATGCTACATGGTCTAGTAACATAATTGCTACTTCCTACATATAATTGTTGCATCATAATTATATCATGCTCATGTCATCATGGCACCTTGCATTTGAGCATCATATAAAACCCTTTTTCATTTGGTTCTTATCTCATATGCATTATTAATTGTATTTGCCTCTTGATATATTGTATTTAGTTCTTGGTAAGTGCTTGATGCCCAAGTTGAGTTGGGGGCATATATTTTATTAACTCCACCACCTTTCTTTGTCACCACCCCATAATTCCACCACCCAACTATATGTGAGCTTTGCACCTTATGTTGTTTACCTCTAGCTCATGTGGGTTGGGATGATCCACTTCTATTTCCACATGCTCTCACACTAGCATCATGTTGTTTTCACATTATTGATATGTGGAGCCACCTTTGCATGCCTTGTGAGTGGTACCCCTTTTTCTAGCTTCCATATGGAGTGTTTTGGAATAGTTGCTCATGTTGGAATATTGTTGAGGATATTATACACCTAGTGGAATATACACACTAGCATGTCCAAATTATAATCAAATTTGAGCATCTCCATCTACCCCACATGGAACATCCTTTTAATTCTTTTGGCTTGGCCCTAGATCCATATTTTGGAATGCATGTGAATCAAGGCCATGAGATTTTATTTTGTTTTCACAAGATTAAACATGGCACTTAATAAATATGCATGGGCCATGCAACAATCACCACCATTCTATTCTTTTGGGTTTTCCTTGGCTTCTGAGTGAATCTTTTCTTTTGTTGAGCTCTATTCCTTCTCTCTCAACTCTCACCATCTTGTTTTTCCTCTCCTTGCTATTTGCATCACAAACCTCACCCCTCCCTCTTGCTTGATCTTGTTTTGATCATGTCAAACCCTACCCTCTCCTTAACCATCACCACCCTTGCATGATCTAGCTAAAAACCTGACCCTAACCTCACCACCACCCCGTGCTCATCCCCTTGCCGAGCTACCACCCCACCTTCTACCCCATCTACCCCCTCCAACCCTAACAACCCTACCCAAGCCTTCCCTCGGTTTTTCTCTCTCGCTCGCTGCAAGCCACCCCCACCCGAGCCATCCACCCTCTCTGCCGGCCCCAGCTGTAGCTGCAGCCACCCTGCCGCGTCGTGCCTAGCACGTGAGGAGAAGGAGGAGAAAGGTGGCCGAGCCACCTTTTTCTCCACCCGAGCCCCATGGCACCCCCCCTCTCACCCGTCCTTATCTCCACCCCTCCTGTCTCTCTGGTGTGTCCCAGATCCCCAGGGTCAGCCCCTGCACCGCAGCTCTTCCCCATCTCCCCTGCCACCTTCCCTTCTACCTCCGGCCACCACCGTCGGTATCCACCTCATACACCAGATCGACGAGGCGGGCATGGCGTCAATGGTGTCGAGGAAGGCCACGTGGTTCCTGGCGCCGCCCCTGTGGTCTGCAGCGAGGAGGAGGAGGCCCGGTAGACGCTGAACACCGACGCGTCCGCGACAAAACCCTAGCCTCGGTCCGTCTACGCCGTCGCCGATCCGTCGCTCCCCTGCCCGTTCCACCACCACCATCAGCCTCGCGGTGAGCCCCTGTTTCCCCCTGACAACCTCTCGGCCCTCTTTGTTTTCTGAACTCGCCGGACTTTTCGTTGAGCGGCCTCTGTGCGCCGGCGTGTGTGCGTTTCTGCTCGCTGTGTGGCGCGGCAGATACTCCTAGCCGCTTTCCCCTTTCCCTCCAACAACCCCTCCGAGCCGCAGTGGCTTCCGCCTCCGCGCGCGAGCCCTAGGTCGCTGGTTCGATTCCCCCCCGCGCCGCGCTGTTCCCTGTCGCGCACCGTCCTGTCCGTCAGATTCAGTGGAAGAAAAACAGTAAATATTGGCAGTCTTGCAAATACCCCCCCACACCTTCTTCCTCAACCCGCGCTCCACCAGGTCCCATATGCCAGCGCCTGTATCCTTTTTACAAAAAGGGACCGCGCTTTTCCGTTTCTAAACCCGCGTCCCCAGCTGTGCCGCGTGTCAGATCCCCTCTCACTCGCGGGCGCGTGGGCCCACTCAAGAGCCGGGCCCACCGATCAGTGGCAGCGGCTCGCGTCTACGTCGGTGAGAAAAGTCTCAGCGCGTTGTTTCCGCCAGCACAGCACAGGACCCACCTGTCTGTGACTGTGGCTAGATTCCTCGGAGTATAAAAAGTATATGTGTTTCTGTTTTATAAAAACAATTTCAGAAATGTTTAAATATGAATTTAAATTCTGTTTTTAATAACTTTTAATTTTAAAAACCAAATAATACAAATAATATATGTTTTTGAATCAGAAAAATGTGAGGATTTCAAATCTGCCATCCAAATTAATGTTTAACCATTTTAAATTTTCGAAATTGTTTAAATGCAATAAAAATGCCTTTTTCTTAATTAATTAATAACTTTAATTCTACAACTCCAAATTCGACAAATAATATGTCTAAATCGATCAGCACGACGAGCCCGTTCTAACTATGCATTCCATGTTATGAATTGAAGCATGAATAATGTCATTGTTAAAAATCAGAACTGTTTATGGCAATAAAACTTGACCAAATAATTAATAAAATGATTTATTCTCGTCCCCACACCTCACCCTTGCCACGCTACATTACTGCCATGTAAATTGTGCATCATTCATCATGGCATGCTTGTTTGCTTGTCGCATTTTATTCATATGCTTGTGCACTTTATTTATGTTGGCCCTTGTTTGTTTGGTTCTTCTTCGAATAGACGCCGAGCAGGGGAAATATCAGGTATCCTAGGAGTACTACCTAGATCCGTCTCTCGCTTCAACTGAGCTGCCAGGCAAGCACTACCACATGCTTGCATACATATAGTACCTATTGCCTCTATCTTATTCTTGCATCATTGAGTCGTTATTGCATTAAATTGAATCCCAAGTACTGCATAGCCTTTACTTTTAAACCCCACCGAAGCTTGTTCCTCCATCCCATGAGCCATTACTACAGGAGTTGTTTGAGCCATGCGAGTCGTAGAAACCCATGTGTAGGGTATGTGAGTGTCTCATGGATAACGAGGTACATAAACAACTTAACCTGAGTAGTAATGGGATAAATAATGAAAGAGGCACCGGTGAGCAATATCTGCTATTTGGTTTTTATGCTCACTTGTGTCCTGTAGGACCCCGAGTACTTGATTCCTGTTCCTTGACTATTCCCACTATCCACATCCGGGAGGACGTGGACCCCCCCTGAGTCAGAGCTTGATTCATTTCTATTTCTTGGGGCCACAAACTAGTTTGGGGTTTTATTTACTATCCTGTACTTATGCCATGTTTACTGCTTTATTTAAGATTGTGCGTGGAGCACCTATACTATTTTGGATGCGGAGTGTTTTCGCCGTATCGACAAGCCCAGTCACATTTTCGGGTTCCTGGTCATTTACAGCCATTGACGCAAACCTTGGGTCCGTCTCAAAGCCGGCCAACTTCGTTGCGGGTAGCTTAATGGGGTGGCCCCCTGAAATATTTCTGAATCCTATGATTGCTTTGTCGTGAATGCCTCGTTGGGTTTTGAGTTGGTTTTTCCGAGGTTGATCGATTGTGTGTTGCTATTTGTGCACCCCTGCAGGGTAAATCTTTCTGAAAGCCGTGTCCGCCGTTTTGGACGACTTGGAGCACAGTTTCTCGATCATAGACAACTATAACTAAAGTACCGCTTTTAAATTGACCAAATACCTGACTAGTAAACAACGCAATACTCATGGAATGGTTAATAAAACTGCCAACGGATGGGTTGTTCGTCCGCTTTCTCGTTGGTAAGCGAGAAAGAGGATGGATCTGTTACTTTATACTGTTATAACTGTTGTTACTAATTAACGGACATCCGTCTATCATTGGTTAGGCGGATCGTTAGCGAGTATCTATAGACTTGTTAGTTATTATCTTTTGCTGCAATTGCGTCACCCCAGGTATATGTCCCCTTTAGAGGCATAAAGACTTGCTGGGTACCCCTAGGGTCTCACACGATAAATTGTTTGATTCAGATGAACAGGCGTATTCGCAAGATGGATACTGGGTGGAGGAGACAGATGATGTTGGCAACGATCACTCGGTGTAGAGATTCCGGGGATGGGGATCCGAGAGATCTGTGGGCGGGATGTGTTTATTTATGTGGCATCTTATGCCGATTTGCTTCTTATCCGTACTCGGATCTTGTTTTCCGCTTCCGCCTGATACTCTGATGTTTGATGTATGAGGAGCTATCCTAAACTATTATCTCTATCTAGGATATTTGGATCTTGCCGTATGGCATTGCAATATTTCTATTTCTTTTAGATGGAATGGCTCTCAGGACGGTTGTATGGTAGCTTGCATACATACTCACTTGTGTATGTATTTGATCTCTTCGCCTGTTGCCTATGCCGCTCGCTCTTGTCCTGATGTCTTGGAAGTGGTTAGGACGGCCGACGGGTCTACACGTGGGCGGTCCTCTGGCCCCCGCTGTACTATTTTAACCACTTCCACTTCATCCAGGCTTGAACTTAGAGCGTAGGGTCCGAGGTAGTTACACCCCTAGAGGAAGGTATGATGAGCTCAGTATGAAACCAAGGTTATCAATCCAGTAGGAGCAATGAAACACCCCAAAGGTGTAGCTAGCTGAACGTTGGCAGGGCGCACTACCGGTGCCAGCAGCAACGTGGAGACCTGCACAACACAACCACAAAACTTTGCCTCCAACTTGCGATGAGGTTGTTAATCTCACTGGTTTTGCTGAAAACAAAGGATTAAACGTATCGAATGGAAGGAAGTAATAGTTTGCAAAAAGTAAACACAAAGCAGTAAACAATTTGTAGATTGTATGTGAAAGAAAGGACCGGGGTCCATAGTTCACTAGAGGTGGCTCTCCTTAAGACATATAACATGTTGGGTGAACAAATTACAGTAGGGCAATTGACAAACATCGAGAAAGAAATACATGCATATACTAATCATCTTGACTCCTTTGAGACTTGATTGGGCATTACAACATTATACATAGACCGCCTTCCAACTGCATCTATGACTAATAATCCACCTTCAAGTTATCATCCAAACCCCCTCCAGTATTAAGTTGCAAGCAACAGATTATTGCTTTACGAATTACATGTAAAGTAAACAATACGATTGTTCTATGAACAAGGGATTGTTGTTTTCTCCCTAGTAGCAACAACACATCTAGTACCTTAGAGATTTCTGTCACTTACCTAGATTACCAGAGGCATGAACCCACTATCGAGCATAAATACTAACTCTTGGAGTTGCTAGTATCTACTTTTCCAAGATAGCTACTAACAACGGAAAGCATGCAAGATCACAAATAACAAAGACATGATAGAATCAATAATCAATCTAAAATAGCATCTCAATATCCATTGGATCCCTACAAACACAACATGCAGAATTACAAATAGATGATCTTGATCATGAACGGAGCTCACAAGATCTAAACATGAAAGCACAAAGGAGGAGAACCAACCATCTAGCTACTACATGGACCCGTAGTCTAGAGATGAACTACTCATGCATCACACCGGAGGCTTGCATGATGATTAAGAAGGCCTCCAGGGTGAATTCCCCTCTCCTGCAGGGTGACGAGAAGAGCTTCAGATCCCTCCCGATCTAGGGATGGAGATGACGGCGGCTACAGACTCTTTCGTGGAATTTTGATCGGGTACTTAGGGTTTCTGTATCAGAGGCATCTTATAGGTGGAAGGAGAGGCCGAGGGGGTGCTGGAGGTGGCCACACCACCCCCTGGTGTGGGCCAGGCCTGGCCGTGTGGCCAGGTGGTGTGGCGGCCCCCTGGCCCCTCTCCGTCTCATATTCTGGCTCCAGATGTCTTCCGGTAAAATAGTGACTTTGGCTTTTGTCCCGTCCAATTCCGAGAATATTCATTTTCTGACTTCCTGGAACCAAAAACAGCAGAAAACAGGCAGCTGGCATTGTGGCTCTTTGTTAATAGGTTATTCCAAGAAATCATATGAAAAGTACTCCAAAGTTTGGACAAAACACAAGAAATTAGATAAAACCAAGCATGGAACATCAAAAATTATAGATACATTTGCAATGTATCAAATACTGTGAGGGATTATCTTATTATGGTACCGTCAAATATATAAATATACCAGCACAATAATTAATACTTCAAAAAGTAAAGTGTTATGACGTGGTTATAGCATTTTGATCATCATCAATAGCTTCAATGAAAGTTTCATAAACTTGTCATTGCCACGTTATAATACATGCCACTATGCAATAATAAAAATAGACGCTTCTATATTATCTATTCCAAGTTTTACGCGGCTTTAGGGCCTTCGCAGTAGAGCCCCTTCCCACCTACAAACGTGGAGCCACAACATGGATTCAATGATTGCCGTTCTTCTTCCCTTTTCAGGGCCCTCCAATGTTGATAGCATATCAACTACTGCAGAGCGATAGACACCCCCCTAAGCCACTTTGACTCGTGGACTAGTCTCGTGAATCACCACGTAATGTCGGTTGAGGGATACTTCATCAAACAATGCCACGATATGAACAAGAACATTAAAAGAGGGTAGCAACTAGAGAATCAATGCCCACATATTGCTATGTGTTCTATCCGTACAAGATGTCTACCCATAGACCCGCTTTGATACCACTGAAGGGTTCCGTAGTAGAAAACAAAAAATTCTATCTACTCGAACACTAATACCAGGATCTATACTATGTAGACATAAGTAACAGAGGGGAGAGATGATATTCATACCTTTGAAGATCAAGGCACGTGATACATTGCAAATGTATCTATAATTTTTTATGTTCCATGCTTGGTTTTATCTCCTTTTTGTATTTTGTCCACACTTTGGAGTACTTTTCATATGATTTCTTGGACTAACCTATTAACAAGAGCCACAGTGCTAGCTGCCTGTTTTCTATTGTTTTTGGTTCCAGGAAAGTCAGAAAATGAATATTCTCGGAATTGGACGGGACAAAAGCCAAAGTGTCTATTTTTCCGGAGGACTCACGGAGCCAGAATACGAGACGGAGGAGGGCCAGGGGCTGGCACACCATCCCCAGGCGCGGGCTGGGCCTGGCCGTGCCAGGGCATGGTGTGGGCCCCCTAGGCACCCCCTCGGTCTCCCTCTTCGCCTATAAGAAGCCTTTTGACCTAAAAACTCCGGGGGGTTCGATGTTTTTCCAGAAGGAGTTCAGCTCCGAGACCACCACCAGATTCCACGAAATAGCACCAGAAACTCCGTTCGGGCACCCTGTCGGGATGGGGAATTGGAGGAGATCATCGCCATCATCATCACCATCGCTTCTCCATCGACCATCCATGTTTCCCCCATCTATGAGTGAGTAATCCCCCGCTGTAGGCTATGGGGATAGTAGGGATTTTATGAGATTGTTCATGTAATGGCATCAGATTGTTTGGGCATGGTGCCTAGTATCTTTTATTAGTGCTTTATGACTTTGTTGTGACTTGTTGTGCTTAATGCTTGTCACTAGGGCCCGAGTGCCATGATTTCAGATCTGGACATGTTATTGATTCATTATGATAGTATTGTTTATGGTCTTATCTGCAAGTTGTATACACACGTTTTTGTCCGGAACCAAAGGCCCCGAAGTGACAAAAATCGGGATAACCGAAGGGAATGGCTTTGATGTGAGGATCACATGTGTTCACGAAGTGTTAATGCTTTGCTCCGGTGCTCTATTAAAAGGAGCACCTTAATTGCCAGTAGTTCCCCTGAGGCCCCGCTGCAAACGAGCTGGCAGTACAAAAGATGTTGTGCAAGTTCTCATTGTGAGCACATATGACTATATATGGAACACATGCCTAGGATTATCTAGTACTTGGATGCTTTATCTTATTTATCTGCAATTGCCATGTGTTCTGACTGCTATGTGAATTGTCTTGTCCATGCAATGCCCGTCTATCCATCCCTATGCCTGCCGCACTCGAATCCCACTGTTTACTGCTATTGATACTAATGTCTTTGCTCTACTACTGTTGTTACTTTACTATTCCTACTGCAAAACTATTGCTACTGATAAACTGCTGTGAGCAAGATTGTTTCCAGGTGCAGCTGAATTGACAACTCAGTTGTTAAGGCTTATAAATATTCTTTGGCTCCCCTTGTGTCGAATCAATAAATTGGGTTTCACTTCCCTCGAAAATACTACGATACACCCCCTATACTTGTGGGTCATTAAGACTATTTTCTAGCGCCGTTGCCGGGGAGCATAGCTTTATTTATCAAGTTCACTTGGATTCTCTATTGTTCACTGCTATCCATCCATCATGGGTAAGTCTCGTGATGGCAAGTTTCCTATTTTACCATCCACTACAAGAAGAGGTACGGTTTTGAACACCTCTGCTGCTCTTGATTCACCATCTGTTATAAGGAAGCTCGTTACACCACCACATACACATGCTACACACACTGCTACTACTGCTGAATCTGAAACTTCTGATGGTTATGATGCTGCTTCTACTGTGCTTGATAAGAGTGGTTCATTAGGTCCTTTCCTAGATGCTACGATTGCTAGAACTATAGCTAGAAATACTGAAACTCCTAATGAAGACACTACCACACTTGTTAGTTCACCTGAGTCTAGTGAGAGTTATGATATTAAAGATGGTTATGTTGAGATGACCGATGAATTTATTAAAGAATGTAAGAACACCCATGATAGGAGCGCTGCAAAGAGTCTCCTTGAGAGGCGTACAATTAGACCCAAATTATCTCCTATTGCTAAGTTTGCTGCTTCTCCCATAAACATTATAGATGAAGATTATGATTTCTCCCTCGATATATCTTACATAGCTATTGTCGAGAAAGAACCTATTTGTGGGACTAAGAATGAAAGTGCGGTAGCACATATGAATGAACTTTCTACCATGAGTGGCTTGTTTTCTGATGATATTAAGATGCGTACTTACTTTGTTGCTAAGATTTTCCCTTTTTCACTGAAAGGAGATGCTAATACTTGGTTTAGTAATTTACCTCCTGGATCTATTTATAGCCCTGAGTGCTTGATTAGTACTTTCCTGTAGAAATATTTTCCTCCTAGCACTAGACATGCCATTTTGCAGGAACTTTTTGATTTTAAACAGGGAGAAAAAGAGGTATTGCCTGAATCTTGGGAAAGGTTTTGTGCTTTGATTCATGCATAGGCTGGAAGTCCATTACCTAAGAATGAGCTTCTTGATATATTTTATAATGGACTAACTGAAGAATCTAGGACATACCTAGACAGTTGTGCTGATTGTGTTTTCAGGAATAGGACTCCTAAGGAAGCTGAGGAATTAATGGCTAAATAAGCAAGAATTATGAAGATTGGACTCCTCCTAAACAAGCTATACCTGAAGTAATTGTACATGAACCTACTATTCTGGTGCCTATTCCAACATCAAAGAAGAGGGGTGTTATTGAATTAAATGATGAAGTGATGAAGGAAGCTAAGAAATGTCTTAAGGAGAAGGGAATTAAAGCTGCAGATGTCAAGAATTTACCTCCTATAGAAGAATTATGTAAGCCTATTCCCTACTCATCCACTATTGAGATACACTCTCTCCAACACTTTGATGAAGGTGATATCCCTTACTCTAAACCTCCTGATCAATGCTTAGAAGAATTCGATATCTTTATTGTTAAGCAAGACAACTTTAATAAAAGGGTGCCAAATCATCTAATGGAAAACACTGGAGCTATTGTTGAGTTGAAAGATATTGTGGAAAGAACCTCTAATGATGTTAAAATGATTGTTAAACACTTTCAAATGGTTCAAACTCAAATAGATCAACTCGTTAAAGTGCAAAACGACTTTCTAGTTAATGCTGCTAAAGAAAACCATGCTTATGAAATTAGAACTAGAAGTGGAGTTGCTACCCAGGATCCTCTATATCCTGAGGGGCATCCCAAAAGAATTGAGCAGGATTCTCAACAAGCTAAAAATAGTGGTTCTACTCATAAGAAAAGGAAAAAGAAGCATAAAACTATTGTAGAACCCTCTAAACCTGCTATAGATCCCAATAGTATATCTATCTCTGTTGCTTAAACTGAAAGTGGTAATGAAGAAAATGAAGTTCCTAATGAAGAAAAAGTTGAAGAAGAACCTGAAAATCACGCTAAGAATACCAAATACAATAAAGAGGATTTTATTGCTAAGAAACATGGTAGTGAAAGAGAACCTTGGGTCCAAAAACCTATGCCTTTTCCTGATAAGAAACACAAGTCAAAGGAAGATGAACACTATAATAAGTTTTGTGAGTGGATGAAGCCTTTATTCTTGCAAATTCCTTTGACTGATGCTATTAAATTGCCTCTTTACTCAAAGTATATGAAGGATATTGTCTCGAATAAAAGGAAAATCCCTAATGAAGAAATTTCTACTTTGCTTGCTAATTATTCCTTCAATGGTAAGGTTCCTAAGAAACTTGGAGACCCAGGGATTCCAACTATCCCTTGCTCTATTAAGAACAGTTATGTTAGAACTGCTTTGTGTGATTTGGGAGCTGGAGTTAGTGTTATGCCTTTCTCTCTCTATAAGAGGCTTCAACTTGAAAAATTAATACCAACTGATATATCTTTGCAATGGATGATAAATCTACCTCTATTCCTGTGGGTACATGTGAGGATGTACCTGTTTAGGTGGCCCACAATTGCTTGATATTAACTAATTTTGTTGTGCTTGAAATGCCTGAAGATGATAATATGTCTATTATTCTTGGGAGATCTTTTCTTAATACTGCAGGAGCTGTTATTAATTGTAATCAAGGAAAGGTGACCTTTAAAGTTAATGACAAGAAACATACTGTCTATTTCCCCAAGAAGATTGAAAGGACTTATGGTTTGAATTAAATTGAACATGTTGAAGGCATTCAAGTTGGAGAAATATTGTCCCATACCAAGAGAAAATTTTGAAACTATTATGATTGGGACCATTGCTATCAAGGTTGAGGTAACAAAATCATTAGTGGAATACAAAGTTTTGTCTCATATGGAATTGTTGTGGTAGCAAGAGCTGATCAACCTTGTTAACAAAAGGATTTCATTGAACAAAACAATGTTTTCACCATGATTATTTCCGCTTACTTCTATTCTATCCATTTTAGTGTTTGCTTTTGCCTAACTTAAAGGCGTTAAAGAAAAGTACTTATTGGGAGATAACCCAAAAGTTTTAGATGAGTCTTGGAAGTTATTACCTCTGAAATAACCGCTCCTTATCCTTTTTATTTGCTTTTTGTGCCAAGAGTAACCTCTAATGAGAGATAAGTAATGATTGGGAAAGTTGCTGTCCCGAAACAGATTTCTGTGCCTCACCGTAATTTTTTTTGTAAAATCTCTGAACATCTTTTAGAGACGTGAATTGTTGTGCTTCTGCCCCAGGTTGTTATCTAAATTTATTTAGTTCAACACTTGTTGATTTGAGCAACAGAAGGTCTTCGAAAAAAATCGTCTTTACCTGCTGGTCTAGTTGACAGATTTCTGCCATTTTCTGCATTTGCTTCTTGTTGGTTCCTTTTTGAGTTCTCTTGGGGAATTGAGATTTTTGAGGGAAGTGCTACAGTAGCTACTGTTCTAATGGAAGTTTATTTGGTGTTAGAACTGAACCGTAAGACCTATTATCTTGAGTGCACTAATGTTGCTAATAAAGATTGTGTGAAGTTTTGTATGAAGGAAAAAATTTCAGGTGTATGGAAGGAATGAGTAATGAGATGAAGGATGGACTAAAGCTCAAGCTTGGGGATGCCACGCGTGTCACCCCAAGAAATATCCAAGAAGTACAAGCGTCAAAGCTCGGGGATGCCCGAGGCATCCCCTTCTTCATCAATAAAAATCTCAGGTTTCTTCCAGCCACTTCATTTTTATTGTTTCATGCACAGTTGTGTTGTTCTTGGAGCATATTCTTTTTTGTTTTTCATTTTGGTTTTATTTTGCTTGGTTTGCTTAGTTTGCTGAATAAATTGGTTGGACCTCCTCTTTCATATATTGTTGTTCAAATAGTTTGGTTTGGTTTGGAAAAGAGTAGGAAAGCTCATGCTTAAGTAGTAACGAGAGCTTGTTTTGACTGTGGCCTATGCTTTGTCATGCCATTCTTGATATTGTTTTGGCTTTATGCTTAGTATTCTTTGTAGTAGCATGACTTGTTATAAACAATTGAGATTGCTTAATGTGCCTTGGATGAATCATGCGTTGTTTTAGCATATTAAAGCATAGTATTGTGGTATTCTCCTTTGATGCTTTATTTGGGTTGACTTGGCACATGCTCACACCATGTTATGACTATCTCAAGTCACCATAAGCCTGTATGATCCTTT
This sequence comes from Avena eriantha, assembly GCA_910589775.1. Lineage (NCBI taxonomy): Eukaryota > Viridiplantae > Streptophyta > Magnoliopsida > Poales > Poaceae > Avena > Avena eriantha. The sequence goes on along the minus strand of OU342743.1, from coordinate 406,194,637 downwards.
ATTTTTGAACTTGTAGTATCACTTTATGCTTTGACCAATGATGTTTTGTCGCTCTGCATGATTATGGCCAGTATTGCTCTCTCGTTTGTCGCTCCCTTACTATTGCTAGCCTTCACATTCACTGAGTATGTTTTACTCATGTTTCCAACTCCCTAAAACTAAATATTGCCAAAAGTGTCCACCATACGTACCTATTAGCATCATTTTCTATTCCGTGCATATTAAGTATGCCTTGTTTTCATCCGAATAAATTTTTTGCTTGTTATGAGAAAGTTAGTTAGTAAAGCTCTCACGAACTTGATGGCACACACTATTTTATTGCACTTAATAAACCTGAACCATTGCGTCCTTCTTTGTTGCGTATATGCTTGCGCTTTATAATTTGAAGTTAGCAGAACCATGTATCATGGGGAACGCTTTCAACATTGCACTCGTACTTAGTACCTCGTTGATATCATGTTCTTTTGCTTATGGATCCAGACGGTGTGAAATAAAAGTGGAACTTGTAAGATCATGGAGTTTGTATGTATGTTAGAGAAACGCCTGGGCCGCTAGCCTAAGCCATGCCTAATCATGGTGGAAACTTGCAACATAACCATAATGAGCATTCTATGAAGCATCCTCAATAAAAATCTATTCACATAATAAATAAAAAGATCGCTGAGATGCTCATTGTCTGCTTGCCTTGTCATTTTGATTATGGGATAGTTCCTGTTTCGTGTGCAAGGGTTACCCCGTTCGCGGTTCTCTATGATACGTATATACTTACAATGACAAGAGCTTACTCGTGACTGAAGTTGAGTAGCATGAGGATCGGTCTTCGTAAGCAAGGGGCCTGAGACTTCGCTTTATGACTTGTCAAGCATATACTCTTAGTTGTGTCACTTTAACGTTAACCATTTAAAGATGCTTATGATAGGGGCAATGAGAGCTCAAAGCTAATGAGTGCCATATTTTCAGCATTTGGAAGCCTTTCAAACTTTTCAAAACCTGTTCATTTGCTTTCTGAGTCTCCATACATGGTATGAGCACTTTCTTGAGAGCATAGTGGCCATTGTTAGTTCTATGTGCATTATCCCAAGACTTGTTGATTGATGCATGCCTTGATATTGCTTGTTTTAAACTATTTGTATCGAGTCACTCTTGTGAACTTTGAAGGTGTCCTATGCATTTATATTTGCTACTCTATTGAGGGACAAGCTGAATGCCATTATGCTATGTTTTCTTTATGTGAAACAAACAAACGTCTTGCAAAGAATTGTTATTCATAAATATTTTGTTTGTGCCTTTTTGTAGCATCCCAATTGTCTAACAATTGTAATGCTACTTGTCCTAGTAAGATATTGGCTACTTCATATATATTATTGTTGCATCATAATTATATCATGCTCATGTCATCATGCCACCTTGCATTTGAGCATCATATAAAACCCTCCTTCTTTTGGTTTTTCTCTCATATGCATTATTAATTTTATCTGCCTCTTGATATGTATTTGGTTGTTGATATATTGGCTAAATGCCCAAGTTGAGTTGGGGGCATATCTTTTATTTCAATTCCATCACCTTTCTTTCCACCACTTTATAATTCCACCATCCTATTAGTCTATGAGCTTGTTTGTCTTTTTTTTTGATTTTATCTAGCTCATGGAAATAGGGTGGGTCTAATCCTACTTATCTTTGCTTGGCCTTTTATTCCACTTCTTGGAAATGCATGAGAATAATTCCATAATGTTATTATTGTTTTCACAAAATAAATCATGGCATTATTATTTTGCATGGGCCATGCATAAGTACCACCACCTTTTCTCTCATTGGTTTTCCCTTTGCTTTAGTGGATATTCTTCTATGTGGTCCATCTCCTACCATTCCACCCTTCCCATAGTCTCACCCACATCCCTTTCTTTTATTTTATTTTCTACATGCATGATCATATGAGACTCTTTCCACCTATTTCTTTTCTTCCTCTTTCTTTCTTGTTTCCCTTCCACATTAGCTCAAGCAAGTTCAATCTCCATGGTCCTTCTTGGTATGGCCTCATAAACAAAATTAAAATCTAAATACCTAATAAAACCTAACCTAGCTATTCTCTCTCTCTCTCTAATTTTCTCCTAACCCTAATTCTACTAAACCCTAAGCCCTCCTCTCTCTTACTCTCTCTCTCTAGCATGACCCCTTGCCAAGCCCCTCTCTCTCCCTGGCCACACCTAGCTAACCCTATCCCTCTCTCCAACCCCACAGAAAACCCTAACCCTAGCCCATGTCTACCCTAGCCCCGAGCTACTCCCTCTCCTCTCTTTCTTTCCCTACCGGCCGAGCTAGCCCCACCTTCCAGTCCCTCTCTCCCGGCCAAGCCCCACCTGCAGCCTCCCTCTCCATGCCTACCTGCCCCAGCTCGCCCATGTGCTCGGGAAGAAAAGGGAAAAGGCCGAAGCCACTTTCCCTAACCCCCGACTCCCACACGCCATCTCCCTCCCTCTCGCTTTCTCCTCCTCTCACAAGGGTCTCCTGGCTCGCCCAGATCTGCCCCGCGCCAACCTCCTCTCCTCCTTCTTCCTCTACGATGCCCAGCTCCTGCCGCCGCTCGCCGCCAGCACCACAGCCTCCTCGTCGTTCTAGCCGGCGTGCTCGTCGTGGAAGAGGCCGGGAAGACTGAGGACGCTCCACTGCACCACCCTGTCCACGCCAACGCGAAGAAGGGAGCCCCAGCACCGCCAGATCCGAGCCGTCCCGACGAAACCCTAGTCGCCAGAGCGCCAGCGATCTCGCCGCTCCGCAGCTCCTCGCTCCGATCCGAGCCCGCCGTCGAGCCCGCGGTGAGCCTCTCTCCCTCCCTGACATGCTCCGCCTCGCCGTCGCCGCCTAGCGCCGCCGTTACTTTTGCCGAACGCTCTCAGTGCGCGCCGCTCGCCGGTGTCTGCACGGCGCACACGCCACCTAACACCTCACCTAGGCCCCAGCCCCTCCCCTAACAGCTTCCCTAGCCCGCCGCAGTGGCTTCGCCCCTCCGCGCGCTCGCCCGCGTCCCGGGTTCGACTCCCCGCCCCGCGCCGCGCGTTGAATTTCCGTCAGACCGTGGAGACGAAGAACAGTACGGGCCTGTGGAAATTTACATTAAGCCCCCCTTTTTATTTCGCTCGCAACCCGCGCTCCTAGCGACCCCACTATTCAGCCGCCCTAGTATTCTTACAGGAAGGTCCCCCTGCTTTCTCAGGCTTAACCCGTGCTCCAGCCCCAGCCCCACCTGTCGGCCTCTGGGGGCATCCCCACTGTCGCGTGGGCCCGAAGCCGCTGGTCCCGCCTGTCAGCCTCAGCGAGCTAGCCCAGCCTGCAGTGCAAAATGTTTTCACGCGCGTGGCCCCAGTCAGCGCAAGGCCCACCCGTCAGTGGCTGTGGCTGGATCTGGCTGAGTAAGAAAAGTATTTCTGGCTGTCAGTTTTTATTTAAACATTTTCCAAATTGATTTAAATTCAAATCCAATTCAGATTCAAATAATTTTTAAAATACAAATCCAAATAATACATATAATATATGTTTTGGAATCAGGAAAATGTGAGGAATTCAATTATGCCATTCAAAATAATGTTTGAACACTTTAAAATTTCGAGATGATTAAAATTACATTAAAATGCCCTTTTCCTTAATTAATTAATAACTTTAATTCTACAACTCCAAATTGGGCAAATAATATGTCTAAATAGATCAGCGCGACGAGCCCGTTCTATCTATGTAGTCCTTGTTCTGAATTTAAGCATGCATCATGTTGTTATTTAAAATCTGAACTGTTTATGACAATAAAACTTGGTTAAATAAATAATATAATGCTTTATTTCTTGTATCCACACCTCACCTTTGCCATGCTACTTTAATGCCATGTAAATTGTGCACCATTCATCATGGCATGCTTGTTTTGCTTGTCGCATTTTAATTCATATGCTTGCGCACTTTATTTATGTTGGCCCGTGTTTGTTTGGTTCTTCTTCGAATAGACGCCCAGCAGGAGAATTACCAGGAATCACAGGAGTACTACCCAGATCCATCTCTCGCTTCAACTGAGCTGCCAGGCAAGCACTAACACATGCTTGCATACATACAGTACCTATTGCCTCTCTCTTATTCTTGCATCATTGAGTCGCGATTGCATCAAATTGAATCCCAAGTACTGCGTAGCCTTTACTTTTAAACCCCACCGAAGCTTGTTCCTCCATCCCATGAGCCATTACTATAGGAGTTGTTTGAGCCATGCGAGTCGTAGAAAAGCATGAGTAGGGTATGTGAGTTTCTGATGAATAACGAGGTACTTAAGAACTTAAACTGAGTAGTAATGGGATAACTAATGAAAGAGGCATCGGTGAGCAATATCTGCTATTTGGTTTTTCATGCTCACTTGTGTCCCGTAGGACCCCGAGTACTTGATTCCTGTTCCTTGACTATTCGCACTATCCACATCCGGGAGGCCTTATGGACCCCCCTGAGCCAGAGCTTGATTCATTCTTATTTCTTGGGGCCACAATTAGTTTGGGGCTTTATTACTATCCTGTACGTATGCCATGTTACTGCTTTATTTAAGATTGTGCGAGGAGCATCTGTACTGTTTTGGATCGTGACACGTTTTCGCTGTATCGACAAGCCCAGTCACATTTTCGGGTTCCCAGTCGTTTACCGCCGTCCACACAAACCTTGGGTCCGTCTCGGAGCCGGCCAACTTCGTTGCGGGTAGCTTAATGGGGTGGCCCCCTGAAATATTGGTGAATCCTGTATTGCTTTGTCGTGAATGCCTCGTTGGGTTTTGATTTGGTTTTTCCGAGGTTGATCGAGTGTGTGTTGCTATTCATGCACCCCTCCAGGGTAAATCTTTTTGAAAGCCGTGTCCGCGGTTATGGATGACTTGGAGCACAGTTTCTCGATCATAGACAAGTATAACTAAAGTACCGCTTTTTAATTGACTAAGTACTTGACTAGTAAATAGTGCAATACTCATGGAATGGTTAATAAAACTACCAACGGATGATGGGGGTTGTTCGTCCGCTTCCTCATTGGTAAGTGAGGAGGAGGATGGATCTGTTAATTATACTGTATAACTGTTGTTCTTAATTCACGGACTTTCTTCTATCATTGGTTAGACGGAAGGTTAGCGAGTATCTGTAGAATTGGTAGGTATTATCTTTTGCTGCAATTGCGTCACCCCAGGTTGTGTCCCCTTTAGCGGCATAAAGACTTGCTGAGTGCCCCTAGGGTCTCACACGATAAATTGTTTGATTCAGATGAACAGGTGTACCCGCAAGAACGATACTGGGTGGAAGAGACAGATGATGTTGGCAACGATCATTCGGTGTAGAGATTCCGGGAACGGGGATCCGTGAGATCTGTGGGCGGGATTTGTTTATTCATGGGGCATCTTATGCCAATTTGCTTCTTATCCGTACTTGGATCTTGTTTTCCGCTTCCGCCTGATACTCTGATGTTTGTTGTATGAGGAGCTATCCTGAATTATTATCTCTATCTAGGATATTTGAATCTTGCCGTATGGGGTTGCAATATTTCTATTTCTTTTCGATGGAATGGCTATGAGGACTGTTGTATGTGGCTTGCATACATACTCATTTGTGTATGTAGTTGATCCCTTCGCCTGCCGATTATGCCGCTCGTTCTTGTCCCGATGTCTGAAAGTGGTTAGGACGGCCGAAAGGTCTACCGTGAGTGGCCCTGGGCCCCACCGTACTATTTTAACCACTTTCGTTCATCCAGGCATGTAACTAAGAGCGTAATTCACCGAGGTAGTTACAATTGGTATCAGAGCCATCCCGCCCTTCAGGGTCTCAGCCAAAATGGTCGTTGTCAGTCTAGCAAATATTTTGATAGTTATGTATACTAGGGAAAAGCAAAACGTGAGAGTAGGACTGCTTCCATTTTTCTTCTTACCCACCCACCCACCCTTTTCTGGTAAGGAAGTGTAACGTTTTCAATCCTCGTCTAAAAATTCAAACTAGGATTCACGTGTCCTGGGTTCCGTAGTACCATAGGTTGTGTGTGTGTGTGTGTGTGAATTCCTTGTCTATCTGTTGCATCCAAATGTTATCACTATCTGCCTTTTGGTTATCAACTGTTGGTACATTCCCTACCGACAGTCCTTTGTAAACCGACGCGATCTATTCTGATTCGTTGTATACCGATGTGATCTATCTTACTCGTTGTTATCCAACGTTATCTTGTTGGGGTGTTATTTTTCGTAGTTACCAATCTCTAGGTTCATCTTAAGAAGAAGGTATTGGGATATGTGTTTTACTCATTCATGTGCGGAGTAATGATTTGAGTGCGGGATGGAGTCGCGACCATACCACTACTTTTATCATTTTCTTTTGTATATTGAACTAGTAGAGTTACTAATCTTGATTCGTTAAGTGGTTTTGCGCATATAGTGGTATTTTAATGCTGAAATTTGCGGAAATTTTTTCTTTGTTAGTTGTGTACCACACTCCCTGTTCAGTCGTGTGCGTTATGCTTAATATCTTCTAGTTGCCTTGAACTTTGTTGATATTTTAATATCATCTCAGTGAATTACATCCTTTAATCTTGATTAATCCCATTTTGGTACTATTTTGGATTATTATCATTCTCCATTATAGTACTGACTTGTGTTTATATCAATCACAAGATGGCACCACCACGCCGTTCTGAGGAGGACATACCACCTGAACTCGGGGCTGCTTTGGCAAGTATTGCAAATGCTTTGGGCACTATGCAGTAGAACCAGCAGCGCTTCGAGGAAAGCGTGAGGAGGAATGAGTTTGCTCCGCTACCTCCACCTCCCAAGCGAGGAGACATCAAGAGTTTTCTCAAGTTCAACCCACGCCAATTTGAGGTGTCTGATCAGCCACTTGATGCGGATGATTGGCTTCGTGAAGTGTCAAGGTTGCTGATGACTGCGGATGTTTCCGAGCAAGAATGGGTCAAGTGTGCTACTCACCTTCTCAAGGGAGATGCAGCTCTCTGGTGGGAAAATTACCTCAAGGCAGATCTCTCTGGTTTTCAGCCTACTTGGGAGCGGTTCACTGCTGCTTTCAAAGAGCAATATCTGTCAGAAATTGTCATGGAAAGGATGAAGGAAGTGTTTCTCAACCTCAAGCAGGGCACTGACAATGTTAACACCTACATCAGAAACTTCATGAACCTTTCTCGTTATGGTGGCGATGAGATCTCTGATGACAAGAAGAAGCAAAAGAGGTTTCGGCAAGGCCTCAATGCTTCCATCAAATATGCAATCACTCATGCAAGGCCGACATCTTTTCTGGAACTTCAACACACAGCTCTGCAGGAAGAAGCAAGTAGGCAAGTGTTTGAGGAGTCAAAGAAACACAGCCGTGATACAGTAAGCTCTTCTGCTATGACAGCTCCTTCTAAGCGTCGTGTCTGGGTCCCTAACACCCCACCTTCGCTCACTGCTCCACCTAGACCTTCAAGCTACGCACCAAGGCCACCAAACTCCTTCACTGCAGCTCCCAGGGGATACAACCACAACTACCCTGGAGCGCCTGGCGGAGTCCCTGGCTACGTTGCTCCACGTCCACCTGGTGCTTGCTATACTTGTGGAAACACTGGGCATCAGCACTGGAATTTTCCTATGAACAACAAAGCTCTTCCACCACCACCTCCAAGACCTGCGGCAAGTGCTCCTATGATTCGTGCACCTCCACCTCGGGCTCTCAACATCAACACTAAGCCGGGGTCTACGGTTGCTCGTGCCAACTGTGTCAACGCTGCTCAAGCTGAGCATGCACCTGGAGTTGTCATGGGTATGCTTCCTGTTAACTCAGTTCCTGCACGAGTTTTCTTTGATTCTGGTGCTTCGCATTCTTTTGTTTCTCACAAGTTTGCTCATGAGCAAGATCTGGCTATGGTTCCTTTATTACACCGTCTTGTGGTACAATCTCCTGGGTTAAACATGAGGGCTGCTCATATCAGCCATGGCAATCAAATTGAGATTGGTGGCTCTTCATTTCCGGCTTCCTTAATTATTCTGGGAAATTCTGATATTGATGTTATCTTGGGCATGGATTGGTTGACAGCAAATGCAGCTGTGATTGATTTTGCTGAACATTCGGTTTCTCTGAAAATTCCTGAAGGCCATATAGTCTATTCTCCCAGTCTGACTCCTGCAATTCAGCTTTATTCTTTGGTGGCTCTGAATGATGATGCTATGGAAGGTATTCAGAGTGTTCCTATAGTTTGTGAGTTTCCAGATGTCTTTCTTGAAGAGTTGCCAGGTATGCCTCCAGATCGTGAGGTTGAGTTTGTCATTGAACTTGAACCTGGTACCGCTCCTATCTCCAAGCGGCCTTATAAAATGGGTCCTGCTGAGTTGGCTGAACTCAAGCGTCAGTTGGATGAACAAGAGAAGTTGGGTTTCATTCAGCACAGTACTTCTTCTTGGGGTAGCCCAACCATCTTTGTGAAGAAGAGAGACAAGACAGATAGACTTTGTGTTGACTATCGGGCACTCAATGCTAAAACAATCAAGAATAAATATCCCCTTCCGCGTATTAATGATCTCTTCGATCAGCTAGCTGGAGCTGTGGTATTCTCTAAGCTTGATTTGAGAAGTGGTTATCACCAAATCAAGATTCGCAAGGAAGATGTTCCTAAAACAGCTTTCACCACCCGCTATGGCCTGTATGAGTACACGGTCATGTCTTTCGGTCTCACCAATGCACCTGCCACCTTCTCGAGGCTTATGAATTCAGTTTTCATGGAGTATCTTGATAAGTTCGTTGTGGTCTATCTGGATGACATTCTAGTCTATTCTAAGTCTAAGGAAGAACATGAAGAACACCTTCGGTGTGTCCTAAACAAGCTTCGTGAGAACCGCCTATATGCAAAGTTCTCCAAGTGTGAATTCTGGCTGCCTCAAGTTACCTACCTTGGTCACGTCATCTCTGCCAAAGGCATTGCCGTCAACCCAGAAACTATTAAGACAATTATGGACTGGCTTCCACCCATAAATGTCAAAGAAGTCCAAAGTTTCCTTGGTTTGGCTAGTTACTGCCGTCGCTTCGTTCAAAACTTCTCAAAGGTTGCGAAGCCTCTTACCGATCTCCTCAAGAAAGGCAAGAAATACCTTTGGACTCCTGCATGTCAAGCAAGCTTTGAAACACTCAAAGAGAAGCTCACTTCCACACCAGTCTTAGTTCCTCCAGATACATCAAAGCCTTTCCAGATTTTCTGTGATGCTTCATTGCAAGGATTGGGTGCGGTCCTTATGCAAGAAAAACAAGTTGTTGCTTATGCATCTCGTCAGTTGAAGACGCATGAGATCAACTATCCTACACATGACCTCGAACTCGCAGCAGTTGTCTTTGCTTTAAAAGTATGGAGGCTTTACTTGCTTGGCAACCGTTGTGAGATCTTTTCTGATCACAAGAGTCTGAAGTATATATTCACACAGCCTGATCTCAACCTTCGTCAGAGGAGGTGGATTGAAACAATCAATGATTTCGATTTGATCATCAACTACACCCCGGGCAAAGCTAATGTCATGGCAGATGCTCTCAGCCGAAAAGCTTATGTCAACAACCTCATGGTGGAAGAACAACAGCCTCTCTTGTGCGAGGAATTCCGCCAGCTCAACCTTGAAATTGTGGATCAAGGGTATCTTCTGAACCTTCTAGCAACACCTCTCTTGGAAGAAAAGGTCCGTTCCATTCAGCTTGGGGATCCTTACACTAAAAAGATCATCTCCAACATTCAGCTTCCGAAGTATGAGTCTTTCCACGTAGATGACCAAGGCACTCTTTTCTTTGAACACCGAATGTTTGTTCCGAACTACCCGGGTTTAAGAGAGCAAGTTCTCAAGGAGGCGCATGATTTTGTTCTTTCTATCCACCCTGGAAGCACTAAGATGTACATGGACTTGAAAACACAATATTGGTGGCCTGGTTTGAAACGATATTGTGCCAAGTATGTCTCGGAGTGTGATGTCTGTCGCAGAGTTAAAGCTGTCCATCAGAAACCTTCCGGTCTTCTACAGCCATTGAAGCCTCCGGAATGGAAATGGGAGAAAATAGAGATGGACTTCATCACTGGTTTTCCAAGGTCGCAGAAGGGCAACAATGCAATCTTTGTTGTCATTGACAGGCTTTCCAAAGTAGCTCATTTCTTTCCAGTCAAGGAAACAATTTCTGCAATTCAGTTGGCTGAGCTCTATATCAACAGAATTGTCTCTCTGTATGGAGTTCCTCTTGAGATCAGCTCAGACCGTGGAAGCATCTTCACTTCCAAGTTCTTGGGAAGTTTCCAAAATGCTTTGGGAACAAAACTAAACTTCAGCACAGCTTACCACCCTCAGTCGCAATGACAAGTTGAAAGGATCAATCCGATTCTGGAAGATATGCTCCGTGCTTGCATTATCTCGTTCGGCATGAAGTGGGAAGAATGTCTTCCTTATGCTGAATTCTCTTACAACAACAGCTTCCAGAAAAGTCTAAAGATGGCACCATTTGAGGCTCTCTATGGTCGCAAATGTAGAACTCCGATTGGTTGGTCGGGCGCAGGTGAAAGAATATTGTTTGGCCCCGACATTGTAACTCAAGCGGAGGAGAAAGTTCACATCATTCTTGAAAATCTGAAGATTGCTCAAAGTCGCCAGAAGAGCAATTATGACAGAAAGCACACGGACATCGAGTATGTCCCTGGTGATCTCGTTTACCTTCGTGTCACTCCCATGAGAGGCACGCACCGCTTTGGTATCAAAGGAAAGCTGGCTCCTAGATACATCGGTCCTTTCAAAATTCGTGGAAGAAGAGGAGAAGTTGCTTATGCTCTTGAGCTCCCTGAACAACTCAAAGTCCATGATGTTTTCCACATCTCTCAACTCAAGAAGTGCTTCAAGGATCCCGGCAGGACCGTGGACCATGAACTCATCAATCTCCAAGAAGATCTGTCTTATCAAGAACACCCCACAAAAATTCTTGAAGTCGCAGAAAGAAGGACTCGCAACAAGTCCATCAAGTTCTGTAAGGTGCAGTGGTCGGACCATTCCGTTGATGAAGCCACCTGGGAACGTGAAGATGAGCTCCGTGCCAAGTATCCTACCCTCTTTGAGTCTTCTTCTTCCCAGAATCCCGGGGCGAGATTCCTTTTTAGTGGGGGAGAGTTGTAGCATCCCAATTGTCTAACAATTGTAATGCTACTTGTCCTAGTAAGATATTGGCTACTTCATATATATTATTGTTGCATCATAATTATATCATGCTCATGTCATCATTCCACCTTGCATTTGAGCATCATATAAAACCCTCCTTCTTTTGGTTTTTCTCTCATATGCATTATTAATTGTATTTGCCTCTTGATATTGTCTTTGGTTGTTGATATATTGTCTAAATGCCCAAGTTGAGTTGGGGGCATATCTTTTATTTCAATTCCATCACCTTTCTTTCCACCACTTTATAATTCCACCATCCTATTATTCTATGAGCTTGTTTGTCTTTCTTTTGATTTTATCTAGCTCATTGAAATAGGGTGGGTCTAATCCTACTTATGTTTGCTTGGCCTTTTATTCCACTTCTTGGAAATGCATGAGAATAATGCCATAATGTTATTATTGTTTTCACAAAATAAATCATGGCATTATTATTTTTCATGGGCCATGCATAAGTACCACCACCTTTTCTCTCATTGGTTTTCCCTTTGCTTTAGTGGATATTCTTCTATGTGGTCCATCTCCTACCATTCCACCCTTCCCATAGTCTCACCCACATCCCTTTATTTTATTTTATTTTCTACATGCATGATCATATCAGACTCTTTCCACCTATTTCTTTTCTTCCTCTTTCTTTCTTGTTTCCCTTCCACATTAGCTCAAGCACGTTCAAGATCCATGGTCCTTCTTGGTATGGCCTCATAAACAAAATTAAAATCTAAATACCTAATAAAACCTAACCTAGCTATTTTCTCTCTCTCTCTCTCTTATTTTCTCCTAACCCTAATTCTACTAAACCCTAAGCCCTCCTCTCTCTTAATCTCTCTCTCTCTCTAGCATGACCCCTTGCCAAGCCCCTCTCTCTCCCTGGCCACACCTAGATAACCCTATCCCTCTCTCCAACCCCACACAAAACCCTAACCCTAGCCCATGTCTACCCTAGCCCGAGCTACTCCTTCTCCTCCCTTTCTTTCCCTACCGGCCGAGCTAGCCCCACCTGCCTGTCCCTCTCTCCCGGCCAAGCCCCACCTGCAGCCTCCCTCTCCATGCCTACCTGCCCCAACTCGCCCATGTGCTCGAGAAGAAAAGGGAAAAGGCCGAAGCCACTTTCCCTAACCCCCGACTCCCACACGCCATCTCCCTCCCTCTCGCTTTCTCCTCCTCTCACACGGCTCTCCTGGCTCGCCCAGATCTGCCCCGCGCCAACCTCCTCTCCTCCTTCTTCCTCTACGACGCCCAGCTCCTGAGGACTGAGGACTGTTGTATGTGTCTTGCATACATACTCATTTGTGTATGTAGTTGATCCCATTGCCTGCCGATTACGCCGCTCGTTCTTGTCCCGATGTCTGAAAGTGGTTAGGACGGCTGAAAGGTCTACCGTGAGTGGCCCTGGGCCCCGCCGTACTATTTTAACCACTTTCGTTCATCCAGGCATGTAACAAAGAGCGTAATTCACCGAGGTAGTTACACTTTTCATGTTGCATCATAGTTTCTTCGTCTTATTGCTAGAACTTTGTCTTTCATGTTATGATTGAAGTACTATGATCCCAGCTTTGAATGTTTACAAATACTTTGGTCAAGTCATTGTTGGTGCATGTCACCTCAAAAATTATTCTTTCTTTTTATCACTTACCTACTCGAGGACGAGCAGGAGTTAAGCTTGGGGATGTTGATACATTGCAAATGTATCTATAATTTTTGATGTTCCATGCTTGGTTTTATCTCCTTTCTTGTGTTTTGTCCACACTTTGGAGTACTTTTCATATGATTTCTTGGACTAACCTATTAACAAGAGCCACAGTGCCAGCTGCCTGTTTTCTATTGTTTTTGGTTCCAGGAAAGTCAGAAAATGAATATTCTCGAAATTGGACGGGACAAAAGCCAAAGTGCCTATTTTTTCGGAACACTCACAGAGCCAGAATACGAGATGGAGGAGGGTCAGGGGCTGGCCACACCACCCCCAGGCGCGGGCTGGTCCTGGCCGCGCAAGGGTATGGTGTGGGCCCCCAGGCACCCCCTTGGTCTCCCTCTTCACCTATGAGAAGCCTTTTGACCTAAAAACTCCGGGGGGTTTGACGTTTTTCCAGAAGAAGTTCCGCTCCGCCGCCACCACCAGATTCCACGAAACAGCACCAGGAACTCCGTTCTGGCACCCTGCCGAGACGGGGAATTGGAGGAGATCATCGCCATCATCATCACCATCGCTTCTCCATCGACCATCCATGTTCCCCCATCTATGAGTGAGTAATCCCCCGCTATAGGCTATGGGGATGGTAGGGATTGGATGAGATCATTCATGTAATGGTATCAGATTGTTAGGGCATGGTGCCTAGTATCTTTTATTAGTGCTTTGTGACTTTGTTGCGACTTGTTGTGCTTAATGCTTGTCACTAGGGCCCGAGTGCCATGATTTCAGATCTGAACATGGTATTGATTCATTATGGTCTTTTCTGCAAGTTGTATACACACGTTGTTGTCCAGAACCAAAGGCCCCGAAGTGACAGAAATCGGGATAACCGGAGGGAATGGCTTTGATGTGAGGATCACATGTGTTCATGGAGTGTTAATGCTTTGCTCCGGTGCTCTATTAAAAGGAGCACCTTAATTGCTAGTAGTTCCCTTGAGGCCCCGAAGAAAACGGGCTGACGGGACAAAAGATGTTGTGCAAGTTCTCATTGTGAGCACGTATGACTATATATGGAACACATGCCTAGGATTATCTAGTACTTGGATGCTTTATCTTATTTATCTGCAATTGCCCTGTGTTCTGATTGCTATGTGAATTGTCTTGTCCATGCAACGCCCGTCTATCCATCCCGATGCCTACCGCACTCGAATCTCACTGTTTACTGCTATTGTTACTGCTGTCTTTGCTTTACTACTGCTATTACTTTACTATTCCTACTACAAAACTGTTGCTACTGATAAACTGCTGTGAGCAAGATTGTTTCCAGGTGCAGCTGAATTGACAACTCAGTTGTTAAGGCTTATAAATATTCTTTGGCTCCCCTTGTGTCGAATCAATAAATTGGGTTTCACTTCCCTCGAAAATACTGTGATACACCCCCTATACTTGTGGGTCATCAGCATGCCTTACACAGGAAGGCGTATATTGATGAAGATGAGCAGCACCCCAAGTGTGGTGCCTCCAAAGTTCGTCACACGTCTGGTGTAGGAGACATCAATCAGACTCCGATCCAGCCGAGCAGCGGAAGAAGTAGATGGCAGATTGCTGATCACACGACGGTGGTGTGAAGGTGGAGAACTCACCCACGAGGTCCTCTCCAATATTACAGAGAAGTCCTCGATGGATGAGAGAGAGAGAGAGAATGAGAGGGAATGGGATCATTCCAAAGGGGGGAGACCCCTATATATAGCGGAAGGGGGCGCACCACCCTGGGGACCCCACACCCCCCCCCCCCCGCCACCTAGGGGTAGTCGCCGGCCCTAGGTGGGCCCCACTAGAGCGGACCACCAAGCCTAGGCCGGCTAGCCCCCTCTCCCTAGGCGCCATGCCCTATTGGGCCTCCATTCGGGTGAGGCCCATTAGCATTAGAAGCCTTTATTAATAAATAAAATATATATTTATTATTAATTCTCTAATTAACATTCAAATACATATATTATATTATTCCTTCACTTGGGAACACCTTTCGGACCCCTTCCGATCTCCATCGGATGTTACCCGGAACTATTCCGATTTCTCTTTCTCTATTTCTCCTACAATACCTCATCTACCCTTAGTGTCCCTACCCTTAAGCATGACATCCTTTGGTTCGGAAACACTTTGGACATGATCGAGACTACTCTCACATCAATGATCAACATAGGGACCTGGATGGCCATGTGACCCCCGTGCGTTTCACGAATATAATCGCTCGAACCGTGAGATAGTCGTTTCTCGTTCCCTTTGTCACATGATACCTAATTCATTCGGGACTTGATCTTTTGTATCCCCATACCTTAGTTTGGTCTCATTACCAATGAACTTGTTTACTCGTTCTCATGTCGTTGCATTCTGTAACCAAGTCACATGCTTGCAAGCTTCATTAATGCAACATCACCAAGATGGCCACATGTATTTATCCGTTACATGGATTAGACAAATCCTGGTCTTGATATGTACTCCTCTACGCATCCCTTTGGAAAACCCAAGTGGCACCTTTTTGATCACCCTGTTACGATATGATTCTTGATAACCATCTAAACTTCCTCCGTAATGGTGATTTACATTACCTCAAAGTCAAAGGATCAGGTTGCGAGGTTCTCTGTGTTTTATCATCAATGGTGAACTTTGTAACTAGATCTAATTCAAGATATAACTGTCGGATGTTTGTCTATCATGTTATTCACCTAATAACATGAACCCATTGTCAATTGGCATAAATTCCCATGATCTTGAAACCTAGACCATCCTCATCACCAATGAACTAGTTCTCTAGAGGTAACTAGGGACACGGTTTGTTTACATACCACACGTGTGTTAACGGTTCGTATTAACAAAGTTATAGCATAGTATGAAACGTATTATGAACATATAGGAGATATATCAAAAAATACACTTTATTATTTGCCTCTAGGGCATAACTCCTTCAGGATCCACCAGAGTCATTTCATATATGTTCTTTTCATAAAACACATCGATCAACCAATGTCATTTCATGTGTGTTATTTTCACAAACCACATATGGATCCACTAGAGTCATTGCAAGTATGTTCTTTTCATAAAACACATGGATCAACCAATGTCATTGCATGTATGTTCTTTTCACAAAACACATATGGATCCACCAATGTCATTGCATTTATGTTCTTTCCACAAAACACATGGATCAACCAATGTCATTGCATGTGTGTTCTTTTCACAAACCACATATGGATCTACCAGAGTCATTGCATGTGTGTTCTTTTCATGAACAACATATGTATCCACTAGAGTCATTGCATGTATGTTCTTATCCTAAACCAGCACTAGAGTCATTGCATGTGTTTTCTTTTCACGAACCATATATGGATCCACCAGAATCATTGCATGTATGTTCCTTTCACAAACCACATATGGATCAACCAATGTCATTGCATGTGTGTTCTTTTCATGAACCACATATGGATCCACTAGAGTCATTGCATTTGTGTTCTTTCGACTAAACCACATGGATCCACCAATGTCACTGCATGTGTGTTCTTTTCCCAAACCACATATCGATCCACTAGATTCATTGCATATGTGTTGTTTTCACTAAACCAGCACTAGAGTCATTGCATGTGTGTTCTTTTCATGAACCACAGCTAGAGTCATTTCATGTGTGTTCTTTTCATGAAATAGCACTATAGTCATTACATGTATGTTCTTTCATGAAACTAGCACTATAGTCATTGCATGTGTGTTCTTTTCACAAACCACATATGGATCCACCAGAGTCATTGCATGTGTGTTCTTTTCACAAAACCAGCACTAGAGTAATTGCATGTGTGTTCTTTTCATGAACCACATATGGATCCACCAGAGTCATTGCATATATGTTCTTTTCATAAAACACATGGATCAACTAGAGTTATTGCCTGCGTGTTCTTTTGAAGAACCACATATGGATCCACCAGAGTCATTGCATGTGTTTTTTTTTCACAAACCACATATGGATCCACCCAGAGGCATTGCATATGTGTTCTTTCCATGAACTACATATGGATCAACCAATGTCATTGCATGTGTGTACTTTTCACAAACCACATATGGATCCACCAGAGTCATTGCATGTATGTTCTTTTCACATACCCCATGTGGATCCACTAGAGTCATTGCATGTCTATTCTTTCCACAAACCACATGGATCCACCAATGTCATTGCATGTGGAGCGGATGGATCTGTCGGCGCGAATCATGACAAGTTCCTAGGAGGGAGTAAGAGTGTGGGCCAGGCATGTCTGGTTCCTGAGAAAGGCCTCCCAGTGATATGTACGCGGGCAAGGTGCCAAAAAATTTCATCTAATGTGCGCGAGAGGGCCTTTGAACCACGAAGGAGCGAGGTTTGGTTGACAAGTCCGCACGCTAGGTCCCCCACCTGTCAACCGAATGTGGACGGTAGGATTCTACCCGAGTTATTAAGTGGGGATAAATCACGCTTCACCGCGCCACTACCCTAACATCCAAAGGCTCCTCTTTCCTCTGCCCTAGCTCCCCTCGCTCATGGCTCGCAGCTCATGCAGTTCGTCCCGGGCGAAGTCAGGGTCGGCTCAACGCCGTCAGGCAGGTGCCCCCATTAGGTACCGGATGGCACCCTACGATTACTACCCAGATATGCTGTGTTTGTGCGGTGAGAAGATGTCGAGATGGATTTCATGGACCGACAAAAATACTGCAGGAAAATTACAACTGCAGCATTAGGGCGGTAAGTTCCTACTGTAGGTACAATGGTAACCCGGATCCAGAAAGCGTAATGTAATTCTCTTTTTGTTTCGTTCGATCTACTTCGCAGGAAGGGAGGGGAACTGGCTGTGACAAGTTTGTGTGGATCGAAAAGGCACTGACAGGTTTTCACAAAGAGCTTGTTCAGGATCTGCGTGATGCTGTGTGGGACAAGAAAGAGGAGATTCGTGCATTGGAGGAAGAGATCCGGGAGCTTCACCAGGTGCAGGGAGGTATGAGCAGGGAGGTGGTGAGATAGACGGGCTCAAGATTAGGCCAGATAGTGGAAACAATTTCCTCATTATCTGGGCATTTTCTATTGCCTTTGTAGTTTATGTTGGCATGTCATTGTCCAGCAGCTGAAATAAGTTGCTACTGCGTGGAGTGTAGCAGCCAGCTTAGAACTTGTTTTTCAGCTCAGAACATTATCATAAGTGTAATTCCAATACCAGGGATTTATTAAGCACATATAAATAACACCCATTGATTTTGGAGACCCCTTAACCGCTCAGCTATTGTGGTCCTGGTGGTGCGATTGTTCAGATAGTAGTGGCACAGTCACAATTTCAGATTCAACTAGTGGCCTTGGCCGTATCCAATCCTCAAGTCGCGATACATTTTACTCTGAGTACGGCAGGAAGATTGTTTCGCCTGATAAGTTCCACGCACATAGCTCCAGAGTTTAACCGAACTACATATATATGTTCAAGTTCAATACATCATTAGGCTTCTACACTTCTAGCCTTCTTTCTCTGCTTGGGTGCCAACTTTCTTCCTCTTGCCTTCACGTCCACTGGCTTCTTCATCTCCCGCCTTCTTCCTCTTCCTGGGTGTCAATTTTCTTATCTTCATGTACCCTACATCTCCGGGTCGAGGGAAGTCAGGCCAATCAGCACCATAATCTTGTCCAGCATCATCACTCCGCTCGTTTTGGTTTTCTTCCCACAGCACAATCACTAAGTCGGAAGTCTTGTTTCTTACCTTGCGCTTCCTGTAAAAAATAGTACATGGATTACTACCTTATATCTATAGACTATAAACAATTGTTTGTGAATGTACCATCTCATACTTAGGTTTGGGAGCATTAAGGGGATAGCCCACTGCTCTATGGCCTATAAGATGGCATGTCTTGCATCTGTTTTTGCCCTTCTTGGTAGCACTGAAAGCCGAAACCTTCTTCTCAAGAAAATTCTTAAACCTATTCACCTGAGGTCTTCCTCTGCCCCTTTTTTAACTAGCTGGCAAATCTCGAAAGTCAGTTGGAATTGAGGCCACTTAGATGGGTTTGTAAATGGCTCGACGGATCCAGCATACGCAGCTCTGAACTTTTCGATAGAGTAGTAGTCTGACAAATACTGATCCAAATGTGGTAGAGTTCTTTTATTCACCAAGAAGGCCAAGGCATGTTCGCAAGGTTTCCCGGTATGTTGCCACTATAAGAAGGTGCATTCTCGTAGCTGGATGTTCACAACATCCCTTTTACCACTCTTAGACATATCGACCACCTCACAGCTACTGTTGGTTGACGTGAGAACCTTAAGATGAGCAAGTCCTCAGCTTCTCTTGTGAAGTTGTTGTACAACTGGTGGTAGAATACGTCCTCTAAGTCTCCTACCAATCTCTCTCCTCATATTTAACAACTTCATGATCATACCACGTATGTTGTCCATCAAGATATGAACAGGACGCACTTTTATGTCCTTCACCCAGTTATTCAGCATTATGCAAGGTTGTTGTTTATGTAATCAACTTTGATGTCAGGGTTGAATTGACTCCTCTTCCATAGCTGCGGATGATGGATGGCTAAGTACTCTAGAAGTTTAGGGGCTTCCACAAAAATCTTGCTCATGAAATATTCGCTACTACTAGGTTTGTAAGCTCTAGCAGCAGGAAACATGTAACGAAATACGTTGCCTGCATAGTGTGAGTACAAGTTGAGAATCATATGGGCATGGCATTCTCTACCTTCAGCTCGCGGGAACACCTCCTTCACTGCATTCGTCAGCCCTTTGCATGCATCCGTGGATATAGCCAATGGATCCATGTGGCCTATTGATCTCCTGAGCTGCCACATAAACCAGACCCAGTTTTCCTCCGTTTCTGTTTCAAACAGTCCGAATGCCACTAGGAACATCCAGTTGTGACCATCAAGTGTTGTGGCAGATGGCATGTAGCCTTTCCATTTGCCAGTTAGGACAGTGATGTCTACACTCAGATATGGCATATAGCTGTTCTTGAATCCCTGGATGCAAGGTTTAAGCACCATGAAAAAACTTTTGAAATATATTTTACCACATACTGATTTGGTGTCAATCTCCACAACACTCCCCGGACACCTATCTTGTACCTCCACCTTGAAGTTGTACAACATCCTGAAGCTATTGGTTCAATCCCCGTGCAAGACCCTCAGAGCTTTCTCTTTACCTTTCCAAACCGTGTAATACGGTAGGACAATGTTGTATTTAGAACCGAGGCTAGTCTGAATATTCTTCACGGTCTCCTTAGGGTTATCCTTTAGTATGGGCATAGCTTGTATAGCCACCCACTCCATATAAACCATTGAGGATTTCAGTTTTCTGCTTGTCGGACACATGTGTGGAGGGCCCATTTTGTTCACCTGCAACACAGATTCATTTAAAAGATAAGCGGAGCAGACTAGTTCCCAGAAAGATATCACACAACAATTGTAGTTATAGAGTGAAAAGAGAGAAAGTTCTAATGGTTTGCTACATTCATTGCCCAGTACCCTAATTGCCTTCGACGCAAAGGTGAGGCTCTTGCTGTGATCCTCCATGGACAATGTACCTCGACCCATCCATTCATCCATGTTAACTTGCAAATGGTCTCATACCTCTTGGCAGTGTTCTTCAGTCGATAAACGTCGAACTCCCCCTTGATACAAAAATACCGGAACGACATCCTAAACTCATGCATGCTTCTGAACTCGGTGTTGACCGAAATTATAGGATACACATGGTCATGTTTCATTTCTTCTACTTCAACACCCAAAGCATCGACTGGAATACCAGCCTCATCATTAAGTTCCTCGTCTATTTCATCATCACCAAATTATTGATCCTCTATAGTGCCTTCTTCTTCATCTGATTCAGAATCCTGGCCATCGTCTCTAATGCCTAGTACTTCACACATCATATTGACTCCCATGGGTGGGGCTGCACCATCATCTCCACCCAGATGGACCGGAACATTGCCCAAATCTACCTCACCGGTAACTCTATTTTCTCCAAGACACTCGGTTGGTTCTGCTGCAACCACATGGTGTGGTCTTACGTTTGCACGCATCCCAGGTACTTCAGTAGACAAACAGCAATCAGAAACAATTTCATCTTGACTATACAGAACCCTCTTCCTCTTCTTGTGTACATCCTCCTTCCTGATGTAATCTTTCTTGATGTTATCAATAGGGCTTGACATCTGCGTTCTGTTCACCATCGAACAAGGCTTTTTGTTGTTTCTCTTGGGTGTGATCTCCTTCTTGCTTCCCCTCATAGGTGTTGGCTCCAGGGTGCTGGCATTATTGCCTAACCTCTGTGGTGTGTTCTTCTTCAAATTAGCCCTTTTGCTGCTACTATTGGGTGTGTTCTCCTTCATGCTGGCATTATTGCCTGACCTCAGCGGTGTGTTACTCTCCAAATTAGCCATTTTGCTCCTACTATTGGGCATGTTCTCCTTCGTGCTGGCATTATTGCCTGACCTCAGCAGCGTGTTTTACTCCAAATTAGCATTTTTTCTGCTCCCACTAGGTGTGGTAGGCTCCGTGCTGGCCATCTTTGCCTTTTTGCTACCACTCCTGGGAGTGTTCACCACCGTGATAGCCCTCTTAGCATTTTTGTTGCTACCATTTGGTGTGGCATTTTAACTAGATCTCAGGGGTGTACTCTATGGCGTGGTGCCTTTTTTCGTGCAAATCTTGGGCGTCCTATTTCTCTAGCATGGTCTCCTTGGTGATGTTCTTCTTCGGGGTGCCCTTTTTGGGGATGCTCTTCCTGCTCCTCCTTATGACACTCCTCTATAATACTTTCCTCTGTTCGAAGCTACCCTTAGTCTCACAAACCCCAGTGATGCCATGGATCAGGTCACACATGCCTTCTACAAGTACATCATCTCTATTGTCAAAATCCAATTCCTCTCCAACCATTTGCACTATCAAGTGGAAGTACACTTCACCTCTAAAATGTTTCCTTGTAAACGGTACGACTAAATCCCTGGTATCTTTCACTTCTATAGACTTTTTGCTCCTGTTAGCAAAATATACCAACCATGCTACCTAGGAGGAGCCCCACAACACCTTCACACATAACGATGCCATCAAGTCAGATAACTCTACCACTTCAGGATCGTATCTGCCAAGGATTACATCAAACTCGTCATAGAATTTTTGTGTGCCATCATCTAATTTTATAGTATAATCTTGACATCGATACGAACTATTACTTTGCCATCATCAGGTTCTGTAGGATAGACACCTCCGAGAGGTTCGAGAGGTGGAGCGGCACCATCAGACCCAGCCACAATGCCACCGTTGCCATCACCAGCATCATCGTTAGCTAGAGAAACCTCGGTGGAAGCACCAGGACCAAGAGCATGGCGACGGCCCTTAGCAGAGGGAGCTACAATACCTGGTGGACAGGCAGGGCCCCGGCTAAGGGCAACCACAATAGGATCAGCTACTACCACGCAACATCGATGATCAGGAGAAGTTCCCAAAATAGCAGTGTTTCAAGTGCTAGCAGAGACCAGACCATGAGCTAGCTCTAGACCAGCAGCTCGCTGAATCTGAGCATGGGTTCGTGGAGGACACAAGGCAGTAGTCTTGGCAACAATAGTGGGGCAGCCTCCATAAGCCTTAGTTTGCTCAACAGCGGTAGGGTTTGGGTCAACAGCGGCCAGATCAACAACAACACGGGGACGACCAGTACCAGTAGATTCTAGAGCACGGGTTCGCACAACTTGAGCACAGTTTCAAGGAGGAGCAACACACAAGGCAGCGGTCTTGGCAACAACAGCGGGGTAGCCTCTAAAAGCCTTATTTTGCTCAACAGTGGCATGGATTGGGTCAGCAGTAGCCGGAGGAACAACACCATGTGGACGACCAGTACTAGCAGATTCCAAAGCAGAGTTTTGCACAACCTGAGCACGGTTTCGAGGAGGAGGAGCACGCAAGGCAGCGGTCTTGGCAACAATAGCAGGGCAGCCTTCGGAAGTCTTAGTTTGATGAATAGCGGAATGGATTGGGTCAGCAGCAGCTAGAGAAGCAACACCACGGGGATGACCAGTACCAGCAGATTCCAAAGTAGAGTTTTGCACAACGGCAATACGGGGACTCCTACGAGGACGTTGCCTGACAGAAGCATGTCGCGGACGATGAACCACATTTTTCTCAACAACAGCAGGGGTTCGAGTTAGACCACCCTGTCCAATAATAGCTGGGTGACTCCCAGTAGTAGGAGCTTCCACATCCAGTATTTTACAAATCAGCATAACCATGTGAAGCCCAAAAAACTGTTTCATCAACCCAATTAGCTGACTGTCACACGCTATAGGAACCATGAAGCCTCGTTCATCAATGAAGCTGAACCGTGCAGTCTGCTCCGGCCCCATTTCAGCATGTTCATGGACATCAGCAACCATACCAGGGATAGTGCATAACCGTGTAGGTGCTACTTCCATTTTCAGATCGCTAGCTTGATTCCACTTGCTCTTCCCATCAGCTAATTTAATGTGGTAGACGGAGATGGTGACCATAACCATGTATTTGGGTTCAACAGAGATCCTACTTGACAGAAAATTGGGGACAAAAGATAAGAATTGTTTGTCAGCGTCGTGCTAGCAAACAATTCTATGTTTGATCTATCTCTGTAATGCCAATAGCCAACTAGAAGTTATAGATAGTGCGAATAGCAAAGAGAAGAGTAGCTCACCCGCAATTAGCTAGAAGTACTTCTTCCTCGGCAATAGGATGTGCCATCCTTCGCGCTACTCAGCTTGTCGGAAGTAGAGGTGGGCTAGAGCGTCGCAACGGTTGGCATGGCAAACGGCATTAGAGCTCGGTACCAGCGAGTAGGCGCAGCAACTTGGCGCCAGAAGTCAAATGCCCGAAGGGATCATTCTGGTTGGAGAGGGGATTTCGATGCCGTTAGTGCTAGGGTTCATGCGAAAGGAGGGAGGGAGTGGATTTGTGAATTTGGTGAATGCACCAAGTTCCTTTAGTCCCTCGTTTTGCCTACATGGTTGTCGTGTTGGCACTCGCATCACAGACATATTACTGACATGAGGGTCCCGACTGTCTACTTCACGGGGCAGTTTCACAGAATGTTTGGATTTGGTAGGGTTGAGATAAGTTTGCCTCGAAATTGCCCCTCTTGGTTGTTGGCAACCCAACATTTCAAAACGCGGCAATTTTAGGCAACTTAGGTACCGCGATGCACTCTCCCGGGAACTTTGGTACCGCAAACGAACATGCCCTGCAACCAGAGCACCCACCCCACGATAAGGCAGAGCTAGGAGTCATATCCTCAACCTCTCGCAGCTCCACCGAGATGTCGTAATCGACCCAAAATTGCTTGGAAGACAAGATGATTTCGGGGTCAATGAAGGTGTCTTTACATGCAATTCTATAGGATGGATCTGGAATCAGCACCTTGACAGTCTGACATATAGCACGCGGATCATCCGTCCACCCTTCAAGACTGAACTTCCTCATGTCCCTCTTAAGGAGCGTATCCCTGTCAATTCTGATCATCATGCATGAATTCGATAGTATAGATGCAGATATAAATCTATTCCACGCGTGCTCTAGAATGCCACAGATATCCAAATGAACACAGAAAAGTAGAGAAGATTTCTGCCCTCAAACACGGGTGGTCCAGGGTGAAAGGTCAAAGAATATTACAGGTGACATGGGTATACCCTACAGGTACTCGAGCTTGGTATATACGGTCTAAATACGTAAAGGCCCACGGTGTCGCCAAGGCCCAAATGAAGGACTCGAGTAACCTACGGACTCTCGATTGCTTGAAGAACAAGAACAAGCTAAAGTTAGAAAGTTGAAAGGGGAAAACCCTAACTTGTAACCGACTCGACCTTCTACCCAGGACCTAGCCTACCTATATAAAGGCTAGGAGGGGCCGGCGAGGAGGACACACGCAACCCTAGTTTCCACAACCCTCGCCAGATTGCATTTGCGCACCATTGTAACTTTCGATTCCTTCGATAATTCCACGAGGAGACAAGCAAGAGTAGGGACCTCTACGAGGCCTGAACCTAGGTAAATCTTTGTCCCCTTTGTGCTTGTTTGCTAGCCGATAGATGTCTCCAGCGCTCCCTCCTTCTCCAAAACCCAAGTCCATAACAATGGGCATTGATGAGTTAAACCCTCATCAATTGGTGCCGTCTGTGGGAACTGGGAGTGCTGATGTTACGGCTTCTTCGGCCCCATCAACCGTGATCTACAACTCCGCAACAGCGGAGATCTGCGAGCTCTTCAGCGCGTTCGACTTCACCGTCCACACGCCGGCTACTCCCGGCCTTCGAGTCTGTGGGCGATGGGATCAGCCTGGTGATCGGGAGCTTCCGCTTCCAAGTTGGTCAGATGGGCACGCTTCGCATGCCTGACTAGCCGACGGCATCGGCAATTGCTGCAGCATCATGGTTCCCTCCATCGATCGGCACCCTGAGTGAGCTCAACGCCCCGACAACAGTCGAGAACACGGTCAGTGACAGCAGTCGCGACTCCGATCTAAGCGATCTGGCCACTGAGGATGGAACCTACGGTTCCGGATCTGAGAGGTGTGGAAGCAGCAGCTTCCCCAATCACTTCATGTGCACCGTCATCAACGCAGGCGATACCTCTGCCAACCGCAACAATGGTGGCAATCGCGGTAACGAAACCGACCTACCCAAAGCCGACAATGGTGGCAATCACGGTAATGGAACCGACCCGCCCAATGCCGGCAATGGTGGAAATGGCGGTAACGGTCGCAACGGTGGCAATCGCACCCCCGTCGACAATGGAGGAGCAGTCGAACCTCCAACCATACTAAACGAGCAAACTGGCGAACGCGTCGTGATCAGGCTCAACGAGCAAGAATGGACTCGCTGCCGCGAGGCCCTACGAGGCGCTCCTCTACCCTTCGGATCCCTGCAAGAACTGTTGATGGGCTATCACTGGCTCCTGAAGGAAGAATTCAAGCGCCAAGTACAAACAATCGCGCAACTCGAGGCGCACAAAAAGGTAGCAGACGAGTCGAGCCTTCATCGTGCTGGGCTCTCCTCCCATGGAGGATCCTCCTCAAGGGGCAATGAGTACCTCGCCAAGAAGAGGCAATCTCGGATGGCCCATCTCACCGAGCAAGAACGCATAGAAGCTGCAAAGGTCCTCGACTTTAGCTCTATGACAGTCGACACACGGGGCAACGTGGTCCCCAAGACGCCGCAGGCTGCGGTGACAGCGGCCACCATGTACCTCCTTAACAACCAGCCGCCAGCTGGAGATCCCCGAGCCTCCATGCATCGATCTACGATCGCGGTTTTGGGTCTAATCGAGGCCACCCTCGACAAGAGCCAACAACAGAGCCGAAGAAGGGCAAAGCGCTACTCCTGCCCTCGTCTAGCGACGACAGTCACGACCTGTCTCGACGCCGCGCTCACGGCGAAATGACCGTGACTATGATGCACGCGACGAACTCACGTAGCGCAAGATCGACAAATCAAGGGCACGACATGCTCGGTCGACTGAAACGGAAGAAGAAGATGTGGAGCTCTGTGGCGCTAGATGCTTCAGCAGATCCATCAGGCAGAAACGAATGTCTAAAGGGTTTAAACTCCCATCGGAGAACCCGAAGTTTGACGGCCTACAGGACCCAAAGATCTGGCTGGAGGACCACATCTCCTCCGTCAGGCTCCACGGGGGCAGTCGAAGCACGGCCATGCAATGCTTGCCGCTACAACTGCAAGGCGCCGCCCGAGCATGGCTCAACAACCTTCCACGCGGATCTATTCGCAGTTGGGATGAGCTGGTTTACAGCTTCGTGCGCAACTTTAAGGGCACATACAAGCGGTCCGCATAAATCGAAGAGCTGAGATGTTGCCAGCAAAGATCTGGCGAATCGCTGTGCTCCTATATCCAAAGGTGGTCCATCATCAAGAACTCCGCAGAGAACATCTCGGAGGATCGCGCGATTACGCATTCAACGGCGGAGTCCGTCACCTAGAACTCAGGGAGGAGCTGGGCCACTCAAAGCCCAAGACCATCGACCACCTGATGGAGATCGCACATCGATGGGCCGATGGAGAAGATTCGGTGAAGAATCGCGTTCACTCCGACGAGGACGCGAAACTCGAGCGCAGATGCAATCGCCGAGGCAAGCACCGCATGCGCATCTACGATGACCGCGACGACGTCAATATGGTCGCGGCTGGCTACGCCGACAGACGCGACGATAACCGCAACAGCGGATACCATAGCGGCGGATACCGCGACTCCGGGGAAACCACGCAAGTGTGGCAACGCCGCACTCGCGATGAGGCACCCGCGACCTCCATTGAGGACAAACTGGCCGGGCCATGTACGGTACACTTCTACATCGACAAGCATGATGGCAAGAAGAAGTCCGGCCACCTCCTCAAGGACTGCCGCGAGTTCCTCAAGCTACACGAGGTATTGGTTTGGATGAAACACAATGCAGAGGCTACGGAGCCGCTCCAGGCGCCGTGGCACATGGCGCACCCCCACCACCACTTGGGCCACCCCCGAATGCAGCTGCACCGGACCAGTACCATGGAGGCGAACCGTACCCACGAGCCATGGGCACCATGATGATCCAAAAGGGACACCCCTCCAATAGGGTGCAGAAGGCCATCACTCGCCAAGTCAACTTGGCCACACCCTCGCCACCATCGACCACTGAGTACCTCAGTGGAAGTGAGTCATTCATCACCTTCGACAAACGCGACCATCCGCCTCAGGTACCCCGTCCAGGCCATTGCCCCCTCGTACTCGAGGCGCAAATCGGGGGCTTCGACATGAGCCGCATCTTCATGGATGGCGGAAGCGGCATCAACCTTATATTCGTGAGTACCTTGCGAGCAATGAGGATACCCCTAACTTGACTGGAGGCCTCGGACACAATGTTCCACGGCTTCGTCCCAGGGAAAGGCATATACCCCCTGGGCAAAATCAACCTCGACGTCATCTTCGGCACGCCGAAGAACTTCCGGCGCGAGCGCATCGACTTTGAGGTCGTCGACTGGCCCTCACAGTACCACTGCATCCTCGGGCGCGTCGCGTTCGCTAGGTTCATGGAAGTACCCCACTACGCCTACCTGCAGATGAAAATGCCAGGTCCCAATGGCGTCATCACGATCAATGGGAGCTTCGAGAGATCTGACAGTTGCGACAGGGAATTTAACAGAATTTCCCAGTCCTTCGGCATGCAGGAGGAACTTGCAATACTAAAGGAGTCGACAGACAACAATTTGCCTCCCCTGAGCCGGCCAAGTTCACCTGATCTCTCCTTTGACTCATCGGTGCACACAAAGAAAGTGCAGGTCCACCCATCGGATCCCGCCAAGATGGCTCTCATCGCGAACAACTTGAGTCCCGCATAGGAACTCGTGCTCGTCGAATTCCTCCGTGAGCACTGGGAAATTTTCGCCTGGTGTCCTGCAGACATGCCAGGAGTTCCTAGGGAATTCCCCGAGCACGCACTCAACGTCAACCCTGACGCAAGGCCAGTCAAGCAAACAATTCGGCGATTGTCTGAGCCACGAGCGCAGGCAGTTGGAATGGAGATCAATAGACTCCTTGAAGCCAAATTCATACGCGAGATCAAGGAAAGCACTTGGCTCGCCAACATGGTGCTAGTACCAAAAAAGGACACGGATATCATGCGGATGTGCATGGACTTCACCTCTCTGAACAAGCACTGCCCAAAGGGTCACTTCCCATTGCCGCGCATTGACCAGATCATTGACTCCACTGCGGGATGCGAGCGCCTATACTTCCTCGATGCCTACTCAGGCAATAATCAGATTCGAATGAAGGAGGAAGATCAAGAGAAAACAGCGTTTACAACGCCCTTTGGTGTGTTCTGCTACAACACAATGCCCTTCGGGCTAAAGAACGCGGGAGCCACCTACCAGCGGGGCATGTAGGCTTGCCTCAAGGAACAACTGGGTCACAACATTCAAGTCTATGTCGACGACATAGTAATCAAGACCAAGGAGGAAGCCTCCTTAATCGACGATTTGCGCGAAACCTTTGCCAACCTTGACCACTACCGGATCAAACTCAATCCAGACAAATTCTCCTTCGGCGTGCCATCTGGACAGCTACTCGGGTATCTCATCTCCGCGAGGGGAATCGAGGCAAACCCGAAGAAAATAAAAGCCATACTGGCCATGGAGAAGCCGAAAAACATAAGGGGCGTTCAGCAGCTGGCTGGGCGAATCGCGGCCTTCAATCGATTCATCAGTCGGATGGGTGAAAAGGCACTGCCCTTCCACCACCTCCTCCGCAAAGCTGAAAAATTCGAGTGGACCAATGAAGCGCAAGAAGCATTCGAAGACCTCAAGCGCCTGCTATCCACTTCGCCAGTGTTGGTAACCCCATCAGAAAGGGAACCACTATTGCTTATTATCTCCGCCACCAACCAGGTCGTCAGCACAGTGCTCGTCGTCGAGCGAGCTGAGGAAAACAATGTCCATGACGTACAACGCCGAGTATACTACCTCAGCGAGGTCCTCACGCCAACAAAATAGCGGTACCCGCACTACTAGAAGTTGGCGTACGGTGTCTTCATGACCGCACGACGACTGCGCCATTACTTCCAGGAACACCCAATCGTGGTGGTCAACGACGCCCTGTTGGGACATATCCTCAACAACCCCGACGCCACGGGACGAGTCGCGCTTTGGGGAATAGAATTGTCTCCATGAGACATCACATACGAAAAGCGCGACGCAATCAAGTCGCAAGTTCTCCCTGACTTCCTCATGCACTGGATGGAGAACCAGCTCCCGGACAAACCAGACATGTCCTACCTCTAGAGAATGCACTTCGACGGGTCCAAATGAAAGGACAGAGCAGGCGTAGGTGTCATACTGACATCACCTCAAGGGGACAAGTTGAAGTATATCCTGTGAATGCAGTTCACAGCCTCCAACAACGAGGCTGAATACGAGGCCCTGTTGCACGGGATGAGGATGGCAAAAGCCTACGGCGCCAAGAGGCTCATCATATACAGCGACTCCAAGTTGGTCTTCAACCAAATGATGCATGAGTGCGACACACTGAATGACAACATGATCCCGTACCGCGACCTCTACGACACACTCGAAGGAGACTTCGACGGTTGCGAGCTGCAGCACGTAGGTCGCGAAAGCAATGAAGAGGCGGACGCACTCGCCAACATAGGCTCTACCTGCGCCCCCATACCACCTGGGGTATTTCTCAAGCGCATCTGCGAACGCTCCATCAAGCCAAAGTCCGCGTAGAAGAAAACAAGCGCAGCAACTGACTCAGGGGCTACACCGCCCAATGAGTCAATGGCACTCGATGACTTGGAGTTGGACACAGGACTCGAGGGTCCAATGAGCGTCATGATGATTGAGCAATCCTGGACGCAGTTGTACATCACGTACCTCCTCAGCAAAAGGCTTCCGGACGACTCGACTGATGCACGACACATCGCGCGGTGATCGAAGGCATTTGCTGTTATCAACGGTGAACTGTATAAACGCAGCATTACGGGAGTACTCCAACGATGCGTCTCCACGGCTGATGGAAGGGCTGTTCTCCTCGACATCCATGAAGGGACATGCGGGCACCACGCCGGCAGTCGCGCCCTCATTGCCAAAGCTCTACGAGCTGGATTCTACTGGCCCACGGCCATGCACGATGCCAAGGACATCGTCCAAAAATTCAACGCTTGCCAGCGCTTTGCGGACAAGCCGCACACACCTGGCGCAGAGCTACGGCCTATCCCATTCGCATGGCCCTTCGTGCAATGGGGACTCGACATGGTTGGTAAACTTCCAAGGTCCTCACGAGGAGGCTACGTCTACCTCTTGGTCGCAGTCGACAAATTCACCAAGTGGATTGAGGCCATGCTAGTGACCAACCAATCAGGGCACAAAGCAGTAAAATTCTTCGAATCCACCGTCTACCGCTTTGGAGTACCGCACAGCATCATCACCGACAACGGTACGAACTTCACATCCAAGGAGTTCCAAGACTTCTTCGAGAACCTGGGGATCAACATCAGCTACGCCTCGGTAGCGCACCCACAGACCAACGGTCAGGTGGAAAAAGCAAACGGGCCCGTCTGCGGTGGGATCAAGAAGCGACTCCTCCGGCCACTCGAACAAGCTGCGGGTTGCTAGCCGGACGAACTGGAATCTGTACTCTGGAGCCTATGCACAACTCCAAACAGTGCCACGGGATACACGCCATTCTTTATGGTGCACGGAGCCGAGGCAGTGCTACCCGCCGAGGTACGGTACAAGGCACCACGCGTGGTCGCTTACAGCGAACAAGAGTCATCCCTCGCACTCGAAGACTCCGTCGACCTCCTTGATGAGGCAAGGGAAATAGCTGCGGAAAGATCAACGATCTACTAGCAGAACCTGCGCAACTACCACAGTAGGAGGTTACGCCTCAGATCCTTCGTCGAAGGCGACCTGGTCCTGCGACTGAAGCAGTAGGGGCATCTCAAGCTCGAGTCCCCCTGGGAAGGACCGTACGTGATTACAGAAGTAATCCCAGGTGGCGCCTATCGCCTTCAAGATTTAGAGACAGGAGTCGCATACTCCAACCCCTAGAACGTCGCACAGCTGCGACGCTTCTACCCTTAGTCACTTTTTTACTTTTTACATTGCAAATAAGGCTACTCAGCCAAGGCTACTTAGCCACACATTGTACCTCGCACTGTTCTTCGAATAAATAAAGCTAAGTGCCCCAAAACTCTGTGTTCTCCTTTACTTTTCCAATTTTATCTACTCGGGGGCTGCGCCACCCTATATACATCTGTTCTACGAACCAAAACGCGATATCCTGAGTAGCTGGTACATCAATCGAAACCCTTAACACAACATCAACCCAGCTGCAACGCACCTGACAGGTTGACAAGGGACTAAGATAAGAGCATGGCCAGGCTAACGAAAAGGACTCGCATAGTGCACCGCACTTCATGCTAAAAAAGCTCTTTATACATATTCGACAATAAATTATATACAACATTTATACGAACTTTACAACACGAGTACACTTATGTGCAGGATACAATCTAAGTTACTACTACAACAAGATAACGTTGGTTTGTTCCTCAAAGAAGTCGACGATCTCTTCTGTTGGGCGATCCACCGCCTGGTAGTGCGGCACCATATTCCAGGCAGAACCTGCTGGTGGAACAGGCGGCCTAGACGCAATCGCCGCAACGTCTACGTCAGGCCCGTGTAGTCGCACCAACGATAGAGCGGCCTTGGCACCAGCCACCAACTGTTGCCTCACGCACTCGCGAACCGCGGACAGGTCTTGAAACTTGGCAAGGAGGGCCAGCAGGCTTGATGGAGTAACATCCACCGGAAACATCGTCCGATAAATGTTCTTCAAACATGACTGTGACTTCTTCAGAAAGTGCAGCACTCGCGACGCGCGATCCTGCAGGGTCGCCAGCGCAATCGCACGATCATGATCTACCCAGAAGTATCCACTCTCTTGAAGTTGCTCCTGGGTAAGATCATGCATACGAATGGCAATTATATCCTTCTCATCCTGCAGATGACGTGCGCTGACAACTACACGAAGCAGCAAACAACAGCATAAGTACAGCATCGCGAGTGACTACAAGGAGAAGATAAGAGCAAGCAAACTAACAATTGAATTGGTCGCACAGCTGCGTCACCTCGCCAAGCAGATACTGATCTCGGGCGGTGGTTTTCTCCGCCTTCGACTTCCATACATCCGTGTTACCGCGGAGCACGGGCAACTCACGCTCCAGTTGCTTCACGCGGTCACGTAGTCGCGAGAGCAGGGACTGTTCATCTACCCTGGAGCGTGGTGGTGGCAAAGTATCATCATGAGGCGGCGAGTCTTGAGTTTCCCTCAAAGGATCACTCGATGAACCCTACCGCAAGTCAAGACAGAAAAAAATAAGACGACCAAATCAAAACAAAGGCAAAAGGTTCATATGCATTCAAGACTAGCAAAAGTATCAGCAGATACACTCGCCAACAGGCATGTTTCTTAACAAAGGACATAAACTAGTCACTATTACAAAGTTACTAAGGAGCGATTGGCTTCTTCGACTTCGATGGCTTCGGGGGCTTCATCGAGTCCGTGGTAGTGTCAGATGCCACTGACTTTCCGCCAGCCCCTGATGCCGAAGCTTTCGCCGCCTTCTTGGCGCGTTGCAGCTCCTTAGAATACTTCGCAACAATATTTATCAGATGATGCCCATATTTGCCACATGCAGTCGTGAAAGGAGCGAAGACTACCTGCTGGCTGTCCGCGCTAATAGGCATCGCCTTCAACACCGCGATAGGATCAATCTCGACTCCGTGGGCTTGCACCATGCCAAGTGACATGGACGCGCCGGCCGCGTGGAGTGTGTTCTTGAAGCTGGAAGGCACACCTCCGGCGAGTGACTCCACCAGCTCGTCTATATTCTCGACTAGCTTCGCCTTGGGCATCAGCTCCTCCCGAAGGCGGCTGAGTACGCCTTTGGCCTTGGAGAGTGCATCCTGCACGGTGGTGCTGCGGTCTTCGACTGCTGACAGTGCACCCGCCAGGGCGTCATCGCGACGAAGGGCCTGTGGGTCGAAGCTCAAATCGCCAGCATCTGTACATAAATCCACACATAGACAAAATATCAGCGCCACCGGCAAAAACATTCGAAGCAGAGAAGGATAACGATATCTACAAGCAAAGTACCTGAGAGGGCCTTGGCAATTGAGAACAGTTGTTCTTCGAACTTCTCCCTGGCTGCAAAGGAAGCACGCAGATCCTCTTCGCGCCTTTGCGCCGCGTCACGAGCTGCGATTGCTTCATCGCGACCCCTCTCAACCGCGGCAAGTGTCTTCTCCAGGGTGGCGGCGTCACGCAAGAAGGCATTATGTTCAACTAGACAACAAACAAGAATTGATTACCAGTCGACTATATCAAAGAAGAAGAAGAAGAAGAGGTGCAGGACACTCACTCTCAACCATGCGATGACGCGTCTCCAGCATCGCATGCTGGCGGCCCATCGCAAGCACTTGCTTCGCCAAGTGTGCGGCCTCCTTCACAAGGAGCTATTGCACAACAAAGGGATTAGCAGAAGCAATAGATAACATCGACTGCAACATTAAAAGAAGAGAATCTACACTTACATGATCCTCCAATGACTCCGACGATGTCTTCTGTACCGTCATCCGGGCAACCATTTGATGCTCCCCTGCATGAGGAGAACTGGAAGAGTTGTGCCCGGAGTGGCCCGCCAATGGTGGAGAAGGAGCGCGCTCAACCTCTTTCTTGGCCCTTGAGGTCGCGACTCCTGATTCTTTCAAAAATTGGACGTCGCTAGAAGACGACGATGCCTCTTGACTGCAAGACAAAACCAACATCAAGAAAGGACAAACCCAGAGACGAGCCAACAAGGGCAAAATAGAGAAGAACAAGTAAACTAGAAAACTTACCAATCAAACTTGTCAAATCAAAAGTGGCCTCCCCGGACTCTGACGAGGACTCCTTGGGCAATCGCATCTTCTTGCGAGAAGATGATTCCACGACGCTCACAGGAATAGCAGGTATCGGCGACTCCGCACCAACACCTGTACCTTCCGGAGTCGAAGGAGACGACGCATCGGAATCCTCGCTGCACGAATGCTTGCGAATATCCGGACTACCGGACTCGGGGGCTTCCTCCTCCACATCAGAGGGGACGGTCGACTCTGACTCGTCCTCTTCCAAGGCTTCACGAGGAATAATCCCCTCATGGAGAGGAGGCATACATGGTGACACCGCCCAATCCTGCATACAAACAACAAATTCAGCAAAAGCAAGTAAACAACAGAGAAGCAGTCGACAAATTAATCTACTGCGTAGTACAACTATACCTCGGGAGGAGGGTTAGTAGCATCAAATGGAGGAATAACTGGCTCACTGGGGAGCACATCCTTGACGGTGTACTTGGTAACCGGTCGAACCCTCTTGTCCACCTCACTCGCGGATATGCCATCGGCAGACACGCAAGTGGCATCATCAGCGCCAGCCCACTGAAACATGGGGTGGACTCTGGCTTGCAGGGGCTGGACGCGATGGCGCAACCAAGTGCGAATGAGAGTGCAGCCTCCCTCCTCTTTGCCTATGTGACTCTCGAGGTCGCAGACGCGCCTGTACAGCACATCTGTCTCCGCCGGACTCGCCAGGCATGACTACATTCTTCCAGGAGCGCATCCTCCTGCACGGCGTCGCGGGATTAAAGGGTGCGAGTCCGAAGTGCTCACCGTTAGCCTTCTCATCACGGATGTAGAACCATTTGTCCCTCCACCCTTGGACGGATGCCGTGAGCTTGATGTCGAAATAGGTGGCGGATGGGTCGACGTGGATTCCGCAACCACCTAGATCGTAGACTAAAGAGCCAGATGCAGATTGGTGCTTCAATTTGAAGAGGCTCTTGAAGAGGCCGAAGTGCGGCTCGATTCCGAGCCAGCACTCGAAGAGGTTGATGAAGCAAGAGATATGGAGGATAGAATTCGGGGACAGCTGATGGAGCTGAAGCCCGTAGAAACAAAGGAGACCCCTAAAAAGGGATGAAGGGGCAAGGAGAGACCGCGAATGATGAATGCCAAAAACATCACTCGAAAACCAGCAGGAGGAGAAGGAATTGTCTCAGCGCCGGGGACACGCGCGTCGGCGACTACGGCGGACAATACTCCGTCTTGGCGAAGAAGACGGTGATCAGATGACTTGATGATGGAGGGGCGCCACGCACCATTCGTGACGCGGGTTCCTGTGGCCTTCTTCTTCCCGCCGGTGGCGGTGCTGGTGCCCGCAGCAGCGGAGCCACCTTTCTTCTTCGCCGCAGCAGCAGTGGCCGTGGAATCAGCCGCAACGCCTCCCTTCTTCTTCCCCATTGCGCGGCGGCGATGCGATCAAAGGAAGTAGCTCGGAAACGAGCGGAGCTGGTCCAGCGTCGTGGAAGAAACGAGCGCAGAGAAAGCAGAGGAGCAGCGGCAATGGCGATGGAAGCAAAGGATGAATGAGAGCAGATGAGAAATTACCGTCGCAGCGCCGCTACTTAACCCCTAGAAGATGCAATCCAATGGTTCAGAAAAACCCTATTGGACGCGTGGCAAACATCGTGCTGGACACGTGGAGGAGTGGAAGTGTGAACCGTCCTCCACTACTCCCATTACGTCATCAAAGCTACGCAGTAGAAGAGTTCGACTACTTTACTCCTTACTCGAGTCTTCGACTCCACCAAGCACTCGGGGGCTACTCCCATAGGGAGCACTGGTCGCACACCCTATGATTTTTCTTTTTCTTTTTCAGGAACATGGACTATCAAGCCAAACCCAACCACTCGAAACATAATTCGACTTTGGACATGGGTTACTCCCATAGGGAGCGCCGGAAACAAATTCGACTGAAACAAGCAAACAAAAGACGACAGTAGTCGCGAAAGTTCTTTAGGCCCTTCCTGAGTCTTCGACTCAACCAGGCACTCGGGGGCTACTCCCATAGGGAGCGCTGGTCGCGCACCCTATGATTATTTATACAAAAAACTGTGTGTTGATAACATCCGCACTCGAAGCTCATGGCGACACCGCCTCATAATTTTTTTCCTACAAAGAGACTTCGTCTCCGCGATGATAAAATTCGGATGTCGCGCTTATAGCGTGACGGTAAGACCTGAATAAGGCCTGGCAACGCATTAGCTGCGCACTACCAGAAATATATTTGTGCCTACAGGTACGATGAACATGCCTTGACAGACGCATCGAGTGCTCACACCCATATAACTGGAATTCGACTCCTGTAAGACCTCTGCGGCTTGAGTCGAATTACACCAGCACTTTTCTAGA
The DNA here is from genome assembly GCA_910589775.1 of Avena eriantha. Classification (NCBI taxonomy): domain Eukaryota; kingdom Viridiplantae; phylum Streptophyta; class Magnoliopsida; order Poales; family Poaceae; genus Avena; species Avena eriantha. The sequence continues at coordinate 406,157,954 of OU342743.1, read as the reverse complement.
TTCAAGTCCGGGGACTCAAGTTCGAGTAGATTGCGTTGTTTCACCCTAAGGTGGTTAACTGATACCGATACTTCGGTTATATCAGGCATGTACATCAACAATCCCTATGACATAAATAAAGCAGTCGAAATATACTCATTCGTGCACTCGAAAGGCTTCAAAAGTCCCCAGTCGAATCTGCGATTCCACTGGACACTCGGGGGCTACTGACATGGGTATACCCTACATGTACTCGAGCTTGGTATATACAGTCTAAATACGTAAAGGCCCACGGTGTTGCCAAGGCCCAAATGAAGGACTCGAGTAACCTACAGACTCTCGATTGCTTGTAGAACAAGAAGAAGCTAAAGATAGAAAGTTTGAAGGGGAAAACCCTAACTTGTAACCGACTCGACCTGCTACCCGGGACCTAATCTACCTATATAAAGGCTAGGAGGGAGCGGCGAGGAGGACACACGCAACCGTAGTTTCCACAACCCTCGCCAGATTGCATCTGCGCACCATTGTAACTTTTGATTCCTGCGATAATTCCACGAGTAAACAAGCAGGAGTAGGGACCTCTACAAGGCCTAAACCTGGGTAAATATTTGTCCCCTGTGTGCTTGTTTGCTAGCCGATAGATGTCTCCACCACTCCCTCCTTCTCCAAAACCCAAGTCCATAACAATGGGCATTGATGAGTTAAACCCTCGTCAACAGGTAAAGGCTCGACCTCCCCAATGGCAAGACAACTTGCAAAAGCATCTGCACATTCAAATACTATGAGGAAAGAATCATGTATTGTGGGATGCAAGGTCATGGGTGACTTATCAGAGTAGCCTCTAGAAAACAATGCCTAAGAGAGTTGGTGGATGGACACGCCGTGCCCGTCTCCACGGGAGATGGCCACTACAGCGTTCCTCAACTTCCGTTGATCGGCGTCGATTTTCGGGGTAAGATCAACATAACAAACACCCCCTCTTGGCGAGGAGAAAAGTCTTCAGCCCCCTAAAAATAGTGGAACTCGAAACTGTTCTAGGACCAGAACGAAGAGAAACGGCAACATTAGGGGTAGCAGGGGAGGTGCAAGGAGCAGGAGGTGAAGTAACGTGCATGGCAATACCCCCACTGGCGATTCACCATACCGTGGGCCACATGATCCGCCATAAGGTATAGTACTGCCATCTTGTTGGGAACTGGGCGACGTGTACGCAGATGTGTTGCGACATTCGTAGGACATGTTCCCCGAAACATGGCAACGGAGGCAACGTGTCTCGTTGGGACAACCAGTGCAGTAATGGCCCTCCTCGAAGCAGTTGAATCAGCCTCCCAGAGTTAGGGCCAGCAAAGGAGCTAAATACAAAGTACTGTTTGGATAACCAGTGTAGTAAGAAAGCGAGCTAATTGGGTGGGACTCGGCAGGAACAGACCAGTCGTTACCACCTTATCTAAGAAAGAACAACCTAGTACCCGATGTGGCAAAATATGGATGGAATACACGGGCTGTTGGTTGTAGAGATGAAAAGCAGAACGGAGTATGACATGCATCGTAAATGGAGACATACGCCCCTGTCCCTGTACTTGGTATGTGTCCATAATAAACACGAACATGCTTATAAATTGGGCTAGAGGCTAGGCTATTGTGGACTTGGTTTTGTTTTTCGAAAGGTGCCTTTGGTTCCATGGCCGGTTGTGTAAGACTCCCGAGTCTGTAGTACTTTATGGATGTAGTTGCTCCCACGAGTGTGTTATTTTTATAGGAGCACATGCACACGGCTGAAGGGATGACTATACGGCAAGTACGCCTGGCACTACCCATCCCCCCAGCTATAGGGCGTTGCATGTAAAGGTACTATGTCACGGGCAACACAGTTCTCAATAGTCGTATAGTAACACGGTCAGCCCAGTGGCATTATTCGGTGTGCAAGCAGGAACATTATTTATTAAAGTGACACACACAATGGTCGACCACACACATAGCAAGATTTATTGCAACAAAAGCTAAAACAGACTAGTCTTGTCCATGGTTAGCTAAATGTTACGGTCATATAGCTTGAAAGCCGCGTACTGCCCTCTAGCCAGCACAGACTCGCACATTACATCCGTCACCCTTTCGAACACAATCTATGTACCGAAATCAACGCATTTCTGCCCGTCCAGAACCCAAGCTAGCTGCTCCCCTAACGTGTATACGTAAACGGCCCCACCAGTAGTTTGTCCAACTTTGAAATCCATCGTCCCTAGGAGATGATGTGTTGCAGCAATGGCAACAAAAACTCTCCTAGTGATAGAGGAGTGCTTCAGGAATTTGACTCGTATGAGCTGCTTGCTTTCCTGTGCACCAAACCAAAAAATAAAAAATTACATTGATAGCACAGTGTTACTGCAGAAAATGTTTAAACTGCCCATCGGAGTGTAGAAAAGTTACCGATTTACCTTGTCACTAGTTGGCGAAGGGTACAGTGAGCGCTTAGTAGTAGAGGGTGTATTCATTTAGAACTGGCCTCGCTTGTGTACTTAAAGGAAGCCGATGGAAGGGCATCGGGCCGACCGAAACTAGCAGATTAGAAAAGGCGGGAAACCTAAAAACAATCCCACTTCCCACTCAAAACCATGCAAGGGGTGCGTAGACACATTGCCACGGGGAGGTACCAACTTGTACGTGTACACAGTGAGTGGTATAACTAAGATATCATTGTGTCCTATCTTATAACATTATTGTGGCCTATTAATATTCAACAATATCTTACCTTGCCACGGCAAATGACTAGAAACAATACACTACTTGCCCGGAAACATATCGAACCGTTATATGTCTCATGCGGTTGGACGTACTTTTAAAACATTCATTGAAATGGTTATTATCGAGCACTACAAGATCCTGAAGTGTCATAGGAAAAAACTAGGAAGCCTCGGCCTGTTTTTTATCTCTGAGGATTTTATTGTACCAACCTATAGTACCGGGGCAAATTTGCACAGTATTATACAAGCATTTGGCCGAATATTATGAACAAGAATGTAAGAGATCAATGTTTAGCTAGCTATCGCGTGGTGTAAACTAGGGTATATGTAGTGCCAAGAACAAGCAAGGGGCAAGAGATCATTTCTTTCGGATCGAACCAGAATAGGAGAAAAACAACTAACGTTACAAAATAATGACACTCTTTATTGTTTATTGGGAACAACATATTACATTGCGATCACACCAATCATACCACAACAAACACACGTACACGAGTTTTTTTTCTTAGCACCATGGAGGGGTAGCTTCGCCACAATTTTCAATCATCTGCTCCTAGCACCCAGCGGTAGCTCCATGTAAACGGCTCATCAAATCCTTCATAGGTCTCAGATGGGATGCCGCTAACATCGCTATGATAGATAAAATGGCTATTAGGGCTTGTGCCACCGCTCAGAGTGTGATCTTCCATGCAATCAAGGTGGATTAGCACGTCGTGCTCGTATAGTTCCAGCAGCCCCGACCTACTAGAGAGATCAGCGTAGATCGCTAGTTTGGGGTAGTGATGTAGTGGAGAATCTATCTAGATTGGTTCTTCGAGCTTCGAGGCGAGCAAGCTTGTCCACGTCTTCCAACCACACACATACGCTGACGCATGCACTTTGTTGATCAAAATGACATCATCAATGTAATCGATGATGGCCTCCCCACCAAAAAGGCTAGTGACAACTGAAATATCACGAGCGTGTTTGGGTATTCCCTCAATGCACACCCTTGCCTTGTAAGGGGAGGACACTGGAGCAGCTCCTCGTTGCCGTGTCCAAGGAGTGAACGTGAAGGACGCACTGCCGAGCACAAGCACGCCACGCACACCGAGAGCCTCCCACCTTTATGACCTAAGAGCATAGGCAGCACACCACACTTAAGGTTTTAGACAATAGCAGTAGCAGCAGCGCCAGTTCCACAAAGATACAAAAGAAACAGGACCAGTTCATACACAGCCGTAAAGAAAATTCGTGTGAAATAAATGAATAGGGGCTGGTTCAAACCTTCAGTAAGGAACTGCTTAGGAAATACACAAACAAGCAGTAGCAAGCTATGGTAAAATGCATCACACCACCACTTACAGGCTATTCATCTGAATCGTGTCTAGTAAATTTTAAATTGCAGCAAATCATGGCCAGTACTCTAGTCCACCACCTACAGGCTATACATCTGAATCTGGCCAGTTCCAAAGAAATACAAAAACATTGACACTTTACCTTGGCAGGGGTTGGTGCGTACAAGCGGCCAGACAAGTTGGGGGGCGACCGCGGCCGGAGGAGCTTGGGAAGGAAGGGCACGGGGACGACGAGGTCATAGGCTGGTCGACCTCGGACGCAGAAAGAGGAGATCAAACTTAGGAATCCCGTGCAGGAAGGGCAAGGCAAGAAGCGGATGCCCCCGCATGCGGCATGAGCCGGGCCCTGCCCACGATGCCGTGAAACAGCTTGTCGGCCCCGTGCAGCATCCTGACTTCGTCAGCCCCGGCGAGGAGCCGCCCTTTGACGAAGAGCCACGGGAGAGGGAGGGCGCAGCCTCGGGACAGGCAGTGAGCAACCTTGTTGTGGCTTCAAGCGGTGCGGCGGCAGTATATTGCCAGACGATGACCGGAAACCCTAGCTCGGAGGCCAAGAATGAGGGAGAGGATACATCCCACGAGGGACCGGTCGGTGTTCGGGCCTTCGGGGGGTGGGATGCGAACTGGGAAGCCACGTCCTAACCAACGCGTGGAGAGAGACCGACGAGCAGCAGCGACCACGCGCACCGCCCACGACCGGTCGCACCAACCGGAACTAACGTGAAAAATCGACCATGGCCCACAGGCACCATAAGAGACTGTCAAAGGCCCACAACCAGCAACCATGCGTGGCGCGTATGGCCTCATAGAGCGTGGTGAACATCATGCTTAAGTTATAGTAATATGCATGAGAGCATCTATAGCAAAGCTCCCATAAACACCCACCCTGAAACTGTAAAATAACTGCTTCTTTACCGTTTGCGCAAAAAAAGGAAACTCTAGTAAAACCCGTAAAAGCCCTTATTTATTTTTAAGGGGGACGATGAATTTCCCCCATCGACCAGTAGATACATGGAGCGAGGGGACTACTTGAGCGCTAACCCTATCCCTCGTGAGTATTGGCGTGCTAAACTTTCCTCTCTTCTCCTTTCGCCCGCCACCGAGGTTTGTAGTCGTTCTTTCTCCCTGCGGCTTGAGTCCATGGAATTTGATAGTTGTCTTTGATTGATTAAGATGAGTTCTTCGGTGATAGAAAGCGAGTTGCACTCCTCCTCCGACGACGACGATGACGTTTCGGACATCGGCGAGCTGCTACATGACGACGATGTTGAGCATCTGGTCGTCGTCCTCTCTTCAAGGATATCAAGGATAGGCGGAATTTGTTGGATAGGCACCGTGGATCGGTGCCCGGACATATTTCTCTCCCACGCAATCGCTGGCAAGGCCACCACTCGCTGATGCAAGATTACTTCGTTGAGGTACCAACCTATCCCGCTTATCTCTTCTGTAGAAGGTTTCGAATGCAGCGAGATTTGTTCGTCAAAATCATAGAGGCTTGCAAAGCCAACAACACATACTTTCATCACCATAGAGACGGCGGCAGGGTGCTTGGGTTTAGCACATACCAAAAAATCTCTACAGCCATGTGTGTGCTTGCATATAGTGTGGCTGAAGATTATTGCGATGAGTACTTTCACATTGGTGAAGATACATCCATTGAATTTGTTCGGAGGTTTGCAAAGCTTGTGATCCGACTGTTCGGTGAGGAGTATCTTGGAGCTCCCGACGATAAAGATACAAAAAGATTGATGGAGAAGAACCTTGAGAAGGGTTGGCTTGGCATGTTTGGTAGTGTAGATTGTATGTATTGGAAGTGGAAGAATTGCCCAAAAGCTTGGCAAAGGTAATATTGCGGTAAAAGCCGTGATCTAATGATTGTGCTTAAAGGCGTAGCATCTGAAGACCCATGGATTTTACATTGTTTTTTGGCTTGCCAAGATGACTCAATGACATCAACCTCTTACGTCGATCCCATATCTTTGCAAGGCTTGCTAGTGGAGAAGCACCATCGTGGAATTACAAAGTCATGAAAAATGACTTCACAATGGGCTACTGTCTAGCTGACGGCATATATCCAGATTGGGAAACTTTAGTGAAAACCATTCATGATCCTCAATCAAAGAAAGAAGCATTCTTTATCAAGGCACAGGAGGCGGCCTGAAAGGATATTGGGAGAGGTTTTGGTGTTTTGTAAGCTCGGTTTGCAATTGTGCGAGGTCCTGCTCATTACTGGGACATTAAAATCCTCAGGAACATCATGACATGTTGTGTCATTTTTCACAACATGATTATCGCGGACGAGAGAGGATTAGATTTGGAGTGCTTTTATAACAATATTGACAGCCGAGTGAAGCCACAAAGAAACCCCGACCATCTTCAAGCGTTTTTTGACTGGTCCAGGACAAGTGAACACGAGGGCACCTACTCGCAGCTCCAAAAATATCTGATCGACCACCAATGGGTGAGGCATGGCCGGTAGTGATTAACATATCTTATTTCATTTGTGTATGTGCAACAAAAACATTAATTTTTCGTATGTTAGAACTATTTGTTTAATCATTTGTTTGGAACTATTTATTGTAATTTGATTTGTATAATAATGTACCGTGGATGATCAGTTGGTTATTTTTACTGAATCAGTTTTCATATGATATGGTATGGAAAATATTGAAATCCTGGGTTTTCCGTTATGAAACTGTATCGGCGCTGATCGAAGCTACTAAAATGACCCGTGAAAGAGAATCACGGGTCGAGTTTGCGGGGTTCGTTTTGTGCTGCCTCATTTCGAATGGTGAAAAGCATTCTCCGTGGCCTGTATCCATGTTTTTCAATTCACGAGTTTGTAGGGTTCGCTCGAAATGCTCTAATGATATGGATGAACGATGATATCCATTTGTGAGGCATGTGTAGAGAACACATGATAGTTATGGTCAACACATTGTTTCGTCAGGCTTAAGAACTATTCCCTCCATGCAGGAATATCTCTACTATCTAATCTATCTAATATCTAAAAAGAACCTGGTGGTTCCATTTTCTGCCACACTACGTCGCTGGCTTTGTCGCGCATCGCTCCGCCTTCGCAGTGCTTGGTCCTCCCACGTACTTGGGCCAGGCCTAAGTAAACCCAAGAGAACCTCTTCGTTACTGAATCCTAAGCGAGGAGGTTGCCTCTCGATCCAAAATCCCGAGTGTGTCCTCGTGCCTCCAGCTAGGGTTTGATACGTTGCTAACGTATCCATAATTTTTGATGTTCCATGCTTGGTTTTATCTACTTTCTTATGTTTTGTCCACAATTTGGAGTACTTTCTATACACTTTCTTAGACTAACCTATTAACAAGATGCCACTGTGCCATTTGCATGTTTTCTGCTGTTTTTGGTTCCAGGAAAGTCAGAAAATGAATATTCTCGGAAATGGACCGGACAAAAGCCAAAGTCGATATTTTACCGGAAGACTCATAGAGCCATAAGACGAGACGGAGAGGGGCCACAGGGCGGCCACACCCTGTGGTTGCGCGGGCTAGCCTTGGCCGCGCCACGAGGTGGTGTGGGCCCCTGGCCACCCACTGACCTTGCATCTTCGCCTATAAGATGCCTCCTGATGCAAAAACCTAAATAGTCAATCAGAAATCCATGAAATTCCGCAGCGCCATCGCCATCGAAAGGGGATATTCGGGGGACAGAAAGTCTCTGTTCCGGCACCCTGCCGGGTTGGGGAAGTGCCCCCGGAGCCATCTCCATCGATCTCCACCACCATCTCCATCACCATTGCTGATTCCCATGATGAGGAGGGAGTAGTTCTCTCTCGAAGCTAAGGGTTCTATCGGTAGCTATGTGTTAATCTCTCTCTATGCATGATCATATTGTGATCATGAGCTTTGTAATAGAGTAGATCTACCTTGCTACTCAAGTGTTTTAATAGATCTCTACTCTCCCCATGTGTGTGAAGTTGACAGTGTGCACACCATGGTGGCACTTAGGCTAGAGATTACAAATACTTGTTATGAGTTATATTTGGAGTTGGATGTCTTTATGAAATTGTGGTGTTTGTTTGAACCATCTAGTACTCAAGGGTGACAGTGTGGGGTTATCTAGATGTGGAAAGCAAACTTTGAGGTGTGTTGTTATAGCCCTACCATCGATTAGAGTGTCCAACCGGAGAGTAGTTAAGAGTAGTATCATGAAGATAATATATTTATGAGAGAGTGTTCACTTGTGAAAGTATGATCCTAGGCCTTGTTTCTAAGCATTGAAACACCGTTTGCAACTAGATCTGTTACATGTTTGCTTGCTTCCATCTTTATTTTAGTTTGCCTTTAGTCTCTTCCACGCCATCAAGCTATTTTCTATCACCGTTACCACTTATAATTATCCATACCACTTGTATTTCACTATCTCTTCGCCGAACTAGTGCACCTATCCACCTGACAAGTGTATTGGGTGTGTTGGGGACACAAGAGACTTTTGTATCTTATTTGCAGGGTTGCTTGAGAGAGAATACCTTTGACCACTTCCTCCCTGAGTTCGATAAACCTTGGGTAATCCACTTAAGGGAAAACTTGTTGTTGTTCTACAAATCTCTGCACTTGGAGGCCCAACAACTTTATACAAGAATAGAAGTTTGTAGACATCAAGATATTTTGTGGCACCATTGCCGGGGAGGTAAGGTAAAAGGTACTCACATCCTACGGTGTGAGTGCTCGAAGTTATTTCCTTTAGATTCTGCAATTTTGTCTTTTTGTTTCTTGTTTTCACTAGTTTGACTTAATGGAAAACAACAAAAAAATAGAGAACTTTATAGTATTTATCTTGAGTTAGGACATGAAGTGTTTGAAGAGAAAATTAAAAAACATATGGAACTTTATTTGCATGCTACTAGCAATGTTGTTAGTATGAATTCTTTGGACACCATTATTGCTAATGCTATGGAGAAGTCTAAGCTTGGGGAAGCTAGTTTTTATGAAAATGATCTTTTTAGTTCCCCATCTTTGGAAGATAGCTATTCTATTGCTTATGATGATACCAAACCTCCAATATATGATGATTACAATGATGAATATGATATTTTCAGTCCACCTAGTATTGGAGAGGAAATTAATTATGACTACAATATGCCTCCTATATTTGATGATTATGGTGATGAGAATAATAATGATAGCTATTTTGTTGAATTTGCTCCCACTACAATTAATAAGAATGACTATGCTTATGTGGAGAGTAATAATTATTATATGCATGTGGCTCATGATAAGAATATTTTATGTGATAGTTATATTTTTAATTTTACTCATGATGCTACTGAAATCTATTATGAGAGAGGGAAACATGGTTTTATGCATCTCAATAATATTAAGTTTCCCCTCTTTATGTTGAAAGTCTTGAAGTTGCACTTGTTTTGCTTTACCATGCTTGTTGCTTTGTGCTTTCATGACTTGTTTATTCACAAGATTCCTATGCATAGGAAGTGGGTTAGACTTAAATGTGTTTTATATTTTCTTCTTGATGCTCACTTTTACTCTCAATTCATATTTCCTATGTGAGCATCTTGTCAAACTATCATGCCTAACTTAAAGGCGCTAAAGAAAAGTACTTATTGGGAGATAACCCAAAAGTTTTAGATGAGTCTTGGAAGTTATTACTTATTTAATAACCCCTCCTTATCCTTTTTATTTGCTTTTTGTGCTAAGAGTAACCTCTAATTAGAGAAAAGTAATGATTGGAAAAGTTGCTGTCCCGAAACAGATTTCTGTGCTTCATCGTAAATATTTGTGTAAAATCTCTGTACGTCCTTTTGAGGCGTGAATTTTTGTGCTTCTGCCCAGGTTGTTATCTAACTTTTGTTAATTCAACACTTTTCGATTTGAGCAACAGAAGGTCTTCGAAAAATTTGTCTTTACCTGCTGGTCTATTTTGACAGATTTCTACCATTATTTGCATTTGCTTCTTGTTGGTTCCTTTTTGAGTTCTTTTGGGGAATTGAGCTTTTTAAGGGAAGTGCTACAATATCTAGTGTTTTAATGGAAGTTTTATTGGTGTTAGAACTGAACCTAAAGACTTATTATCTTGAGTATACTAATGTTGCTAATGAAGATTGTGTGAACTTTTGTATGAAAGAAAAATTTCAGGTGTAAGGAAAGAATGATGTAATGAGATGAAGAATGGACTAAAGATCAAGCTTGGGAATGCCACCCCGTGTCACCCTAAGAAATATCCAAGAAGTACAAGCGTCAAAGCTTGGGGATGCCCAAGGCATCCCCTTCTTCATTTATAAAAATCTAAGGTCTTTCTAGACACTTTGTTTTTTAAGTTTCATGCACTGTTGTGTTGTTCTTGGAGCGTCTTTGTTTTTGTTTTTAGTTTTCTTTTGCTTGGTTTGCTGCAATAAGTTGGTTGGATCCCAGCACTTCTTTTGGAGAGATACACACCCCGTTATTCATTGTCTAGAACACTCTAGTTTTCACTCTTATTGTTCTGTGAGTGTTCTCCTTTTCTAGCACTTTGTTTAGCTTTAGTTTTCGATTTGGATTGGAAAAGAGTAGAAAAGTTCATGCTTAAGTGGTAAAGAGAGCTTGTTTTTGTCTGTGGAATATGCTTTGTCATTCCATGCTTGATATTGTTTTGGCTTTATGCTTAGTATTCTTGGCTGTAGCATGACTTGTTATAAACAATTGAGATTGCTTAATGTGCCTTAGAAGGACCATGCATTGTTTTAGCATATTAAAGCATAGTATCGTGGTAATCTCCTTTGATGCTTTATTCGGGTTGACTTGGCGCATGCTCACACCATGCTATGACTATCCCAAGTCACCATAGCCTTGATGATCCTTTAGTTTTCGACTTGTAGTATCACTTTATGCTTTGATTAATGATGTTTTGTCGCTCTGCATGATTATGGCCATTATTGCTCTCTTAGTTGGTCGCTCCCAGCCTTTTGCTAGCCCCCGTAACCAAGTGTGAGTTCCACTCATGCATCCAACTCCTTAAACCAAGTTATTCCAAAGAGTCCACCATAACTACATATTAGCAATTGCTATTCCAAGTATATTCATGCTTTTATCTACCTTTTGAATTAAAATTGTTATGTGAAAATTAGTGATTAAAGCTCTCACGAACTTGATGGCACACTTTACTTTTTTGCATTTAATAAACTTGAACCAGTGCGTCCATCTTTGTTGCGTATATGCTTGTGCTTTATAAGTTGAAGTTAGCGGAACCATGTATCATGGGGAACTCTTTCAGCATTGCACTTGTACTTTGTACCCTATTGATATCATGTTCTTTTGCTTATGGATCCCGGCGGTGTGAAATAAAAGTGGAACTTGTAAGATCATGGAGTTTGTATGTGTGTTAGAGAAACGCCTGGGCCGCTAGCCTAAGCCATGCCTACTCATGGTGGAAACTTGCAGCATAACCATAATGAGCACTCTATGAAGCATCCTCAATAAAAACCTACGCAAATAGAAAATAAAAAGATCGCTGAGATGCTCATTGTCTACTTGCCTTGTCATTTTGATTATGGGATAGCTCCTGTATCATGTGCAAGGGGTACCCCGTTGGCAGTTCTTTATGATACATATGTACTTACAATGACAAGAGCTTACTTGTGACTAAAGTTGAGTAGCATGAGGTTCGGTCTTCATAAGTAAGGGCCATGAGATTTCAGCTTATAACTTGTCAAGCATATCCTCTTAGTTGTGTCACTTTAACCTTAATCACTTCAAGATGCTTATGATAGGGGCAATGACAGCTGAAATCTAATAAGTACCATAATTTTTGGAAGCTCTTTATGAAACTTGAATCCCTACTTCCTTCTATGAAGGCCTTTCTTTTACTTTTATGTTGAGTCTCCACCTTCTATCTTTATGCACCTACTTTGAGAGCATAGTGGCCATTCTTAGTTCTATGTGCATTGTCCCAAGACTTGTTGATTGATGCATAACTTTGATATTGCTTGTTTTAAACTATTTGTATCTAGTCACTCTTATGAACTTTGAAGGTGTCCTATGCATTTATGTTTGCTACTCTATGAGGGACAAGCTGAATGCCACTATGCTATTTTTTCTTTATGAGAAACAAACAGACGTCTTGCAAAGCATTGTTATTCATGAATCTTTTGTTTGTGCCTTTTCATGTTGCAACATAGTTGTTATGTCTTATTGTTAGAACTTTGTCTTTCATGCTATGTTGAAGTACTATGATCCTAGCTATTAATGTTTTACAAATACTTTGATCAAGTTTATGATGGTGCATGTCACCTCAAAAATTATTCATTCTTTTTATCACTTACCTACTCGAGGACGAGCAGGAGTTAAGCTTGGGGATGTTGATACGTTGCTAACGTATCCACAATTTTTGATGTGCCATGCTTGGTTTAATCTACTTTCTTATGTTTTGTCCACACTTTGGAGTACTTTCTATACACTTTCCTGGACTAACCTATTAACAAGACGCCAAAGTGCCAGTTGCCTGTTTTCTGCTATTTTTGGTTCTAGGAAAGTTAGAAAATGAATATTCTCGGAATTGGACCAGACAAAAGCCAAAGTCGATATTTTACCGGAAGACTCACGGAGCCAGAACACGAGTCGGAGAGGGGCCACAGGGCGGCCACACCATGTGGTGGCGCGGGCTAGCCATGGCCGCGCCACCAGGTGTTGTGCCCCCCTGGCCGCCCACCGACCTTGCCTCTTCGCCTATAAGATGCCTCCCGTTGCAAAAACCCTAAATAGTCAATCAGAAATCCATGAAAAGTTCCGCAGCGCCGCCGCCACCGAAGGGGAGATTCGGGGGATAGAACGTCTTTGTTCCGGCACCCTGTCGGGACGGGGAAGTGCCCCCGGAGCCATTTCCATCGATCTCCACCACCATCTCCATCACCATTGCTGATTCCCATGATGAGGAGGGAGTAGTTCTCTCTCGAGGCTAAGGGTTCTACTGGTAGCTATGTGTTCAACTCTCTCTCTCTCTATGCATGATCATATTGTGATCATGAGCTTTGTAATCAAGTAGATCTACCTTGCTACTCAAGTGCTTTAATAGATCTCTACTCTCTCCATATGTGTGAGGTTGACAGTGTGCACACCATGGTGGCACTTAGGCTAGAGATTACAAATACTTGTTATGAGTTATATTTGGAGTTGGATGTCTTTATGAAATTGTGGTGTTTGTTTGAACCATCTAGTACTCAAGGTGACAGTGTGGGGTTATCTAGATGTGGAAAGCAAACTTTGAGGTGTGCTGTTATAGCCCTACCATCGATTGGAGTGTCCAACCGGAGAGTAGTTAAGAGTAGTATCATGAAGATAATATATTTATGAGAGAGTGTTCACTAGTGAAAGTATGATCCCTAGGCCTTGTTTCTAACCATTGAAACACCATTGGCAACTAGATCTGTTACATGTTTGCTTGCTTCCACCTTTATTTCAGTTTTCCTTTAGTCTCTTTCACGCCATCAAGCTATTTTCTATCACCGTTACCACTTATAATTATCCATACCACTTGTATTTCACTATCTCTTCGCCGAACTAGTGCACCTATATACCTGACAAGTGTATTGGGTGTGGTGGGGATACAAGAGACTTCTTGTATCTTGATTGCAGGATTGCTTGAGAGGGAATACCTTTGACCACTTCCTTCCTGAGTTCGATAAACCTTGGGTAATCCACTTAAGGGAAAAATTGTTGTTGTTCTAGAAACCTCTACACTTGGAGGCCCAACAACTGTCTACAGGAATAGAAGTGCGTAGACATCAGGGTTCCACCACCCAATCTCCTCAGGCTGAGATGCAACGCCTTCCTCTAGCCGTCCCGCGCCTCCTTCCTCCGGTCCCCGTCGTGTCACCTCCTTTTGTCCATTCATTAGGGCCTCTGGTGTGTGTTGGAGACGACTCTCACAGAATTCAGGATCAGTAGGGGCGGGTCCGTCCTCGACGCTTATAGCTCAGTGGGGAGGAGGATGCCAGTGTGACGACAAAGAGTGTGTGGGCAGCCCACAACCACCCGATGTCGGCTCTAGAGGACGAGGGCGGGTTGTAGTGTATGGTGCCTCTGGGCATCCACATAGGTCCAGAGAAAGGCAGTTGAGCTCCTGGCCCATCTCGAGGTAGGCGATCCCACCAATGCTCCTGTCTAGGCAACTGACATCCTTGACTGGAATTAAATCCTCCGGTGAGCCTTCTCACTTCCTGGCTTCCTAATGAAGAGGCGGCGGCCAGCGCCGCTCGTTGTGCTGATGGACAGCTGATGACTGCAAGTGCACATATCAGTTGTAGCTAGTTTTGAAGTAAAAGTATCGAACCCGCAAAGAGCTATTGGTAAAGGTCTTTATTCCCCTCGTTACTATCTACCAAAGGATACTTGTAAGATGCCTTTGATCTCAAGTAAAGGGTGTTTGAAAGGTTTTTGATTATTTGCAGAAGAGTAGTTAAAACGACTAAGAAGAAAGCAAGTAATAAGTTCATGTGAAAGCGTGGTTGAATTCAATACGGCGGAAACATTCTCGGGGATGTAGGATACACCACTAGCATGATATTATTATTATTAATTAAGATAACATACTTCTTGTAAGATGTTGCATAATAAGTTGTTCATGATATGTGTGGAGAGAGCTCCATAATAAGATGTTCACTACAAGGCTCGTAGGAAGCCACTTTGTTGATCCAAGAGTGAGGTCACCTCTAAATAACCACTGCGATTTCTCAGAGCAATCGCCCACACAAACCACCACAATTAAGGGTTTCCCTGTGGATATCGTAATTAGCTTAGGGAGTCACTCTTTATCCTCCTTTGACCGTGTAGTTCACAAGTCGACGCCAATTTGTCACAAAGCTATTCCGGGCATGATCCCAAGCACGTCCAAAGGATTTCTACCTCCCTTTAGTCTCGGAGGAAAATGATATGTGGCCGACTACACATACCATCTAAAGAGAGAGATCAAACACAAATCATAAATCTATCATAGGCCGGCCAGTCATACGGACACAAGAATAGATCATCTTTATTGCAAGTTTATAATAGTTATAGGGTTTCTCCATCTCCCCAAGAACAAAGGAACTACTCACACAAGGAATCAATCAACAACGTCATCTCAATCAAATAGATGGATAAAAGTAGGGAGGTAGATCTAATGCAAACAACAATTGAATATGGAATTACAACAAGAACTAATAGATGACAGATGGGAATAGCGACAGTGATGGAGATGCAGTGGGTGATGGTGAAGGGGATGATGCGATGTGCTCCAATGATCCGGGGTATGTTAAACCTTTCCTTCCATCCCTCGTGAAAAAGACAAATTCCCGTCGAATGAGAAGGAAGTGAGTCAAATTTGAACTAAAAGTACATGATTTAATGCTCATGTTTTTTCACAAAAATCATTTTTAGATTCACAATGTGCTATTTCATCAGAGATCCGTTGATAGTTTAGCAAGGCTCAGCCCCGATCTAAGAACCTTCATGTCCGCCGTTTTGACCGTAGTTTGAAACATGCATAAAAATTTCAAAAATGACCCGAACAATGTAAAACCTTCATGTGGTGTCATATTAGCTGACATAGTTGCAAGAAAAAGTATGAAACTTGGTATATTGATTGCACCTTAAAAAACCTTCTTAGAAACGAGCTATCATGTTTGAGGTTTCATGACTTTCAAGCCAAACGACCAATGTTATGGCTCGAATCATGGCATAGTTTGTAATAATATGCCCATATTTTGCATGCATGTGCATATTGGGATGGCGAACAATGTTGCAGGAAGAAGTTTTCCTTTTCGTCGCACAAAACAAGCATTTTCCATTTTTCGAGTGCCAAAAATATGGTGTTTTGTAAAGCAACCACCAAATGAAAGTTTTAAAATGATACAACCACTTTTTTCTAAAATACTACACCACCTTACATAGACAATGTCCCAACCGGGGTATCTTAAACCTTTCCATCTACCCCTCGTGTAGGTTATGATGAAATTATGATGATTTTGACACAAATCATCGTAATTTTATAGGATTTTGACCTGTCCAAAGAGCCTATGACCGTCTTGTACGAAATCATCATAGATCTATGATGATTTTATTTCTCGTTGCTATGAGAAGGTCACAAGTTAACACATTTTTTGTAGCGATTGCATAATTATGTTCAGGCACGAAGTTGTGAACATACTAGTTGAATTCTTCCCCACTGAGCAGGCTTATCATAGTGAGGCACCCAGTACGGACCAACCGGGTAGAAGGATGTCTCGGCCCTTAGAGAATAAATGGATAACAGTTAGGAAAAATCAGACTTAGTGCAAGAAAAACATACGCGTCGTTCCACAATGGAAATAGTTATACACACACCATGCACACACAAATGATGTCTTGCCTAGAACGGTCACCATTTTTACGCTTCCTGCTATGGCCAAACTATACATCGAACCCACGCTTCCAGGAGTACATGTTGAAGAACATGTACGCCTCTTCAGGAGAATCGAAAGTCGTCGCCACAAATGGTTTGAATATGCATGAATCACCGCAGCCTCTAGATTCCCAGAAAACCCGCTCGACAACATCGTAGCTCCAAGTAATGGGATTATTAGACCCGAATACACGCTTGAGGAAAAAAGTATTAAAACTAGGGTTAGTGATGAATGGTGGGGGAAGATTATATCCCAACTTCTATCGTACCCTGATAGGTGGCCTACAGCGAAACCAGCCCCAACATATGGGGGTACGTCGTTAGACATAGTAGTGAAGCTCAACTAATATCGAAGCAAGGCCCGACACTGATAATGGTCTCTACCGGCAAAACTGGGTACGAAGTGGAGTAGGCGGGTGTAACAAGTTTGTGTCTGGCAACACCTATCTTATAGGATGATCATGCAATCTGTGGCTATCGATTAAAATAAGTTGCATCTTCACCACCTCCAAGTGTAACAGCCAAATGGTAGGGCAGCATGGAACAGCGTAGTGAGCTGGTACAATCAACATGGACCTCAATTATTTACCACTGCGCCCGACCCTGACCATCTCCTCGTCATATTTTCCGATCGTAACGAGCATGCAGTCTATTGCGGGAACAGTCAGCTAGACAACAGCCACATAGTTGTAGTAAAGAGTGGTACAACAGATAGTGTTTATAAGCAAAATATTTACTTGGACGAACTGCAACAAGTGTCTATACTAGCCGCACATTGATCTAGCTTTCGGCAGATACTTTCCCACGTAGCTTGTTGTTTATTATTGCCGCGTCACAGACGTCCATTTGTGTATGTGTACATCTTTTACACTAGTTAGCGCAAGCATCCGACTAATTTTTTCTTAGCATTGTTCTGAATGCACTCATATTTTGTTTCTTTGGGTGAAACCGTACTAAGGATCGACAACGTTAGGTGCAATAGCGACCGAACATGAACACTTTAGCAATAGTCAACACATTTTATTTTAGTCTCATCCATGGAACATAACACGGATATACACGAAACATACAAAATAATTTATTCCGCACATGTAAAATGAAAGTATAAGAGGATTGCAAGTCAAGTGATTTTATTTTACTCTCGAGAACATAACATAACATGAACACACACAGAACATACAAACTGATTTATACCGCACAACTACAAGGTAGTACGAAAGGAGTATATCCTTCCATCTATGAGCTCCCACACACGTTGCAACCAGAGCACCCACCCCATGATGAGGCAGGGCTAGGAGTCATATCCTCAACCTCCTGCAGCTCCACCGATACGTCGTAACCGACCAAGATTGCCTGGAAGACAAGATAATTTCGGGGTCGAAGAAGCTGTCTTTAGATGCAATTTCATAGGACGGATCTGGAATCGGCACCTTCACAGTCCGAGGTATAGCATGCGGATCATCCGTCCACCCTTTGAAACTGAACTTCCTCATGTCCCTCTTAAGGAGCATATTCTTGTCAATTCTGATAATCATTCATGAACGCGATAGTATAGATGTGGCTGTAGACCTATTCCATGCATGCTCTGGAATGCCATAGATATCCAGACAAACACGAAAAAGTAGATAAGATTTCCACCCTCGAACACGGGTGGTCTAGGGTGAAAGGTCAGATAATATTCCAGATAAAGGCTCGAGCTCCCCAATGACAAGACAATTTGCAAAAGCGTCCACACAGTCAAATACATGAGGAAAGAATCATGTATTGTGGGATGCAAGGTCCTGCGCGACTTGTTAGATCAGCCGCTAGAAAGCAACGCCTAAGAGAGTTGGTGGACCGACACGTCGTGCCCATCTCCACCGGAGATGGCCACTACAACAGTCCTCAACTTCCGTTGATCGGCGTAGATTTCTAGGGTAAGATCAATGTAACAAACATCCCCCTCTTGGCGAGGAGAAAAGTCACTTGCCCC
Source organism: Avena eriantha (assembly GCA_910589775.1). Taxonomy (NCBI): domain Eukaryota; kingdom Viridiplantae; phylum Streptophyta; class Magnoliopsida; order Poales; family Poaceae; genus Avena; species Avena eriantha. Next base: position 406,139,546 of record OU342743.1, on the reverse strand, counting down.
CCTGAAAATAGTGGGGCCTGAAACTGTGCAAGGACCAGAACGGAGAGGAACCTCAACATTAGGGGTAGAAGGGTAGGTGCAAGGAGCAGGAGGTGAAGTAACATGCATGACACTACCCCCCACTGGCGATTCACCATACCATGGGCCACAAGAGCCACCAGAAGGTATAGTACTGCAAGCTTGTTAGGCACTGGGCGACGTGTACGCGGATGTGTTGCGACACGTGTAGGACATGTTCCCCAAACCATGGCAACGGAGGCAACGTGTATCGTTGGGACAACCAGTGTAGTAATGGCCCTCCTCGAAGCAGTTGAAACAATGTCCCAAAGTTAGGGCCATCAAAGGAGCTGAATACAGAGTACAGTTTGGACAACCAGTGTAGTAAGAAAGCGAGCTAATTGGGTGGGACTCAGCAGGAATAGACCAGCCGTTACCACCTTAGCTAGGAAAGAACACCCTAGTACCCAATGTGGCGAAATATGGATCGAATACCCGGAGTATTGGTTGTGGAGCTAAAAAGAAGAACGGAGTACGAGATGCATCATAAAGGGGGACGTACGCCCCTGTCCCTGTACTTGGTACATGTCCATAATGAACACGAACAGGCTTATAAATTTGCTATTGTGGACTTGGTTTTATTTTTTGGAAGTTGTCTTCGGTTCCATAGCCGAATGTGTTAGACTCCCTAGTCTGTAGTGATTTATGGATGTAGTTGCTCAGGCGAGTGTGTTATTTTTATAGGAGCACATGCACACAGCCGAAGGGATGACTATACGGCAAACGCCTGGCACTACCCATCCCCTATAGGGCGTTGCATGTAAAGGTACTATGTCACAGGCAGCACAGTTCTTAATAGCCGTACAGTAACACGGTCAGCCTAGTGGCACTATTTGGCGTGCAAGTAGGAACATTATTTATTAGAGTGACACACACAATGGCCGACCACACACATAGCAAGATTTATTGCAACAAAAGCTATAAAACACTAGTCATGTTCGTGGTTAGCTAAATATTACGGTCATGTAGCTTGAAAGCCTCGTACTTCCCTCTAGCCAGCATAGACTCGCATTTTACATCTGTCACCCTTTCGAACACAATCTATGTACCAAAATCAACGCATTTTTGCCCGTCTAGAACCCAAACTAGCTGCTCCCCAAACGTGTAGACGTAAATGGCCCCACTAGCAGTTGGGCCAACTTTGAAATCCATCATCCCTAGGAGATGATGTGTTGTAGCAATGGCAACAAAAACTCTCCTGGCGATAGAGGAATGCTTCAGGAATTTGACACGTAGTAGCTGCTTGCTTTCCTCGACCATTGAAAGCCCAAAATAGGTTCGTAGGGTGTCAGATGAGTCGATGTACTCATGATTGCTTTGGCTGACTGTGCACGCTTCTTTGAAGACGGAGACATCAGACTCAATAGTCTTCTCCATCCCCACTGTGCCCTGTGCACCAAACCAAAAATAAATAAAAAATACATAGATAGCACAGTATTACTATAGAAAATGTTTAAGCTGCCCATCGGAGTGTAGAAAATTTACCACTTTACCTTGTCACTAGTTGGCGAAGGGTGCACCGAGTGCTTAGTAGTAGAGGGTGCATTCATTTAGAACTGCCTCTACTTGGGGCTTGTTGGTTTGCGACCCGAAAGTTCCTGAGTGAGTGCATCGCGGACCCAAGTTGTCTGTAATTGCCGCATTTCGCAAAGTTGGGCTGCCAACTACCGAGAGGGGCCATTTCGAGGAAAACTCATGTCACCACTACCAAATTCAAACATTCCGTTAAACTTCCCCGTGAAGTAGATGGTGGGACCCACATGTCGGTCATCTGTCTGTGACACGAGCGCCAACGCGGCAACCTCTTAGGCCAATCGAGGAACTAAGTGGCTTGGATGTGTTGACCAATTTTACAAATCCATTCTCTCCTTTCACATAGAACTGACAGCGTCGAAATCCACCCTCCAGGAAGAACGAGGCAGAATGATCCCTTCAGACATTTGACTTCCAGCGCCAAGTTGCTGCACCTATTCGCTGATCCCGAGCTCCAATGGCGCATGCCGTAGCGGCCGTTGCGAGGCTCTAGCCCGCCTCCGCCACCGACGAGGTGAGCAGCTCAGAAGATGGCATATCCTACAACCAAGGAAGAAGAAGTTCTGGCTACATGCGGGTGAGCTACCCTTCTCTTTGCTATTCGCACTAACTATAGCTGCTACCTAGCTACTAAACCTAAAATTGTTTGTTAGCCCAACGCTGACAAACATATTTTGTCCATAGTTTTCTGTCAAGTGGGAACTCCATAGACCACTCTTACCTGGTTACGGTAGCCCTCTTTAGGTACCACTCTAAATCAACAAGGGTGAAGGGCAAGTGGTATGGACACCATTGTATCACGATGGAAAAAGCGCCTGCATAGATCTGCACTATCCCTAGTATGGTTGCTGCTCTGTGTAATCATGATGAAATATGACCGAAGCAGACTGCAAAGTTCAGCTTCATGGATGAACAATGCATCATGGTTCCTCTAACGTGTGATAGTCAGCTAATTGGGTTGATGAAAAGGTATCCTTCGGCTTGCATGTTTGAGCTGAATTGTGATGTACTGGATGTGGAAGCTGCTGCAACTGGGAGTCGCCCTTCTATTCTTGCACAATGTGGTCACTCAAACCCAATTAGCTCCTGCTAAGCAAAATTCTCTTGGGGTTCGCATGTTTGTGATGAATTGTAACTTTTGTTTATTTACTCTGTAGATATTAGGAAGTTATGCAACAGTCTTGTTTCTTTGACAGGAAGCGCCGCAAGGTTAGAAACATGACTGCCGGGTTAGTCATTTTGCTACTGGAAGAAAATAAAAACGAGTGGAAAGATGATGTTGGACACGATTTTGGTGCTGATTGTCCCGGCGATGAAGAGTACGTGAAGCTAAGAAAATTGGCACCGAGGAAGAGGAAGAACGTAGGAAATGAAGAAACCAGTGGACGTGAAGGCTTGGCATCCAAGCGGGGGAAGAAGGTTGCTGGCAATCAAGATGCATAATAATGTATTGAACTTGAACCTATATATGTAATTCTATTAAATTCTAGAGCTCTGTGCGTGGAACTTGTCAGGTGAAACAATCTACCCATGTTCTCGGAGTAAAATGTACCACGACTTAGGGTTTGGAAACGCCCGAGTCAGTAGTTGAATCTGAAATTGCGATTGTGCCACTACACTCTAAAACACGCAGCACCGGTTCCACGATTGCTGAGGGGCAGGAGGTCTCCAAATTCGATGGAATGTAAGTGGCACATAAATAAATTATTTAAGCTGCTAGACTCCACGAAACAGCAACTTATTTCAGCTACTGCACAACGACATGGCAACATAAACAGCAATGGCAACCAATAATGCACATATGATAAGGAAATCGGTACCACTTTCTGGCATAATCTTGAGCCCGTCTATCTCACCACCTCCCTGCTCCTGCATCCCTTGCATCTGGCGAAGCTCCCAGATCTCCAGTAATAGGGTGTATGTGCTTCCACTTTATAAATTGTGGTTGTGCCATTTGCATGCGGCACAATCCACGTAGATTTCGTTTAAACAAACCACCAATGTCAGAATACCACCATCATCGGACAAAAGGAAGTAATGCAGGGTTAAGACCGATTAACGGGTGACTAATTTTTTCTCCTAGGACCCCGAGACCACTAGTTCAGTCCGCTAGTTCAACAAGTACTACTATTACAACTTTAAAAAGTACGGAGCTCAAGCTAAATAGAACTAGTTATCACACATCTCCTTGATCTTCCTAATCTTAGCCCAATGGGAATCTTCCCGCGAGAGCAAGGATCAAATCGTCTGCTCCGTCCTGATAGCATTTTCCTTGTGCAGCTTCAATTGTTTCTCTGCATTTATCCTGATGCACTTGTCAATACTCGTAGTTGTGAACTGCAGGACTTTGGCCTAGTGAAGTTCATTCCTTGCTTGAGTCAGTTCTTGCTCTACTTTAGCCTTCAGGCCCAACACCACGTCCCTCTCCTTCTCGACTTTTCTAACCTTGTCTTGCACCCTCCTGAGATCTCGGTTAAGCTTGGTTGTGTCAACATGGTCAAATAACTTCATCTCAACACTCTCGAGAAGTGAGCTGACTATGGATTCTTTCAACTCAACAGTCATATCCCATAGTTTGTCTAGCATATTCTGCATCGATTTGGACCACTCTGGATCTACCCATTTGACAACACCGCAAGTTCTGCGTTGCAACATTGCACGATGTCCTTGACACCCTAAAAACCTCATGCCTATGTTTTGTCCTTCGAACACTACAAATTTAGCAGGCACATATCCATGTCTACATAGTAGAGGACTATCTTCCTCCGCACTTTGTTCCTTCGCTAAACCATGATAGTCGGAGTCGTACAACGTCTGGTTGGCCTAACACATCATACGTGCATGAGTAAATAAAGTAGATCTAGCTCAAAATAGATAATTGGCCACAAATGATAGATATGAGACGACTGACATCGTAATCACCATCCATGTCGTCATGACGCATTTCCTCATCGTCCCCCGTTGAACCCATGGCGAGAGGCGGGGTGGGGGACTGGGGTGGCTGCGGGAGAGGTGGTTGGAGGTGCCATCGGCTTGCAGCTGTGGCAGGATGGGAGAGAAGTGGGGAAGTGGCTTCGAGGGGAAGGAACAGAAGTATTGGGAGGAAGAGAAGTAAAGGGGACGTGACACTGGCATATGGCCCACGGAACTCGTGACACTCGCAAAAGGGGAGCACATGGTGTTACTCGTTTGTCCAGAGCAAGCGGATCTCTCTTACGAATAACCATCCCAATCGTCCAAGCGCCCCTATCAAATGGTATGTAACAATCATCATACATAACAACTACGTTAGGGCATGCCTTCTAGAAGACTCGGTCTAACGGCCAACATCGGGGGCTATGGTTAGGGCTCTCCGCACGTTAGGATCCATGTAGTTTATGAAAAGAACACACATTTCAATGACACTGGTGGATCCATGTGGTTTATGAAAAGAACACACATGCAAATGACTCTAGTGGATCCATGCTATTTATGAAAAGAACACACATGCAATGAATCTAGTTGTGGTTTATGAAAAGAACACACATGCAATTACTCTAGTTGTGGTTTATGAAAAGAACACACATGCAATGACACTGGTGGATCTAGTTGTGGTTTGTGAAAAGAACACACATGCAATGACTCTGGTGGATTTATGTGGTTTATGAAAAGAACAGACATGCAATGACTCTAGTGGATCCATATGTGGTTTATGAAAAGAACACACATGCAATGACTCTGGTGGATCCTTATGTGGTTTGTGAAAAGAACACACATGCAATGACTCTAGTTGTGGTTAATGAAAAGAACACACATGCAATGACACTAGGGGATCCATATGTGGTTAATGAAAAGAACACACATGCAATGACACTAGTGGATCCATATGTGGTTTGTGAAAAGAACACACATTCAATGACACTGGTGGATCCATGTGGTTTATGAAAAGAATAGACATGCAATGACACTTGTGGATACATATGTGGTTTGTAAAAAGAACACACATTCAATGACTCTAGTGGATCCATATGTGGATTGTGAAAAGAACACACATTCAATGACACTAGTGGACCCATGTGTGGTTTGTGAAAAAAATAACAGACATGCAATGACTCTGGTAGATCCATGTGGTTTATGGAAAGAACAAACATTTAATGACTCTGGTGGATCTATATGTGGTTTGTGACAAGAACAGACGTGCAACGACTCTAGTTATGCTTAATGAAAAGAACACACATGCAATGACACTAGGGGATCCATATGTGGTTAACGAAAAGAACACACATGCAATGACACTAGTGGATCCATGTGGTTTATGAAAACAACACACATCCAATGACTCTGGTGGATCCATGTGGTTTATGAAAAGAACAGACATGCAATGACTCTGGTGGATCCATATGTGGTTTGTGAAAAGAATAAACATGCTATGACTCTAGTTGTGGTTAATGAAAATAACACACATGCAATGACACTAGGGGATCCATATGGGGTTAATGAAAAGAACAGACATGCAATGACTCTGGCGGATCCATATGTGGTTTGTGAAAACAACACACATGAAATGACTCTAGTGGATCCATATGTGGTTTGTGAAAAGAATAAACATGCAATGACTCTGGTGGATCCATGTAGTTTATGAAAAGAATAGACATGCAATGACTCTGGTGGATCCATATGTGGTTTGTGAAAAGAACACACATGCAATGACTCTAGTTGATCCATGTGGTTTATGAGAAGAACACACATGCAATGAACTCTAGTGGATCGATGTGGTTTATGACAATAGCACACATCCAACGACTCTAGTTGTGGTTTATGAAAAGATCACACATGCAATGACACTAGTGGATCCATGTGACTTATGAAAATAACACACATGCAATGACTCTAGTGGATCCATGTGGTTTATGAAAAGAATAAGCATGGAATGACTCTGGTGGATCCATATGTGGTTTATGAAAAGAACACATATGCAATGACACGGGTTGATCCATATGTGGTTAATGAAAAGAACACACATGCAATGGCACTAGTGGATCCATATGTGGTTTGTGAAAAGAACACACATTCAATGACATTGGTGGCTCCATGTGTTCTTTGTGAAAAGAATACACATGCAATGACTCATGAGGATCCACGTAGTTATTGAAAAGAACAGATATGCAATGACTCTGGTGGATCCATATGTGATTTGTGAAAATAACACACATGCAATGACTCTAGTTGATCCATGTGGTTATGAGAAGAACACACATGCAATGAACTCTAGTGGATTCATGTGGTTTATGACAATAACACACATCTAATGACTCTAGTTTTGGTTTTTGAAAAGAACACACATGCAATGACCCTAGTGGATCCATATGTGGTTTATGGAAAGAACAGAAATGAAATGACTCTAGTGGATCCATGTAGTTTATGAAAAGAACAGACATGCAATGACTCTAGTGGATCCATATGTGGTTTATTAGAAGAACACACATGCAATAAACTCTAGTAGAGCCATATGTGGTTTGTGAAAAGAACACACACGTAACGACTCTAGTTGATCCATATGTGGTTTGTGAATATAACGGACATGCAATGACACTGAAGGATCCATGTGTGCTTTGTGAAAAGAACACACATGCAATGACTCTAGTGGATGCATGTGGTTTATGAAAATAACAGGCATGCAATGATTCTAGTTGTGGTTTATAAAAATAACACAGATGCAATGACACGGGTAGATCAATATGTGTTCTGTGATAAGAACACACATGAAATAACTCTAGTTGATCCATGTGGTTTATGAGAAGAACACACATGCAATGAACTCTACTGGATCCATGTGGTTTATGACAATAACACACATACAATGACTCTAGTTGTGGTTTATGAAAAGAACACACATGCAATGACACTAGTGGATCCATATGTGGTTTGTGAAAAGAATACACATGCAATGACTCTGGTGGATCCATATGTGGTTTGTGAAAAGAACATACATGCAATGACGATGGTGGATCCATATGTGGTTTATTAAAATAATAGACATGCAATGAACTTTAGTGGATCCATGTGGTTTATGACAATAACAAACATCCAATGACTCTAGTTGTGGTTTATGAAAAGAACACACATGCAATGACACTAGTGGATCCATATGTGGCTTATTAAAAGAATACACATACAATAACTCTGGTGTTTCCATGTGGTTTATGAATAGAACGGACATGCAATGACTCTGTTGGATCCATATGTGGTTTATGAGAAGAACACACATGCAATGAACTCGAGTGGATCCATATGTGTTTTGTGAAAAAAACACAGATGCAATGATTCTGGTGGATCCATGTGATTGATGAAAAGAACAGACATGCAATGACTCTGGTGGATCCATATATGGTTTATGAAAATAAAACACATGCAATGACACTGGTGGATCCATATGTCGTTAATGAAAAGAACAAACACACACAATGACACTCGTGGATCCATATGTGGTTTGTGAAAAGAACACACATTCAATGACACTAGTGGACCCATGTGTGGTTTGTGAAAAGAACAGACATGTAATGACTCTAGTAGATCCATCTGGTTTATGAAAAGAACAGACATGCAATGACTCTAGTGGGTCCATATTTGTTTTGTGAAAAGAACACACATGCAATGACTCTAGTTGATCCATGCCATTTATGAGAAGAACAGACATGGAATGAACTCTAGTGGATCCATGTGGTTTATGACAATAACACACATCCAATGACCCTAGTTGTGGGTTATGAAAAGAACACACATGCAATGACTCTGGTGGGTCCATATGTGGTTTAGAAAAGAACACACATGCAATGACACTGATGGATCCATGTGGTTTATGAAAAGCACACACATGCAATGACTCTAGTTGTGGTTAATGAAAAGAACACACATGCAATGACACTAGTGGATCCATATGTGGTTTATTAAAAGAATACACATACAATGACTCTGGTGTTTTCATGTGGTTTATGAAAAGAACGGACATGCAATGACTCTGGTGGATCCATATGTGGTTTATGAGAAGAACACACATGCAATGAACTATAGTGGATCCATATGTGTTTTGTGAAAAGAACACACATGAAATGAGTCTGGTGGATCCATTTGTGGATTGTGAAAAGAACAAACATGCAATGACTCAGGTGGATCCATGTGGTTTATGAAAAGAACATACATGCAATGACTCTGGTGGATCCATATGTGGTTTATGAAAAGAATAGACATGCAATGACTGTGGTGGATACATATGCGGTTTGTGAAAAGAACAGAGATTCAATGACACTGGTGGATCCATATGGTTTATGAGAGGAACACACATGCAATGAACTCTAGTGAATCCATGTGGTTTATGGCAATAACACATATCCAATGACTATAGTTGTTGTTTATGCAAATAACACACATGCAATGACACTGGTGGATCCATGTGGTTTATGAAAAGAACACACATGCAATGACTCTGGTGGATCCATGTGTTTTATGAAAATAACAGACATGCAATGACTCCGGTGGATCCATATGTGGTTTATGAAAAGAACACACATGCAATGACTTTCGTGGATCCATGTACTTTATAAAAAGAACACAGATGCAATGATTCTGGTGGATCCATGTGATTTATGAAAAGAACAGACATGAAATGACTCTGGTGGATCCATATATGGTTTATGAAAAGAAAACACATGCAATGACACTGGTGGATCCATATGTGGTTAATGAAAAGAACACACACGCAATGACACTCGTGGATCCATATGTGGTTTGTGAAAAGAACACACATTCAATGACACTAGTGGACCCATGTGTGGTTTGTGAAAAGAACAGACATGCAATGTCTCTAGTAGATCCATGTGGTTTATGAAAAGAACAGCCATGCAATGACTCTAGTAGATCCATCTGGTTTATGAAAAGAACAGACATGCAATGACTCTAGTGGTTCCATATTTGTTTTGTGAAAAGAACACACATGCAATGACTCTAGTTGATCCATGCAGTTTATGAGAAGAACACACATGGAATGAACTCTAGTGGATCCATGTGGTTTATGACAATAACACACATCCAATGACCCTAGTTGTGGGTTATGAAAAGAACAATCATGCAATGACACCGGTGGATCCATATGTGGTTTAGAAAAGAACACACATGCAATGACACTGATGGATCCATGTGGTTTATGAAAAGCACAGACATGCAATGACTCTGGTGGATCCATATGTGGTTTATGAGAAGAACACACATGCAATGAACTCTACTTGATCGATATGTGGTTTGTGAAAAGAACACACATGTAATGACTCTAGTGGATCCATGTGTGATTTATGAAAAGAATAGACATGCAATGACACTGGTGGATCCATGTGTGGTTTGTGAAAAGCACACACATGCAATGACTCTGGTGGATCCATATGTGGTTTAAGAGAAGAACACACATGCAATGAACTCTAGTGGATCGATATGTGGTTTGTGAAAAGAACACATATGTAATGACTCTAGTGGATCCATGTGTGGTTTATGAAAAGAACTGACATGCAATGACACTGGTGGATCCATGTGTGGTTTGTGAAAAGAACACACATGCAATGACTCTAGTGGATCCATCTATGGTTTATGAAAATAATAGACAAGCAATGACTCTAGTGGAACCATATGTGGTATGAAAAGAAGACACACGCAATGTCTGTGGTGGATCCATGTGGTTTAAGAAAATAACAGACATGCAATGACTCTGGTGGATCCATATATGGTTTATGAAAAGAACACACATGCAATGACACTGGTGGATCCATATGTGGTTAATGAAAAGAACACACACGCAATGACACTTGTGGATCCATATGTGGTTTGTGAAAAGATCACACATTCAATGACACTGGTGGATCCATGTGTGGTTTGTGAAAAGAACATAAATGCAATGACTCTGGTGGATCTATGTGGTTTATGAAAAGAATAGACATGCAATGACTCTGGTGGATCCATATGTGGTTTATGAAAAGAACAGACATACAATGACTCTAGTGGATCCATATGTGGTTTGTGAAAATAACACATGTGAATGACTATAGTTGATCCATGTGGTTTATGAGAAGAACACACATGCAATGAACTCTAGTGGATCCATGTGGTTTATGAAAATAACAGGCATGCATTGATTCTAGTTGTGGTTTATGAAAATAACACAGATGCAATGACACTAGTAGATCAATATGTGGTCTGTGAAAATAACACATATGAAATAACTCTAGTTGATCCATGTGGTTTATGAGAAGAACACACATGCAATGAACTCTAGTGGGTCCATGTGGTTTATGACAATAACACACATCCAATGACTCTAGTTGTGGTTTAAGAAAAGAACACACATGCAATGACACTGGTGGATCCATATGTGGTTTGTGAAAAGAATACACATGCAATGACTCTGGTGGATCCATATGTGGTTTGTGAAAAGAACATACATGCAATGACTATGGTGGATCCATATGTGGTTTATTAAAATAACAGACATGCAATGAACTTTAGTGGATCCATGTGGTTTATGACAATAACAAACATCCAATGATTCTAGTTGTGGTTTATGAAAAGAACCCACATGCAATGACACTGGTGGATCCATATGTGGCTTATTAAAAGAATACACATACAATGACTCTAGTGTTTCCATGTGGTTTATGAAAAGAACGGACATGCAATGACTCTGTTGGATCCATATGTGGTTTATGAGAAGAACACACATGCAATGAACTCTAGTGGATCCATATGTGTTTTGTGAAAAGAACACACATGCAATGATTCTGGTGGATCCATGTGATTTATGAAAAGAACAGACATGCAATGACTCTGGTGGATCCATATATGGTTTATGAAAAGAAAACACATGCAATGACACTGGTGGATCCATATGTGGTTAATGAAAAGAACACACACGCAATGACACTCGTGGATCCATATGTGGTTTGTGAAAAGAACACACATTAAATGACACCAGTGGACCCATGTGTGGTTTGTGAAAAGAACAGACATGCAATGACTCTGGTGGAACCATATGTGATATGAAAAGAAGACACACGCAATGTCTGTGGTGGATCCATGTGGTTTATGAAAAGAACAGACATGCAATGACTCTAGTGGATCCATATGTGGTTTATGAAAAGAACATACATCCAGTGACTCTGGTGGGTCCATATTTGTTTTGTGAAAAGAACACACATGCAATGACTCTAGTTGATCCATGTGGTTTATGAGAAGAACACACATGGAATGAACTCTAGTGCATCCATGTGGTTTATGACTATAACACACATCCAATGACCCTAGTTGTGGTTTATGAAAAGAACACACATGCAATGACACTGTTGGATCCATATGTGGTTTAGAAAAGAACACACATGCAATGACACTTATGGATCCATGTGGTTTATGAAAAGCACACACATGCAATGACTCTGGTGGATCCATATGTGGTTTATGAGAAGAACACACATGCAATGAACTCTAGTGGATCGATATGTGGTTTGTGAAAAGAACACACATGTAATGACTCTAGTGGATCCATGTGTGGTTTGTGAAAGAACAGACATGCAATGACACTAGTGGATCCATGTGTGGTTTGTGAAAAGAACACACATGCAATGACTCTAGTGGATGCATGTGGTTTATGAAAAGAACAAACATGCAATGAATCTAGTGGATCCATCCGTGGTTTATGAAAATAATAGACATGCAATGACTCTGGTGGAACCATATGTGATATGAAAAGAAGACACACGCAATGTCTGTGGTGGATCCATGTGGTTTATGAAAAGAACAGACATGCAATGACTCTGGTGCATCCATATATGGTTTATGAAAAGAACACACATGCAATGACACTGGTGGATCCATATGTGGTTAATGAAACGAACACACACGCAATGACACTTGTGGATCCATATGTGGTTTGTGAAAAGATCACACATTTAATGACACTGATGGATCCATGTGTGGTTTGTGAAAATAAAAGACATGCAATGACTCTGGTGGATCCATGTGGTTTATGAAAATAATAGACATGCAATGACTCTGGTGGATCCATATGTGGTTTATGAAAAGAACAGACATACAATGACTCTGGTGGATCCATATGTGGTTTGTGAAAATAACACACGTGAATGACTCTAGTTGATCCATGTGGTTTATGAGAAGAACACACATGCAATGAACTATAGTGGATCCATGTGGTTTATGAAAATAACAGGCATGCAATGATTCTAGTTGTGGTTTATGAAAATAACACAGATGCAATGACACTGGTAGATCAATATGTGGTCTATGAAAATAACACACATGAAATAACTCTAGTTGATCCATGTGGTTTATGAGAAGAACCCACATGCAATGAACTCTAGTGGATCCATGTGGTTTATGACAATAACACACATCCAATGACTCTAGTTGTGGTTTATGAAAAGAACACACATGCAATGACACTGGTGGATCCATATGTGGTTTGTGAAAAGAATACACAAGCAATGACTCTGGTGGATCCATATATGGTTTGTGAAAAGAACATACATGCAATGACTATAGTGGATCCATATGTGGTTTATTAAAATAACAGACACGCAATGAATTTTAGTGGATCCATGTGGTTTATGACAATAACAAACATCCAATGACTCTAGTTTTGGTTTATGAAAAGAACACAAATGCAATGACACTGGTGGATCCATATGTGGTTTATTAAAAGAATACACATGCAATGACTCTGGTGTTTCCATGTGGTTTATGAAAAGAACACACATGCGATGACACTTATGGATCCATATGTGGTTTATGAGAAGAACACACATGCAATGAACTCAAGTGGATCCATATGTGTTTTGTGAAAAGAACACACATGAAATGAGTCTGGTGGATCCATGTGTGGATTGTGCAAAGAACAAACATGCAATGACTCAGGTGGATCCATGTGGTTTATTACAAGAAAAGACATGCAATGACTGTGGTGGATCTATATGTGGTTTATGAAAAGAATAGACATGCAATAACTGTGGTGGATACATATGTGGTTTGAGAAAAGAACAGATATTCAATGACACTGGTGGATCCATATGTTTTATGAGAAGAACACAGATGCAATGAACTCTAGTGAATCCATGTGGTTTATGGAAATAAGACACATCCAATGACTATAGTTGTGGTTTATGCAAAGAAAACACATGCAATGACACATGTGGATCCATGTGGTTTATGAAAAGTACACACATGCAATGACTCTGATGGATCCATGTGGTTTATGACAATAACAGACATGCAATGACTCTGGGGATCCATCTGTGGTTTATGAAATGAACACACATGCAATGACTTTCGTGGATCCATGTACTTTATGAAAATAACACACATGCAATGATTTTGGTGGATCCATGTGATTTATGAAAAGAACAGACATGTAATGACTCTGGTGGATCCATATATGGTCTATGAAAAGAAAACACATGCAATGACACTGGTGGATCCATATGTGGTAAATGAAAAGAACACACACGCAATGACACTCGTGGATCCATATGTGGTTTGTGAAAAGAACACACATTCAATGATACTAGTGGACCCATGTGTGGTTTGTGAAAAGAACAGACATGCAATGACTCTAGTAGATCCATGTGGTTTATGAAAAGAACAGACATCCAATGACTCTAGTGGATCCATATGTGGTTTATGAAAAGAACAGACATGCAATGACTCTGGTGGGTCCATATTTGTTTTGTGAAAATAACACACTTGCAATGACTCTAGTTGATCCATGTGGTTTATGAGAAGAACACACATGGAATGCACTCTAGTGCATCCATGTGGTTTATGACAATAACACACATCCAATGACCCTAGTTGTGCTTTATGAAAAGAACACACATGCAATGACACTGGTGGATCCATATGTGGTTTAGAAAAGAACACACATGCAATGACACTGATGGATCCATGTGGTTTATGAAAAGCACCCACATGCAATGACGCTGGTGGATCCATATGTGGTTTATGAGAAGAACACACATGCAATGAACTCTTGTGGATCGATATGTTGTTTGTGAAAAGAACACACATGTATTGACTCTAGTGGATCCATGTGTGATTTGTGAAAATAACAGACATGCAATGACACTGGTGGATCCATGTGTGGTTTGTGAAAAGAACACACATGCAATGACTCTAGTGGATCCATGTGGTTTATGAAAAGAACAAACATGCAATGACTCTAGTGGATCCATCTGTGGTTTATGAAAATAATAGACATGCAATGACTCTGGTGGAACCATATGTGGTATGAAAAGAAGACACACGCAAAGTCTGTGGTGGATCCATGTGGTTTATGAAAAGAACAGATGCAATGACTCTAGTGGATCCATATATGAATTATGAAAAGAACACACATGCAATGACACTGGTGGATCCATACGTGGTTAATGAAAAGAACACACACGCAATGACACTTGTGGATCACATATGTGGTTTGTGAAAAGATCACACATTCAATGACACTGGTGGATCCATGTGTGGTTTGTGAAAAGAACAGACATGCAATGACTCTGGTGGATCCATGTGGTTTATGAAAAGAATAGACATGCAATCACTCTGGTGGATCCATATGTGGTTTATGAAAAGAACAGACATACAATGACTCTCGTGGATCCATATGTGGTTTGTGAAAATAACACACATGAATGACTCTAGTTGATCCATGTGGTTTCTGTGAAGAACTCACATGCAATGAACTCTAGTGGATCCATATTGTTTATGATAATAATACACATCCAATGACTCTAGTTGTGGTTTATGAAAATAACACACATGCAATGACACTGGTGGATCCGTATGTGGTTTATGAATACAGCACACGTGCAATGACTCTGGTGGATCCATGTGGTTTATGAAAATAATAAACATACAATGACTCTGGTGGATCCATATATGGTTTATGAGAAAAACACACATGCAATGATTCTAGTGGATCCATAGGTGGTTTGTGAAAAGAACACACATGCAACGACTCTAGTTGTGGTTTAAGAAAAGAACACACATCCAATGGCTCTACTTGTTAGTGCATATGTCGTTTATGAAAAGAACACACATCCAATGACACTGGTGGATCCATATGTGGTTTATGAAAAGAACACACATGCAATGACACTGGTGGATCCATATGTGCTTTATGAAAATAACACACATGTAATGACTCTTGTGGATCCATGTGATTTATTAAAAGAATAGACATGCAATGTCTCTTGTGGATCCATATGTGGTTTATGAGAATAACACACATGGAATGAACTCTAGGTGATCCGTATGTCGTTTGTGAAAAGAACACACATGCAATGAGTCTAGTGGATCCATATGTGGTTTGTGAAAAGCACACACATGCAATGACACTTGTGGATCCATGTGTGTTTTTTGAAAAGAACACACATGCAATGACTCTAGTGGATCCGTGTGGTTTATGTAAAGAACAGACATGCAATGACTCTAGTGGATCCATATGTGGTTTATGAAAAGAACGTCCATGCAATGACTCTGGTGGATCCATTTGTGGTTTATGAAAAGAACAGACATGCAATGACTCGGGTGTATCCATATGTTGTTTGTGAAAAGAACACACATGCAATGACTCTGGTCGATCCATATGTGGTTTGTGAAAAGAACACACATGCAATGACTCTAGTTGATCCATGTGCTTTATGAGAAGAACACACATGCAATGAACTCTAGTGGATCCATGTGGTTTATGACAATAACACACATCCAATGACTCTAGTTGTAGTTTATGAAAAGAAAACACATGCAATGACACTGGTGGATCCATATGTGGTTTATGAAAAGAACACACATGCAATGACACTGATGGATCCATGTGGTTTATGAAAAGAACAAACATGCAATGACTCTTATGGATCCATATGTGGTTTATGAGAAGAAAACACGTGTAGTGAACTCTAGTGGATCCATATGTGGTTTGTGAAAAGAACACACATGTAATGACTCTAGTGGATCCATATGTGGTTTGTGAAAATAAAGGACATTCACTAACCCTGGTGGATCCATGTGTGGCTTGTGAAAAGAACGCACATTTTAATGCTTTTTCAAGTTTAGGCTTGATACAAAAGGTAAATTCTCTAGATATGCTATTATATAGAATTTCCCTATATGCAAACCTAACTACTAGCGAGTAAAGGCGAGTGAGATAGAGGCATGAGTAAACCGTAGTGGAGAACACGAAGACACATGATTTTTTTTTACCACAGTTCCTTCCTTGTTAGGGTAAGTACATCTTCGTTGGAGGGGTTGGCAGTACTAAGACCACCACGCCACAATAGGCCTCACCCTGTTCTCTGATGGATCCCGCCACCAACGGCCTGATCCACCTTTCCACTATAAGAACCCTTCGAGGCGGGAACCGACGCCTTTACACAACTAGCGGGGCACAACTGCACAACCAAATTGGAGGCTCCCTGAATGACAACAAGCTGCCACAAGAATAAGTTATCAATAACAAAACACAAGATCTAGATATTAACGAGAATACTAGATCGGGGATTTCTCCAAGTGAATGGAGAGGAGTTGATGCGCTTGATTTGTGATGACGATGTAGGTTTTCTCCTCCTTCAATTCCCCTAAAGATCGAAGCCTTTGGGTGGTTGAAGTGGGAGATCTAGAGAGAGAACTTGCAACAGGTCTGGCCTTTTTTGAATGAATCAAGAGTTCTTCCTGAAGGGGATGAAGGGGCTTTTATACCCCCTGCCCCAACTGAGTCGTCAGAGCGTTTGGAGGCCGGATTATCTGGCCCAAGTGAGGGCCAGATTATCCGGTCTGGGGAAAATTCCGCCCCAGAATCAGATTACCGGCAAATAATCTGCCTTCAAACAGAAGCTCACGAAGGGCAGCCCTTGGCATCTTCTCATGGGGACCTGATTATCCGGCCCTAGGGGAGGGCCGGATTATCTGGCTGGGGAAAATTCTGCCCTAGCCACGGAATATCCGGGGGAAATTCCGCCCCCAGATAGAAGGTCGCGCAGACGCTCTCTTGGGCGATTCCCCTAGGGCCAAATTATCCGGCCCTAGAGGGAGGCCGGATTATCCGGTCTAGGGAGAAAATCCGCCCCAGAGCCGTACTGTTCGGGGGAAAATCCGCCCCCAGACAAAAGCTCGCGCGCATCCAGTCCAGGCCAAGATGGTCAGGCCGGATTATCCGGCCCATGATGGGGGCGGATAATTCGGCCCCCTAACATCCAAAAGCATTCCTGCAACACTTAGTGCATATTAGAAAATCCACGATATTGTTATCTAACATACAAAACATAGGGAACCAGGAAATGTTCTTTCAATCTCCCCCTTTTTGGTGTTAGATGACAATACTAGGATTTGCAAGAAAGTTCACATGACCACCAATAATAAATACATGAAAGAGACTCCCCCTCAATGTGTGCATACTAACATTTTGCATTTGAATACAAATGCACACAAATAGGTACGAGTCTATTCCATTGAAATATAAACAACATAATCATACCACCGAGATAGAGAGTGGCGTCCTGAAGATAACTAGTATTACCAATGTGATAACCATTATAAATGCCTTCCTCGAGATAGATATCCAATATGATAGATGAATCCATAGGAGTAATCCAAGAGATAAATCCAGAGCCACATAGACACATAGTTTCATACAAACCAATACACAAATGAAGGTTCAACGCTAAATGGGCACAAGCGAGAAAACGATGAATAGATAAAGTGCAAATGCTTGCGCCCGACCCATGCAAATCCTCGGAGACCTAATAGATCTACTTCTCCCCCTTTGGCATTGAGACGCCAAAAAGGAAGAAGAGCGATGCTACCGCCCCAAGGGATCACTCGTAGTCCTCATCCTCATCCTCGTCCCCATCCTCGTCCTCATCCTCAAGCTCCTCGGTGTCATCCTCCTCATCATCAACATTAGCCGCGGAAGGAAACAGGTGACGCTCAAGATCTCCATAGTTAAGCCCAGAAGAAGAATTCCACTAAGCATATGGTGTGGGAGTAGTAGGAGTAGGGGGTCGCCCGAAGCACCGGACACATGGTGCTGAGTGTGGGCCATCTCGTGGCGCTGCTTGCACGCCTCATACTGTCCTTTGCGAGTGTCCACCCCCATACAAAGAATGTTCCGCTGGAACCAATTTAGCTGCTTGGTCTCACGAGTAATAGGATGCACTGGAGGCCTACGAGCACTAGCACGAGCATCCCTCATGAGACCCTCGGGAGCAGAAGAGGGGTGAGAGGTCTTCCTAACCTTGGTGTAGATCTTCTTTGCCTTGTGCACAACATCAATGCTAAATTCTTCAGTGGGAAGCAGGTGCTTGATGAGCACAATAATATAGGGAGCATAAGGGATGGACAGCCTATTGAACATTGCATCAATCAACTCATGATAAATGAAGTCCATCATATCCAGCTTGTAATTAACTGGCTCGTCCTCACAAGATGCAACCTCATGAGAAAAGGCTAGAAGCTAAACCAGGTGACCATGGATACTGTCATTGTTGCCTCCACTCGCGGTGATAGAATCACGGAAGAGACCCACCAAGCTAGCATAAGGTGGCGAAAGACCAGCAAAGGTTCCCACAATACCATTATCCATGGTGCACGGAGAGAGGACTGCATCTTTATTGGGCTTGAGTTGGGTGATGATACGGTGGCCACTAGCACGATCCCTGCTGCGGAAAGAATAGCCAAGCACCCCAACAAACGCACGAAAATCAGCTTGCATAGGCCTGTCACGAGTCATCCACTTCATGGTGCGGTGCTCATCACCGCAAATAACCAACGTGGAGAAGAACTGCTTCACAATCTCAGAATCATAGGAGCATTGAAGAGCCATGAGATGGTGTAGCCCCATCCGTTCAGACACATACATTGCATCAACAAGGTGAGGATTTTCCAGGGCCTCAGCAATAATCAGAGGATGCATAGGCCGAATCTTCTACCGAGCATAAACATCTTCATAGATACCCTTTTGTTCAGCACACCAAAAACGAGAGTCACCCAGCTCAATATCATGTGCTAACTCAGCAAACAGAATCACGGTGACGAATAGAAGAGTAAGTAACAGGATCCAGCGACTTATAGTTAATCTTGGGCTCTGTGCCCTTCCTCTTGGACACACCCTTCCTGGTTCTTTCCCTCTTTTCCTGCTCAGCCATGCGGTCAGCCTCTTTCTTTCTTCTCCTCAGTTCAATTTTGTCCACAGTACGATCCTCACTATCTTCCCTAAAATATAGACCACGAGGACGACACTTGTAGGTCTTGGGAGCACTAGAACCACATGTGAAGTGAACAAGACGGATAACATGGGGATAGCCACACACACAAGTCCAAGAGAGAACGTAGAAATAGTAGGCAGACAGTTCATAGTCTAATCATACTCAATGCACAAAATCCATACGAAACTAAAGCAGGTTTGACTCTATCAGGCCGGATTATCCGGCCTGGCCAGGGGCGGATAATCCAGCCGTGGCAGAAAATTTCAGAATCGCCTAGATTGAATGCAAGAACATAGATCGAGCCTAGATACCACAAGACTACAATTTCTACACGAAGAAACACCCTTCTAGACAACGTTCCACCCAACAAGTAACACATCTAGCCAAAGATGGAGAGAGAGGGAGTTACCCTCACTAATTGGAGGAAGAACGCGGAGGAGAAGGTACCTGGAGGCGCGGAGAAGAAGATCCGGGGAGGCCCGGAGAATCCGGTGGCCGGAGAGGCTCAGGGGAGGGTGGGGGACGGCAGGCGGCGGCTAGGGAGAGGGAGAGGGTCGAGGGAGAAGTGCTACTCTTTATGAGCCCTTCCCCCCGATCCTAGACCTTTAAGACTGCAGCCGTCAGGGCCGGATTATCCAGCCTAAAATTTGAAACTCTCCAAACATAGATTTAGGCCCGCACGTCTCCCCCTATACATAGATTTATACATAGATTTAGGCCCGCACGTCTCCAAACACAAGCCCCACAAGGTGTACAAAGGACTTGTGTGCAAGAAAAGATGGCTTAGTGGTAGGAAAAGGCTTGGGATTAAGAGAACCAAACTGAGATGGTACTACACACTCAAAATTGCAAGAATCAAATCAACAAAAGGCCATAATTGAGTGTGATTCCCATAAGAACATGAGATGAGCAAGAACAACCAAAAAGATCCACATAAATCCAACTCTTCTCAAGGAAAAGGGCGGTGGCCGAAGCCACCTTGTTGGAGTGTATGGTCTGACACCGCGAAGATATATCTTGGGTTAATGACCAATACTCATCAATAAGCTCACATATCACAAAATGATATTAAGAGAAATGATTTGACTTGCGTTCGGCATTATGGGGGGAGGGTTAGCCCAATCAATTTGGATCACACTCCCCCTATATCCATGCCCACACATAGACCAAATAAGACTGAGATGTAAGAGTGAGTGCATGGGTAATCAAGACAAGCTCCTTGAATGAACGATATTTAGCTCATTTCTCAAGTAACAAAACATTGCTTCATCAAGTGGCTTCGTGAATATATCAGCAAGTTGGTTCTTCGTTCTCACTAAATATAGATCAATATCGCCTCGAGCTACATGGTCCCGAATAAAATGATCCTGAATCTGAATATGCTTCGTCCTTGTGTGCTGTACCGGATTATACACAATTTTGATTGCACTTTACTTATCGCATAAAAGAGGCACTTTGTCACAATTGACATTGTATTCCTTTAAAGTTTGCCTCATCCATAATAACAGAGTGCACGCACTAGCAGCAGCAACATATTCTGCTTCAGCGGTGGGGAGAGATATACAATTCTGCTTTTTAGAAGACCAACATACAAGAGACATTCCCAAGAATTGACAAGCTCCAGAGGTTGATTTCTGATCATCCTTATCACCAGCCCAATCTGAATCAGTATAACCACATAGAAAGAAATTGGAGCCCTTGGGATACCATAGACCAAAATTAGGGGAATGAACCAAATATCGGAAGATCCTCTTGACCGCCACTAAGTGACTTTCTTTAGGAGCTGCTTGATACCTTGCACACACCCCTACACTCAACACAATATCGGGTTTAGATGCGCAGAGGTAAAGTAGAGAGCCGATCATGGACCGGTATACCTTTTGGTCCACATCTTTACCGTGGGGATTATGTTCAAGATGACATTTGTTTGCATCGGAGTAGCGACGCCATTAAGGTCCGTCATCTTGAATCTCTTGAGCATGTCTTGGATGTATTTTGCTGGATCGATGAAGGTTTCTTCTCTAAGTTGCTTGGTCTCAAATCCAAGAAAGAACCTTCACTCCCCAATCATAGACATCTCAAACCTATCAGTCATAAGCGTTGAAAATTATCATTAAAAGCTTTATTAGTAGAGCCAAAGATAATGTCGTCTACATATAGTTGGCATACGAAGAGCTCCCCCTTAACCTTCTTAGTAAAAAGAGTGGGATCGATTTTCCCAATTTTGAAGCCACGGTCTAACAAAAGCTCTTTAAGGTGCTCATACCATGCATGTGGGGCTTGTTTAAGGCCATAGAGTTCCTTATCGAGTTTGTAGACATGGTTCAGGAAGTTAGGATCCTCAAATCCCAGGGGTTGCTTTACATATACCAACTCATGTAGAGGACCATTAAGAAAAGCACTCTCAACGTCCATTTGCTGTAATTTAAAATTATTATGAGCAGTATAAGCAAGAAGGATATAGATGGACTCAAGACGATCCACAGGAGCATAAGTCTCACCAAAGTCAATGCCCTAAACTTGGGATAGCCTTGTGCGACGAGTCTCGCCTTGTTCCTCACAACAATGCCATTCTCATCTTACTTGTTTTTAAATATTCATTTTGTGCCGATAACATTGCGGCAATCCTTGGGCTTCTCTACTAATTCCAAACCTTGTTGCGTTCAAAGTTATTCAACTCTTCATGCATAGCAACAACCCTGTCTGGATCTTCAAGAGCTTCAAACAGTTTCTTGGGTTCCACCATTGAGATGTGAGCTTGATGCTCACGGAAATTTTCCAACTCCTTTCTTGTGGATACCCTTCGTCGAAGATCACCTACAAATTTGTCAAGAGTGTGACCCCTTAACTCTGGTTCCTATCTGCACGAGCTTTTCGACAAAGTTCAATTAGCTTGTTGTCTCTTGGGGGAATAACTTCATCATTTGAGTATTCGTTGGAATCATTGACTTGGCCTTGTTGTAGCTCGATTAGCAGGAGTAGGAGATGATGAACCTTGCCCTTGATGTGGATCAAAATCCATAACAGGAGGCTGCTGCTCTCCAGGAGTTTCAGGGCCAGATAATCCGGCCTGGGAGAACCTGAAGCATCTTCGCAAACTTGACTAGATCTTGCTCGAATTGGAGAGTGGCCGGATAATCTGGGGTCAGCCGGAAAATCTGGCCTAGGACTTGCAGCAGATTCTTCGATATGTTGATCATTTTGGCCAGCAGTGGAGGGATGGCCGGATAATCCGGTGTCGACCATATAATCCGGCCTAGAGCATTCAGGAGCATGTTGATCTTCAGCATTTTTTGTGGTTGGTGTAGAAGATTCTCCAATGGTTGGAGCATGTTGAGATTGTGTCGATGAGGGCTCCACTTGAGTAGAGCATTGTACTTCCCGATCCGCCACAAGGGGATCCTCAATGGGATGGAAAAATCCCACACCTATTCTTCTTATGGCATATTGGGTTATTTCAACATCTGCATCACAAACACCCACTTGCCCTGCACGGGAGCCAACATTTTCCTTGAACACCACACTACAAGATTCTACAACAGTTTTGGAGAGCTTATTGTGGACTCTATAAGTGTGGGATTCGGCACCATAACCAACAAAAATGCCTTCTAAAGCCTTAGACTCAAATTTAGATAACTGAACTCCTTTAATGAGAAATAAACACTTATAACCAAATACCCGGAAGTAGGAGATGTTTGGCTTGTTACCAGTAAGTATTTCATATGAAGTCTTGTCCAAGATTTTGCGGATGTAGAGCCGGTTGGATGAATGGCAAGCGGTAGAGATTGCTTCAGCCCAGAAGTTATAAGGAGACTTAAATTCAGCTAGCATAGATCTGGCCATATCCATTAAGGTCCGGTTCTTCCTCTCGGCAACACCATTTTGTTGAGGGGTGTACACATCATAATATTGATGTCTTATCCCCTCTTCACTTAGAAATTCATTTAAGGTGTAGTTCTTGAACTTGGAGCCGTTATCACTTCTAATTGCCAAAATTGGGAGATTGTGTTGACATTGAACCTCGTTGGCAAAGTCGATGACCGTTTGTTGAGTCTCGCTCTTCAACTTGAAGAAATAGAACCATGTGTATCTTGAGTAATCATCAATAATCACGAGGCAATACTTCTTCCCACCGAGGCTTGCATGTGATGGAGGACCAACAAGATCCACATGCAGGAGCTCCAAAATCCTTGATGATGAAATAATGGTCTTCCGTCGATGGGGAGAGTCATGCATTTTTCCTTCAACACAAGCCCTACAAACACAATCTTTGGCAAACGAAGCATTTTCTTTTAGTCCAAGGATGTGGCCACCCTTGTGGAAACTTTGCAAAGTTCTCATGTTGACGTGGGCTAGTCGGCGATGCCATAACCAACCCACGCCGGCCTTTCCGAAAAGACACATCGGGCCTGTAGTGGGTTTCCCCAAGAAGTTCACCACATACAGATCATTTTCGACATATCCCACGAAAGCGACCTTTAGAGACTTGCTCCACAAGAGTACCACCAAATTAGCATCAATGAAAATAGCAAAGCCCATCTTACCAAGGGCACGAACTGAAAGTAAATTGTAATCAAGGGTCTCAACAAGCATGATGTCCACGAGAGAGATATCGTGAGCAACCACAACTTTTCCGAGACCCAATACCTTAGATTTTGACTTGTCACAATAGGAGACGGTTATGTGATCATGTTTTGGCCTCATCTCCGTGATGATCTCCTTGGTTCCGATCATATGACTTGTGTACCCGCTATCGAGCACCCATTTATACCCACCGGAAGCATAGCCCTACAAGAAAGTTACTTCTTGGTTTTAGGTACCCATTTTTCAATGGGTCGTCTGATGTTAATGACAAGGGTTTTGGGGACCCAAATAGACCAAGATATGTAACTATCAAAAGGACCTACATAGCTAGCATAGACATCACCATAATAATCACAAAATAATTCATAGTTAGGATTATTAGCCCCTGCAAAACCATCATAGTTAGTCTTGTCATTAGTGGTGGTGCTAGTATTTGGTTGAGCGGATTTTCTCTTTTTATTTTTCTTCTTCTTCTTCTTCTTTGTCTGGGGAACATAACCAAGACCCTCTTTTCTATTGTTTGTCCTTTGCTTGCTAATTACCTCATCTAGAACTTCTTTACCTTTATGTTGAGATGCCTTTACAAGTTCTTCTTGTCCACGAGATGGAGTAGAGGTGCTGGGCATATCAAACTTCTCCAATTGAGTTTGGAGCTGCTCACGAGACTCATTTAGAGTAGAATGTTCACTGTCTAATGCCTTGTGAGCAATGTCAAGTTTCTCAAACTTCTCCGAGAGTCTAGCATGAGCAGCCCCAAATTCAATCTTTTCCTTCTTTAGTTTCTTTACCTTAGCAAGAGCGTTGTCACGTTCTTTGATGAGCTGAGAAACAACCTCTTCATGGGACTCCTCAATTGACTCGAGTCTCTCTTCCAAGGATACTCGAGCTTCCTCTTCTTCTTCCAAGGCATTTTTCAAGGAGGCTATCTCCAATGCATCTTCTCTTTCAATTCTACCCTTTTCTTCGAGGAGATCTTCGGATTGGGCAAGTTGAATCATAAGAGCATCAAAATGAAGTTTGTGCTCACCTTGCAAGTTAGTGAAAAAATTGTCCAAAGCAGGAGACATTTGGAAATGAAGAATTAGAAGATGATACCTCGGACCCTCTTGCCATAAGGCAGGTGACATTTGGAGTGTCAAAGAGTGATGACGGGGTAGATGTGGTGGCTATAGCAGCCACCTCACCAGTACTATCTTCATCCTCTTCGTCTTCACTTGCAGAGAAATATTCTTCTTGTGCCACCAAGACAATCTTGGGTTGCTTCTTGTAAGGACCATTCTTTTTGATAAATGGCTTCTTTCGAGGTGCCTTGGAATTTTCTTTGAGGATGAGCCTGCCACCATTGTTCTCTATTTTGATATGGACACTCAGCCACAAAGTGTAACCTATCTCCACAATTGTAGCATGTTCTCAGTTTTGGGCCATTCTCTCTTCTTCCACTTGACCCATTCTTGCGCTCGAGTTCCGACTTGGCCTTGGCTGGATCCTTCCAAAAGTTCCTTGCATAGAAAGCTATGTATTCACCATGAGCATGCTTGACTTCCTTGAGATAGCCCATGGACACACCCTCGTATCCTCTTTCATCCTCATCTTGCTCAACAACATTTGCCTTTAGAGCAACATTGACCCCCTTTTGCATTCCAATAGCTCGGGCACGGGCATCTTCAGCGTTCTTAGCTACAACGTTGAATGATGCCATTTCTTGCATGACTTCATTGGAAGTCCTTTGATGGTAGTTGTGTCTACCTTGCAACCTCTTCAAGTTCATTGGCTCAAAAGGCATTAGAGCACTCACATATTACCTTTTTATCAAAGCATCATCAATGTGAGTGGCTCCACTCTTTCTAAATGTTGTTGTAATGCCCTTGAGCCTTCTATACATCTGTTCATGGTATTCACCATCCAACATGTAAAATCCTTCAGCTTCATTGCTAAGGGCATCATACCTATTCCTCCTCATGCTTTCATTGCTAATAAAAAGGTCGGTGAGTCCATCCCAAGCTTCTTTGCTGATCTTGAAATGCTCAATGTGGGGCATGTCCTTGGGACCCACTCCGAGCTGTATCATGTGGAGAGCCTTTGCATTCAATTGACTATCCACAACTTCTCTTCTTTTCAAGTTAGTATGATCTCTAATATGAAGACCCTCTTTGATAATCATCTAAAGTTCAATTGACGAACTACATACATGAGATTTCATTAAGAATTGCCATTGATTAAATGTAGATGTAGTAAGCTTGGGTGGATCCCCCTATTGTTTATATGAGGATGAGGGATAGGTGGGTCGGGAGAATATAGGTGAGGAACCTCACTATAGTCCTCCTTACCACTGCCCTTCTTGGAGGCGGAACCATTATGTTTTTCACCTACCACTTCATCTTCCTTAGATCGGGCGTGATCCTTATCCTTGGATGAAGGAGTGGTAGCCTCAGAGGAGGATGGAGATGAGGCTGTGGATGATGTCAGGTGAGTAATCATTTGTTGCATCTCCTCCATCTTGGTCTCAAAGGATTTCAACAAGGTTGTTTCCAGAGTCTTGAGGTCATCCATTGTGACCTTGTCCACAACCTCATTCCCATTCTCCTTGGTACCCATACTTCTCTTAGGCGGTTAAGCCCGAATAAAGAGTCGGGGCACTAATACCAATTGAAATGGATCGTATGGGCACCTAGAGGGGGGGTGAATAGGTGCTACTTCAAATTTTAATGCTTTTTAAAGTTTAGACTTGACACAAAATGTAAATTATCTAGATATGATATTATATAGAATTTCCCTATATGCAAACCTAACTACTAGCGAGTAAAGGCGAGTGAGATAGAGGAACGAGTAAACCGTAGTGGAGCACGCGGAGACACATGATTTGTTTTTCCGCAGTTCCTTCCTTGTTAGGGGAAGTACATCTGCGTTGGAGGTGTGGGCGGTACTAAGACCACCACGCCATAATAGGCATCACCCTGCTCTCCGATGGATCCCGCCACCAAAGGCCTGATCCACCTTTCCACTATAGGAACCCTTCGAGGTGGGAACCGACGCCTTTACACAACTAGCGGGGCACAACTCTACAACCAAATTGGAGGCTCCCGTAATGACAACAAGCTGCCACACGAACAAGTTATCAATAACAAAACACAAGATCTAGATATTAAGGAGAATACTAGATCGAGGATTTCTCCAAGTGAATGGAGAGGAGTTGATGCGCTTGATTCGTGATGACGATGTAGGTTGTCTCCTCCTTCAATTCCCCCAAAGATCAAAGCCTTTGGGTGGTTGAAGTGGGAGATCTAGAGAGAGAGCACTTGCAATAGGTCTGGCGTTTTTCGACTGAATCAAGAGTTCTGCCTGATTGGGATGAAGGGGCTTTTATACCCCTGCCCCAACTGAGCCGTTGGAGCCTTTGGGGGCCAGATTATCTGGCCCAAGTGAGCGCCGGATTATCCGGTCTAGGGAAAATTCCACCCTAGACTCAGATTATCTGACAAATAATCCGCCTTCGAATAGAAGCTCGCACAGGGCGACCCTTGGCATCTTCTCCTGGGGACCGGATTATCCGGCCCTAGGGGAGGGCCGGATTATCAGGCCCTAGGGGAGGGCCAAATTATCCGGCTAGGGAAAAATTCTGCCCCAGCCACGGAATATCCGGGGGAAGTTCCGCCCCCAAACAGATGCTCGTGCAGACGCTCTCTTGGGCGATTCCCCTAGGGCCGAATTATCTGGCCTAGAGGAAGGCCGGATTATCCGGTCTAGGGAGAAAATCTGCCCTAGAGACGGACTGTCCGGGGGAAAATCCGCCCCCAGACAAAAGCTCACGCGCAGCAAGTCCATGCCAAGATGGTAAGGCCGAATTATCTGGCGCATGATGGGGAACCATAATCAGGTCCCCAAACATCCAAAAGCATTCCTACAACACTTAGTGCACATTAGAAAATCCACGGTATTGTTATCTAACACACAAAACATAGGGAACAATGAAATATTCTTTCACAAATGCAATAACTCTAGTGGATCCATGTGGTTTATGAAAAGAACAGACATGCAATGACTCTGGAGGATCCGTATGTGGTTTATGAAAAGAACACACACGCAATGATACTGGTGGATCCTTATGTGGTTAATGAAAATAACACACATGCAATGACACTTGTGGATCCATATTTAGTTTGTGAAAAGAACACACATTCAATGACACTGGTGGCTCCATGTGTGCTTTGTGAGAAGAATATACACGCAATGACTCTAGTGGATCCATGTAGTTTATGAAAAGAATAGACATGCAATGACTCTAGTGGATCCATATGTGATTTAAGAAAATAACAGGCCTGCAATGACTCTGGTGGATCCATATGTGGTTTATGAAAAGAACACACATGCAATGACTCTGGTGGATCCATGTGGACACACATGCAATGACTCTAGTTGTGGATCCATATGTGGTTTATGAAAAGAACACGCATCCAATGACTCTGGTGGATCCATGTGTGGTTTATGAAAAGAACAGACATGCAATGACTCTGTTGAATCCATATGTGGTTGTGAAAAGAACACACATGCAATGACTCTAGTTGATCCATGTGTTTTATGAGAAGAACACACATGCAATGAACTCTAGTGGATCCATGTGGTTTATGACAATAACACACATCTAATGACTCTAGTTGTAGTTTATGAAAAGAACACACATGCAATGACACTGGTGGATCCATGTGGTTTATGAAAAGAACACACATGCAATCACTCTGGTGGATCCATGTGGTTTATGAAAAGAACAGACATGCAATGACTCTGGTGGATCCATATATCATTTATGAAAATAACACACATGCAATGACTCTGGTGGATCTATATGTGGTTAACGAAAACAACACACATGCAATGACACTAGTGGATCCATATGTGTTTTATGAAAAGAACACACATTCAATGACACTGGTGGATCCATGTGTGGTTTGTGAAAAGAACACATGTGCGTTGACTCTGGTGGATCCATGTGGTTTATGAAAAGAATAGACATGCAATGACTCTAGTGGATCCATTTGTTGTTTATGAAACGAACATACATGCAATGACACTAGTGGATCCATATGTGGTTAATGAAAAGAACACGCACACAATGACACTGGTTGATCCATATGTGGTTTGTGAAAAGAACACACATTCAATGACACTGGTTGATCCATGTGGTTGTTGAAAAGAACAGACATGCAATGGCTCCAGTGGATCCATATGTGGTTTATGAAAAGAACAGACATGCAAACACTCTGGTGGATCCATATGTGGTTTCCGAAAAGAACACACATGCAATGACTCTAGTTGATCCATTTGGTTTATGAGAAGAACACACATGCAATGAACTCTAGTGGATCCTTGTGTTTATGACAATAAAACACATCCAATGACTATAGTTGTTGTTTATGAAAAGAACACACATGCAATGACACTGTTGGATCCATATGTGGTTGATGAAAAGAACACACATGCAATGACACTTGTGGATCCATGTGGTTTCTGAAAAGAACATACATGCAATGACTCTGGTGGATCCATATGTGGTATATGAGAAGAACACACCTGCAATGAACTCTAGTGGATCCATATGTGCTTTGTGAAAATAACACATATGTAATGACTCTAGTGGATCCATATGTGGTTTGTGTAAAGAACATACATGGAATGACACTGGTGGATCCATGTGTGGTTTGTGAAAAGAACACACATGCAATGACTCTAGTGGATCCATGTGGTTTATGAAAAGAACAGACATGCAATGACTCTGGTGGATCCATATGTGGTTTATGAAAATAACAGACATGCAATGAATCTGGTGGAACCATATGTGGTTTATGAAATGAAGAGACATGTAATGACTCTGGTGGATCCATGTGGTTTATGAAAAGAACACACATGCAATGGCTATGGTGGATCCATGTGGTTTATGAAAAGAACTGACATGCGATGACTCTAGTGGATCCATATATGGTTTATGAAAAGAACACACATGCAGTGACATTAGAGGATCCATATGTGGTTAATGAAAAGAACACACACGTAATGACACTGGTGGATCCATATGTGGTTTGTGAAAACAACATACATTCAATGACACTGGTGGATCCATGTGTGGTTTGTGAAAAGAACACACATGCAATGACTCTAGTGGATCCATTTGTGGTTTATGAAACGAACATACATGCAATGACACTAGTGGATCCATATGTGGTTAATGAAAAGAACACACACACAATGACACTGGTTGATCCATATGTGGTTTGTGAAAAGAACACACATTCATTGACACTGGTTGATCCATGTGGTTGTTGAAAAGAATAGACATGCAATGGCTCCAGTGGATCCATATGTGGTTTATGAAAAGAACAGACATGCAAACACTCTGGTGGATCCATATGTGGTTTCCGAAAAGAACACACATGCAATGACTCTAGTTGATCCATTTGGTTTATGAGAAGAACACACATGCAATGAACTCTAGTGGATCCTTGTGGTTTATGACAATAAAACACATCCAATGACTATAGTTGTTGTTTATGAAAAGAACACACATGCAATGACATTGTTGGATCCATATGTGGTTGATGAAAAGAACACACATGCAATGACACTTGTGGATCCATGTGGTTTCTGAAAAGAACATACATGCAATGACTCTGGTGGATCCATATGTGGTATATGAGAAGAACACACCTGCAATGAACTCTAGTGGATCCATATGTGGTTTGTGAAAATAACACATATGTAATGACTCTAGTGGATCCATATGTGGTTTGTGTAAAGAACATACATGGAATGACACTGGTGGATCCATGTGTGGTTTGTGAAAAGAACACACATGCAATGACTCTAGTGGATCCATGTGGTTTATGAAAAGAACAGACATGCAATGACTCTGGTGGATCCATATGTGGTTTATGAAAATAACAGACATGCAATGAATCTGGTGGAACCATATGTGGTTTATGAAATGAAGAGACATGTAATGACTCTGGTGGATCCATGTGGTTTATGAAAAGAACACACATGCAATGGCTATGGTGGATCCATGTGGTTTATGAAAAGAACTGACATGCGATGACTCTAGTGGATCCATATATGGTTTATGAAAAGAACACACATGCAGTGACACTAGATGATCCATATGTGGTTAATGAAAAGAACACACACGTAATGACACTGGTGGATCCATATGTGGTTTGTGAAAACAACATACATTCAATGACACTGGTGGATCCATGTGTGGTTTGTGAAAAGAACACACATGCAATGACTCTAGTGGATCCATTTGTGGTTTATGAAACGAACATACATGCAATGACACTAGTGGATCCATATGTGGTTAATGAAAAGAACACACACACAATGACACTGGTTGATCCATATGTGGTTTGTGAAAAGAACACACATTCATTGACACTGGTTGATCCATGTGGTTGTTGAAAAGAACAAACATGCAATGGCTCCAGTGGATCCATATGTGGTTTATGAAAAGAATAGACATGCAAGCACTCTGGTGGATCCATATGTTGTTTCTGAAAAGAACACACATGCAATGACTCTAGTTGATCCATTTGGTTTATGAGAAGAACACACATGCAATGAACTCTAGTGGATCCATGTGGTTTATGACAATAAAACACATCCAATGACTATAGTTGTTGTTTATGTAAAGAACACACATGCAATGACACTGTTGGATCCATATGTGGTTGATGAAAAGAACACACATGCAATGACACTTGTGGATCCATGTGGTTTTTGAAAAGAACATACATGCAATGACTCTGGTGGATCCATATGTGGTATATGAGAAGAACACACCTGCAATGAACTCTAGTGGATCCATATGTGGTTTGTGAAAATAACACACATGTAATGACTCTAGTGGATCCATATGTGGTTTGTGTAAAGAACATACATGGAATGACACTGGTGGATCCATGTGTGGTTTGTGAAAAGAACACACATGCAATGACTCTAGTGGATCCATGTGGTTTATGAAAAGAACAGACATGCAATGACTCTGGTGGACCATATGTGGTTTATGAAAATAACAGACATGCAATGAATCTGGTGGAACCATATGTGGTTTATGAAATGAAGAGACATGTAATGACTCTGGTGGATCCATGTGGTTTATGAAAAGAACACACATGCAATGGCTATGGTGGATCCATGTGGTTTATGAAAAGAACTGACATGCGATGACTCTAGTGGATCCATATATGGTTTATGAACAGAACACACATGCAGTGACACTAGAGGATCCATATGTGGTTAATGAAAAGAACACACGTAATGACACTGGTGGATCCATATGTGGTTTGTGAAAACAACATACATTCAATGACACTGGTGGATCCAAGTGGTTTAGGAAAAGAACACACATGCAATGACTCTAGTGGTGGTTTACGAAAAGAACACACATGCAATGACTCTGGTGGATCAATGTGGTTTAGGAAAGGAACACACATGCAATGACTCTGGTTGATCCATGTGGTTAAGGAAAATAAGACACATGCAATGACTCTGGTGGATCCATGTGGTTTAGGAAAATAAGACACATGCAATGACTCTAGTGGTAGCATGTGGTTTAGGAAAAGAACACGCGTGCAATGACTCTAGTGGATCATTTTGGTTTAGGAAAACAAGACACATGCAATGACTCTACTGGATCCATGTGGTTTAGGAAAATAACACACATGCAATGACTCAAGTGGTGGTTTAGGAAAGGAACACACATGTAATGACTCAAATGGATCCATATGGTTTAGGAAAAGGACATGCATGCAATGACTCTAGTGGATCATTGTGGTTAAGGAAAATAAGACACATGAAGTGACTCTAATGGATCCATGTTGAAAGGGCATGTATGCCCCTATGTGTGGTTTTGGTAATTAATGACAATCCCTATGGACTAATGTGCAAATTGAGTTTCACTTGTAGGTTTGTCCATTGGCATCTCTTGGACTATGTGTTGGTTTCAAGGATGAAAAAGAAGAAGCATCGTCCACGGGCTTTATGCCTACTTGAATCAAGTAGAAGAAGAAGATCAAGTATGTCTTGAAGAAGAAGAAGAAGAAGATGGAGTTCCTCATGGCTATCTTCAAGACATCGTCAAGAATTGTTGTGCAAGCTCAATATGCACCATCTCTAGAAGATCTCATGCTTGGAGCTCGCCTCCTCGACGTTCATGGAGTGATGAAGACAAGGACAAAGAAGAGGTTTCCCCATGGAGTATGGGGGAGCCATTCGCAAGTCTTCATCAAGCAAGAGCAATCAAAAAAGGTGTTCCATCTTAAAGGTGACAAGATCGTCTACATCACGCTCAAGTGGGATGCTCAAGGAAAAGGTATGATCTTGATAGGGTTTCTATTTTACCGGTCTCTTGTAGTGTTGGGAGACAGGTTTTAGGATAAATAGCCATACTATCAAGAGGGGCTCTCGAGTGGGTGACTTGTTCGTATCTTTTGGAGAGAGCTCAAACCTTTGCATTCATAGCATCATCTTTCTTGGTTGTTGTTTGGTTCTTGTCCATGTGAGGATCTAGAGCTTTTGGTTATCTTCATAACAAGCTCTAGTTCATCAAAAACGGATTTCCCTTGCATATCTTATTGCGTTTTTGATCTTGCGGGTTTTATGATCTTGCACGTTTTTGTTGGATTCTACACGTCGTTATCTTTCCAACAAAATTGGTTTCATCTCATTTGGAGTTC
The DNA here is from genome assembly GCA_910589775.1 of Avena eriantha. Classification (NCBI taxonomy): domain Eukaryota; kingdom Viridiplantae; phylum Streptophyta; class Magnoliopsida; order Poales; family Poaceae; genus Avena; species Avena eriantha. The sequence goes on along the minus strand of OU342743.1, from coordinate 406,105,372 downwards.
GGATGCAAAAGTTGTGGCATTTCTTGTTCTGAAGTTTCTCTAACCGGAAGTACCGGCCAGACGCCGGAAGTACCGCTCGGGCAGAAATGCCACCGGTAGTACCAGTGTTAATACCGGCCCAACTTCCGGTGAACCCATTTTTGGTTCAGTACGCTCTCTTCCTGGTCTGCGCTATTTGAGGGAACTTCGGTCGGAATCTTGGGCGGTTGTACCGGCCCAGGCGGTAGTACCGGTGACCCACCGGTAGTACCGGCCGGCCTCGTTTTTGTGTTCGTTTGCACCATGTTTTTGGACCGTTGGCTGAGTGCCACTGGTAGTACCGGCCATCCACCGGTACTACCGGCCGTGCGCGATTCTGTGGGTAACAGGCAGATCGGGGAGCCCTTTAAAAGGTGATCCCCTTTCCCCTTCGGCCCCAACTCGTTTTTCTTGGTTCTTGCTCTCTCTCTCCTCCATTGTTGACCTTGAAGAGCTTGCCCTCTCGCCTTCTCCCTCCTATGATTCTTGCATCTTTTTGAGGGATTTGAGAGAGGAGATCTAGATCTACAAGCCCCACCATGCAAAATCCCTTCTTTGTGAAGGAATCCTTGGGATCTAGATCTTGGAGAGTTTTGTGTTCTCCTCTTGTGTTCTTCCTCCCTTATTCCCCCAATATCTTTTGTAGATTTGGTGGAATTTGAGAGAGAAGGACTTGCCTCTTGCATTTGGTGCATAGGTTTGAGTTCTCCTCGGAGATTCGGCGAGTTCAAGCCCTTGGGCTTGTTTCTCTTGGGTTCTTGGAACCCTAGACAGTTGTGTGGTTCAATTGTTGACCTTTTGTGGTCTTGTAGCCTTTTGTGGCCTTGTTGCCTTTTGTGTCTTTGTAGCCTTTGTGGCATTGTTGTTGGGAGCCTCCAATTGAGTTGTGGAGATTTCCCCAATCTTGTACGGGTTCGGTGACCGCCCTCAAGTGTCCCATAGTGGAACGTGAGTAGTCCTTTATGGCGAGCTCACGGGAGAATAGGGTGAGCCTTTTGTGGCGTCGGTGACTTGCGTGGCTTCGCATCCTTGGTGAGGCCATGTGTGGCGTTGGGTGAGCATCGAGCCACCACACCTCGAGGTGAGCCATTTGTGGCGTTCGAAGTACATTGCGCCCCCGCACCTCTCCAACGGAGACATAGCTTCTTGGAAGTGAACTTCGGGAAACAAATCATTGTCTCCGTGTCCATTAGTTATCTCTCAACCGAGCCCTTTACTTATGCAATTTACATTGTGATAGCCTTCGTGCTTGACGTATTATTTCTAGCTATCACCTTGTTGTTTATCTTGCTTAGCATAGGTTGTTGGTGCACTTAGTGAAACTAGTGGATATAGGTTTTGGCTTGATAAATTAAACGTTAAGTTTTATTCCGCATTTATTAGAGCCTAAACCGTAATTATTTTAAAATGCCTATTCTCCCCACCCCCCTCTAGGCGACATCCATTTCCCTTTCAATTGGTATCAGAGCGAGGTCTCTCGCTTCTTTGGCTTCACCGCCTCGAGAGTAAGGATGTCTCCTAGGGGTTTAGTGCACTCTCACACATTTACATTTGATGGCACAAATTATGATGTTTGGCGTATTCGCATGCTTAGTCATTTCCGGGTCATTCACCCAAATATTGAGCGAATTCTAGATATGGGCTTGTCTCCTCCTAAGGATCCCCAAAATCTATCTTTGGAGGAGGAGACAAACTCTTATCTCGAAGCTCAAGCGTCTAATGTGCTTGTTAATGTTGTGAGCTTTGTAGTTCTTTCCTCAATCATGCCTTTTCGGAGTGCTCATGATATTTGGACCAAGCTTCAAGCAAAATATGATGTGTCTAAGATTAATGAGGATGATTGTGTTCCCTCCACCTCTGGCCGTGATGAGTTCTCATATTCTTCCAGTACACCAACATCTGAGTTGTCACAAGGTAATGATATGGTGAGTGGTGATAGAACTTGCAATGTGGATAGTTAGCTTGGCATTCATGATTCTTCATATCTATCTCATTGCAATGTTGTATCTTTGGGCATGAACACTTGTAGGAGTATATGTGATTTACACCCTAGTGTTGATTGCCCTTGCATATCATGTAGAAATGGATTGAATATATCTCATGATGATATTCTTGCTTTGCCTTGTTGCCATGATAATTGTGCTTCTATTTCCTCTAGTACTTGTGTTGCTAACCATGTAGAGGAAATCAAAGAATGTGTGGGACAAGGCAAGGTTGCTATTGGAGCTTCAAGTGTTCCCCCATAATCACCTTCTTCCAACATTCACTTATGCCTCATGGCTAAGGAATCAAAGGTAAATTCTCCTTTGGACTCCAATGCACCTCTTGATGATGTGAATGTTGACATAGATGAAGTAGATGATGATGTTGCTTCTCTATAAGAGAATGGGGAGCTAGTCCTCCGTGCTCTACACAAAAATGAAAATGCTTGTTCCACTTTCATTGAAATATTGAACTTTTCCATTGAAAGTAAGCAACTAATTTATGAGCATGAGGACACATTTGAAAAAATGAGTAGTCTTGAGCGTGATTATGCTAATGACATTGCAAACCTAAATGAAGCTCTAGAAGAGGAACAAACCACCAAGGAATCTCTTGAGGAGACTTTTGCTCTAGAGATATCTAGAGTGAAGAAATCTCTTGATAGAGAATTTTATGTGGCAAGTGCCCTCCAAATTAGGAATGATGAACTTGAAGTTGCTTATGCCAAACTCCTTGAGGATTTTGAGCACCTCAACAATGGCTCTAGGGTCATCAAGGGGGAGCTCATCAAACTCACCGAGTCACATGAGCAACTTAAAGCCTCATACACTAAAGAGCCTTCCAAGTTGCCCTCACCTCTTACTACAATTTATGATGCTTGTTCTACTAACTCTATCTCTTGTGAAGCATCTATTGTGAAGGAGATTGTTGAGCTACGTGCTCAACTTGCTTTGCTAACTAGCAACTATGGGAAATTGGAAGAGAGTCATGCTAAGCTCTCAAGCTCACATGAGGACCTTCTAGTTTCCCATGGTAGTCTAAAGTTGGATCATGAGGCTATTTTGTCAAAGGTAACATCAAGTATGCCTCATGTGGACATTAGCACTACATCTACTCCTAGTATCATATTGCCATGTGCTAGTCCTTGTAATTTATCCACTCATGCTATTGCTATATCTTGTGATGAATTGCATCCCTTGCTTTGTTGCTCTATCAACATAGCATCTACTTCCTCTAGTATTGTTGTTGATACTAACCATGTAGAGGAAAACAAGAAGCTCAAGGCTCAAGTCAATTCTTTGAAGAATGACTTGAAGAAGTGTCATGAAGGGAAGACCACACTCAAGAACGTCTTGGGTGTGCGAAGATCCTCAAATGACAAGAGTGGGCTTGGATATAACTCCAACATCAAGAACAAGCCCACCAACTTGTTGAAGCACAAGGGCAATAAGAAGAATGGCCAAGGTCAAGTGAAGAATCCGTCCACCATTGTGTGCTTCAAGTGCAAGGAAGAAGGCCATCATGTGAGATGTTGCCCATTGAAGAAGAAGCATCAAGGGAAGCGGCCTCAAGCTTCAACTCAAGCTCCACCTCAAGCTAGAAGCGGGCCTCTTCCCCCGACTCAATCTCTTCCTCAAGGGGTGGCATCTTCCATGAAGAAAGATAGCAAGAGAAGAACTTGCTACATTTGCCGCGAGAAGGGGCACCTTTCTTCCTCATGCACCACGGGTAACTCCTCATCCAAGCCTATCTTGATATATGATGCATATTCTCTTGGTAAGGATGAGGTGGGAAATGTGTTTGCCAAATTTGTTGGTGCCCAAAGTGGGGTCAAGAAAAGAACCATTTGGGTGGCCAAGCCTATTGTGACTAACCTCTTAGGACCCAACTTGGTTGGGGACCAACAATCTAAAACTTGATCAATAGGTGTTTGTTGGAGGGCATTGGAGGCTTGGATACATTATGAAGAATTGAGGGATCTTCGTCATTTATTTTTGACAAGTCAAGCCAATTGGACTATCTTGCTTCTATCTTATATCCAATGTTCCTCCTTGCGGTAACATGTGCTCAACTCCTTTACATTGAAAGTTACTTTCCCCCTTGTGCATGTGTTGGTTTTGTACCATTATATGTGTTTGTACATGTTGTGCTTCCTTCATAACTATATTGTGTTGTCTAGTATATTTGTGTATGTCGGTTGACACATCATGTATTTGTGTTCTTATGTTTGAGCCTTTGTTGAATTTATTTGGTATCTTTCTTGGCTCTTGGGAGCGATTAAATGGACAATTCCATTTTGGGGGAGTGTTATGCTTGGGCATTCCACAATCCTAAAATGTGTGTACATGAGGAATACCACTCAGTGTTGACATTACATGTTTATGTTGTCTCTATGTGGTATGTCATGCTCATGAAGAATTAGAATTCCATAATGTCCATTAATCATCTCCTTTTTGATCTTTTTGCCTCTTGTCGAGATCTCCTAGGTTATCACATTATGGGGGAGTCATATCCTTGGTGCATATTACAAACCTAGAAAATGTTAACATTTGAGGTAGTGCCACTTAGAATTGTTATTTATTTATCTAGCTCCTTTGTGGCCCATTTAGCTCAAACAAGTTCCAACTCCCTTCGATTGCTTTTATTGCTCATATTTTGGATCTTGTTTGTGAGAGTTTTTCTTGATATGTGTTTCCTCAAATTTGGACCTCCATATCTTCCTTGGAAACCATTCGCCTCAAGTTACTTTAATCTTTGATGATTGTGTGACTATTTGGACATATCAAGAATCTCTCTCGAAGTGTCAAGCATAATTTTTATATCTTGTTACATGCTTCTTTGTGTGAATATGATCATGATTTCCTTGCAAACTACCTCGGGAAGTTTTTCCCATAACTCTTGTCCTTGGACAAGTGACACTCCATATATGGTAGGATTTGTTGATCATGTTCACTTTGGCCTTTGCTTTTCTTTGTCCTATCTTTGGCCAAGAAATTGTTTTCGTTGTCTCCCATTTCTTCCTTGCCTCTTGTGGATCCCTTTTGTTTATTGGTATTCCCTTGTGTTTTATTTAATGTTGGTAGTAGTGATGATCTCATTTGTGTGCATTATTTATTCAATCACAAAATTCTATGTAATGCACCACTCATGGGAGCGCTCCTATATTATTTAGAATACTCATGTTTATGCTTCTTAATTTGATCCATATAGTGTTTCTTGTGCTTGGTTCCTTGATCTTTTCTTTTGGTACTTTGTGCCATCATGAATAGTGTATAGAGTTTGGTTTATGTGTTGGAACCTTGCTCTATTTGGGAGTTGGTTTTGTCTCATCCTCTTTACTTGTTTGATTTTTTAGGATGAGATAAATCCTTGAGCGTTGTGTGTTTTGTGCATCTTTTGTGCTTTGGCTTTTGCCTTGTTCATTTGTTGAATTTGTGTCCTTCCATGTTTTGATTTGTCTCTTTGATACAATTTGGACACCGTTTGTCGTGTCACACTCTTGTGTGCTACTTCTTGGTTTACTTGGTGTTTTAGTTCAAATTTTATCTCATTTTTGGTTCTTGGGAGTCTTGTGCATGCATATTTACTACATGTTTATATTATGGCTTGCTTGATCTCTTGATCCAATATATAGGGGAAACTCCACCAAATCCTATTGGCTAAGATGTGCATGAAATTCAATTTCATATCAATATGCACATATTTATGTGGAGGGTCCCCTATGTATTGTAGTTGGAATAACTACTTTGGACCCAATTTGTTTGGGAACATAGTGTACTTAATTGTGTTTTAGGTACATTAGAGATATATTGGATGCTTGTCTCATCCATTAGGAAGAAGTGGTGCCTACATGTCATTTGGAGGCAAGCTAGGATGATCAACACATTCTTATCCTCTACATCCTACCAATTATATCTCGGTAACAAGTATCTCTCTCATGCATACATATCTTGCTTCCAACCTTTTATAGGTTGCTTGTTGGCATGAGTTTGTGTTTTTGCATATGTTGTGTTTCTTTTGTTGGTTTTTAGGAGTGCTCTCTTTTGCAAATATGAGTATGGTGAGATGAGTGCATATAAGTGGGCTATACAAAATCATGATGATTCACCAATCCCAAATATGTCAATCTAGAAATTTTATTGCATATCTCTTCCTCATTCACTCTCATGTGCAATAGTGAGTATTTTGCAAAGTTGATTTTATTTTATGATTCTTCTTTCCTTTCTCCATATATTCCAACTATTCCCTTTTCCCTTGGAAATAGTTGTAATATATGTAGTGTGTTGGTGTTTTGAAGTTCATTGATGTACAATAAGATATAATTGAGCCTTTGGCCATGCTTTCAAGCAAATATCTTATTGGTATATTCTATGACTTTTTTGTTGTTCATGTGCTTTCTTGTGTATCTATTTTGTGTGTGCATGTTTCTTTGTGATATTTTCCACCTAGAAACTTATACACACAAGAGAAGATAAAATCTTTGGTTGTTTTTGTTTTCCTTGGAGACCACCTTTTACTTCTTGTTGATTCTTCGATGGCTTCCAAATTTATTTTTCTATGAGTGCTTGTCCCTCTTGTTTGCATCTCCGAGCACTCATAATTTGATCTCTCTTGCCGTGTATTGTTAAATGAGTTTGTATGAGTGAGGATTCCATGATTGTGCACTTTGTTTCCAAATACAATTATTATAATTGGTGCATAATCCTTGGGGAGCTTCTTCAATTTACTTAAGAATGCTAATTTGCCTTTCTCTTTGTTTGAGGTTTAAATGTCTATGGGGGAGTGAGGATTCCATACTTGTGCATGATGTATTCAAATCAATGATTCTAATTTGTGCACAAAGATTGGGGAGCTTCCCTATTATATCTAAACACTCAATTGTTCATATCATTATGTCTTGTGTTTTTCTTTTGGTATCAATTGTTGTTGTCAATTGGTATTTTTTTGGGTCTTTTGGGTTGCTCGCTTCATTTGTTGAAGCTATCTTCTCCTTCTTTTCGTTTTGCAACCTTTGGGTCCTCAATATAGTTTTACTTCCTCCAAGGATTCTTCATTGGATACGTGCACACGCACACCTTTCGAGGAATTCTCACTATATTGGCCATCTAGAACTTTTCACCCATTTTGGCAATCGATGCCAATGTGGGAGAATTTTTAGAGGGTTTAAGGGAAGTTGGTTTATGCTTTTGAGTTGGTTCTTAAGCATTAGCCTTGCATGCTCTTGCATCTTTGTTGTTGCTTTGCATGTTTAATATATAGAGGAAACTCAACCACCGATAATGGTTGGCAATCTATGCAATGAAATTCAAGTTCATCACACATGCATAGATTGTGGGGGAGTTTGCTCTATATATTGTGGTTGTACCAACATCACATACTTGTGTAGTATTTGATGTTGGGGCAACCATTTTGTTTGTTAAATTCCATATCTAAACCCTCTCTAGGGGATTGTCATCAATTACCAAAATGGGGGAGATTGAAAGGGCATGGATGCCCCCATGTGTGGTTTTGGTAATTAATGACAATCCCTATGGACTAATGTGAAAATTGAGTTTCACTTGTAGGTTTGTCCATTGGCATCGCTTGGACCATGTGTAGGTTTAAGGGAAGTATGTCTTGAAGAAGAAGAAGAATAAGATGGAGTTCCTCATGGCTATCTTCAAGACATCGTCAAGAATTGTTGTGCAAGCTCAATATGCACCATCTCTAGAAGATCTCATGCTTGGAGCTTGCCTCCTCGGAGTTCATGGAGTGATGAAGACAAGGACAAAGAAGAGGTTTCCCCATGGAGTATGAGGGAGCCATTCGCAAGTTTTCATAAAGCAAGAGCAAGCACGAGCAATCAAGAAAGGTGTTCCATCTTGAAGGTGACAAGATCGTCTACATCACGCTCAAGTGGGATGCTCAAGGCAAAGGTATGATCTTGATAGGGTTTCTATTTTATCGGTCTCTTGTAGTGTTGGGAGACCGGGTTTAGGATAGATATCCGTACTATCAAGAGGGGCTCTCGAGTGGGCGACTTGTTCGTATCTTTCGGAGAGATCTCAAACCTTTGCATTCATAGCATCATCTTTCTTGGTTGTTGTTTGGTTCTTGTCCATGTGAGGATCTAGAGCTTTTGGTTATCTTCATAACAAGCTCTAGTTCATCAAAAATGGATTTCCCTTGCATATCTTATTGCGTTTTTGATCTTGCGGGTTTTATGATCTTGCACGTTTTTGTTGGATTCTACACGTCGTTATCTTTCCAACAAAATTGGTTTCATCTCATTTGGATTTCGGATGCAAAAGTTGTGGCATTTCTTGTTCTGAAGTTTCTCTGACCGGAAGTACCGGCCAGACGCCGGAAGTACCGCTCGGGCAGAAATGCCGCCGGTAGTACCGGTGTTAATACCGGCCCAATTTCCGGTGAACCCATTTATGGTTCAGTATGCTCTCTGCCTAGTCTGCGCTATTTGACGGAACTTCGGTCGGAATCTTGGGCGGTTGTACCGGCCCAGGCGGTAGTACCGGTGACCCACCGGTAGTACCGGTCGGCCTCGTTTTTTGTGTTCGATTGCACCGTGTTTTTGGACCATTGGCTGAGTGCCACCGGTAGTACCGGCCACCCACCGGTACCACCGGCCGTGCGTGATTCTGTGGGTAACGGGCAGATCGGGGAGCCCTTTAAAAGGAGCTCCCCTTTCCCCTTCGGCCCCAACTTGTTTTTCTTGGTTCTTGCTCTCTCTCTCTCCTCCATTGTTGACCTTGAAGAGCTTCCCCTCTCCCCTTCTCCCTCCTATGATTCTTGCATCTTTTTGAGGGATTTGAGAGAGATCTAGATCTACAAGCCCCACCATGCAAAATCCCTTCTTTGTGAAGGAATCCTTGGGGTCTAGATCTTGGAGAGTTTTGTGTTCTCCTCTTGTGTTCTTCCTCCCTTATTCCCCCAATAGCTTTTGTAGCTTTGGTGGAATTTGAGAGAGAAGGACTTGCCTCTTGCATTTGGTGCATAGGCTTGAGTTCTCCTCGAAGATTCGGCGTGTTCAAGCCCTTGGACTTGCTTCTCTTGGGTTCTTGGAACCCTAGACAGTTATGTGGTTCGATTGTTGACCTTTTGTGGTCTTGTAGCCTTTTGTGGCCTTGTTGCCTTTTGTGGCTTTGTAACCTTTGTGGCATTGTTGTTGGGAGCCTCCAATTGAGTTGTGGAGATTGCCCGAATCTTGTACGGGTTCGATGACCGCCCTCAAGTGTCCCAAAGTGGAACATGAGTAGGCCTTTGTGGCGAGCTCACGGGAGAATAAGGTGAGGCTTTTGCGGCGTTGGTGACTTGCGTGGCTTCGCAGCCTTGGTGAGGCCTTGTGTGGCGTTGGGTGAGCATCGAGCCACCACTCCTCGAGGTGAGCCATTTGTGGCGTTCGAAGTACATTGCGCCCCCGCACCTCTCCAACGGAGACGTAGCTTCTTGGAAGTGAACTTCTAGAAACAAATCATCGTCTCCGCGTCCATCGGTTATCCCGCAACCGAGCCCTTTACTTATGCAATTTATATTGTGATAGCCTTCGTGCTTGACGTATTATTTCTAGCTATCACCTTGTTGTTTATCTTGCTTAGCATAGGTTGTTGGTGCACTTAGTGAAACTAGTGGATATAGGTTTTGGCTTGATAAATTAAATGTTAAGTTTTATTCCGCATTTATTAGAGCCCAAACCGTAATTATTTTAAAACGCCTATTCACCCCCCTCTAGGCGACATCCATTTCCCTTTCACATGTGGTTTAGGAAAAGAACAAACATGCAATGACTCTAGTAGTGGTTTAGGAAAGGAACACACATGCAATTACTCTAGTGGATCCATGTGGTTTGGGAAAAGAACACAATGCAATGACTCTAGTGGTGGTTTAGGAAAATAAGACACATGCAATGACTCTGATGGATCCATGTGGTTTAGGAAAGGAACACACATGCAATGACTCTAGTGGATCCATGTGGTTTAGGAAAATAATACATATGCAATGAATCTAGTGGTGGTTTAGGAAAATAACAAACATGCAATGACTGGTGGATCCATCTGGTTTAGGAAAGGAAGACACCTGCAATGACTCTAGTTGCGGTTTAGGAAAATAAGACACATGCAATGACTCTGGTGGATCCATGTGGTTTTGTAAAGGAATACATATGCAATGACTCTACTAGTGGTTTAGGAAAATAAGACACATGCAATGACTCTGGTGGTGGTTTATGAAAGAACACACTTGCAATGACTCTGGTCGATCCATGTGGTTTAGGAAAGGAACACACATGCAATGACTCTAGTGGATTATTCTGGTGTAGGAAAAGAAGACACATGCAATGAATCTAGTGGATCCATGTGGTTTAGGAAAATAACACACATGTAGTGACTCTGCTGGTGGTTTAGGAAAGGAACACGCATGCAATGACTCTACTAGATCCATGTGGTTTAGGAAAAGAACACGCATGCAATGACTCTAAGGGATAATTGCGTTTTAGGAAAAGAAGACACATGCAATGACTCTGGTGTATCCGTGTGGTTTAGGAAAAGAACACACATGCAATGACTCTAGTGGTGGTTTAGGAAAAGAACATACATGCAATGACTCTGGTGGATCCATGTGGTTTAGGAAAGGAACACACATTCAATAACTCTAGTGTGGTTTAGGAAAAGAAGACACATGCAATGACTCTGGTGGTGCTTTAGGAAAATAGCACACATGCCATGATTCTGGTGGATCCATGTGGTTTAGGAAAACACACATGCAATGACTCTAGTGGTTGTTTAGGAAAACAAGACACATGCAATGACTCTGGTGGATCCATGTGACTTTGGAAAAGGAACACACATGCAATGACTCTGGTGGATCCATGTGGTTTGGGAAAGGAACACACATGCAATGACTCTGGTGGTGGTTTAGGAAAAGAACACACATGCAATGTCTCTGGTGGATGAATGTGGTTTTGGAAAGGAACACACATGCAATGACTCTGGTGGATCCATGTGGTTTAGGAAACTAACACATATGCAATTACTCTAGTGGTGGTTTAGGAAAAGAACACACATGCAACGACTCTGGTGGATCAATGTGCTTTAGGAAAAGAAGACACATGCAATGACTCTGGTGGATCCATGTGGTTTAGGAAAGGAAGACACATGCAAAGACTCTGGTGGATCCATGTGGTTTAGGAATAGAAGACACATGTAATGACTCTGGTGGATCCATGTGGTTTAGGAAAGGAACACAGATGCAATGACTCTAGTGGATCCATGTGGTTTAGGAAAATTAACACACATGAAATGACTTTAGTGGTGGTTTAGGAAAGTAACACACATGTAATGACTCTAGTGGTGGTTTAGGAAAGGAACACACATGCAGTGACTCTGGTGGTGGTTTAGGAAAAGAACACACATGCAATGACTCTTGTGGTTTAGGAAAGGAACACACATGCAATGTCTCTGGTGGATCAATGTGGTTTTGGAAAGGAACACACATGGAATGACTCTGGTGGATCCACGTGGTTTAGTAAAATAACACACATGCAATGACTCTAGTGGTGGTTTAGGAAAAGAACACACATGCAATGACTCTGGTGGATCAATGTGGTTTAGGAAAAGAAGACACATGCAATGACTCTGGTGGATCCATGTGGTTTAGGAAAAGAAGACACATGCAATGACTCTGGTGGATCCATGTGGTTTAGGAATAGAAGACAGATGGAATGACTCTAGTGGATCCATGTGGTTTAGGAAAAGTAACACACATGAAGGAAACAGTGTAATCCTCAAAGTCATCATCACCATCAGATGATGATGCTTCAGAAGATCTATTCGGAGAACGAGCACGCTTGGAGGGGGCAACTTTCTTAGCAACTTTAGATGAACGAACACCGCTTGAATCACGGGAAGGCAAGCGTGGGCTGTGCCGAACATCACCAGCCACATTTGGAGATACAAACCGAATATTCTCTTTATGGAAAGCTACCCTCGGCTTACGTGAAGAAGATGAACGTTCACATAACTCTTCGATTGCATCTGCGCACCATTCTAATCTTCAATTCCTTCGTTAATTCCAAGAGTAGACAAGCAGGAGTAGGGACCTCTACGAGGCCTGAACCTGGGTAAACCTTGCGTCCCTGTGTGCTTGTTTGCTAGCCGATTGATGCTTCCAGCGCTCTCTCCTTCTCCAAAACCCAAGTCCATAATAATGGGCATTGATGAGTTAAACCTTCGTCAAGTAGTGTGACAGAAGTTGCATCACCATAAAATCCACTAGAATATGCATGTGTGTGGTCATGCATGTATATTGTGGTTTTGGAAAAGAAAGAACACATGCAATATTAATATGGTCATGTGTGGATCAATGACTCTAGTGGATGTATATCAATGTGGTTTAGGAATACACATCATGCATGGGATGACTCTAGGAGACCAAAAACACATAGGAAAGCAGCTTCCACATTGCATGTTGCACCAGTGTGACAGAAGTTGCATGCATCACAGAATAATCCACTAGAGTATGTGTGTGGTCATGCATGTAGATATCATTGTGGTTTTGGAAAAGAACACATGCAATGTGGTCATGTGGATCAATGACTATAGTGGATATATCAATGTGGTTTAGGAAGAGAACACACATGCAACTAATGACTCTAGGGGATCCATGTGTCAAACCATATGGTCTCACAGAGACCAAAAACACATAGGAAAAGTTGCATCACAAAATCCACTAAAGTTGCCTAGATGATACCTATCTCAACTTTTGTACATATTCTAGAAACACATGCAAGATATGGAGGGATTCATACGCTCCGATGCTCGGTTTTCAATGAAACCCTATATCGTGGACCCCACAGACGATCTACCCCCTAGATTATTTCTCTAGATGAGGGTTGAACAATGAATTTTTATGCTTATTTATTTTGGTTAGTTGTAGGTGCAATACCAAAGTTTGAGCTCAAGAAGATGCTGGATCATATGCATATCGATATATGTGAGAGACCATGCTCACCAGGGGCCTAGATAATGCCTATCTCAATAACCCATCACACTTTTGTACATATACCATATAGGAAAACACATACATGCATGCAAGTTCTTCCAACGCTTAGATCCCAAACTAATCTGTACATCCCAAAATATATACTACGTATACAAAATAAACTATAAACTAATCTAGTTCAAACATATAATTTCTCACCACCACTTGTTGTCATCCTTGACTTGCTTCCCCTTCAACCGCTTGCTATCACCACCATTCCAAGATCCTTGCTTGTCCTGATACCGCTTTCTGTCCTCCTCGCGCTTCTTCTCCTGGGCTAGCTTGCAACTAGGTCATAGCTGTGTCGCGAAACCCCCTCATTAACCATTCCATCTTTTATGGTAATGAGCTTACTGTACAACTTGTACGCCATGTAGGCATCTCTAGCTGCATACTCGAGGCGCACCTGGCTCATCGGTTTCCACTCCCAGTAGTCATGCTCGCTTCACTTCAATTTCTTCAGTTTTGCATATGATATGTCGATGATTTCCGCTGCTAGAATCACCCATGCCATCCTTCGCTGGGTATGGTTTGATCTTGTACAGATTTTGAATGTTGATGTGGTACCCATGTGGGATTTTTATCCACGCACAAGAAAGCACAGTTGTGTCATTTGTGATATCCATGCTAGTGGAAGTTATCCCTTTCCTACAAAAGAACTCGACCAGAGCCGGACAATGTTTCTCAGTTGGTTTACTCCCGCAGTTAGAGGGTTTTAGGGATGTAAGGGAACAAGGGATGCAGAAGTGGTGATCTCAAATTTAAATTTTAGATACCTGTAGAAACGGTAAACGAGGACCTCCTCATGTATGGTGATTTGCACAACGAAAATCTCTTGTGGAGGATTTTTTTCGCTTATCTTCAAGGGTGTACTCCAAGTCTAGCCCCACGAACTTGTACTTCTCATTCTCAAGCAATTGCTCATTCCTGGCGAGAGTTGTCTCCTGCTGACTGCAAGTGCACAGACCAATTGTAACTAGTTTTGAAGTAAAGATATCGAACCCATAGAGAGCTATCCGCTAAGGTCTTTATGCCCCTCGTTACTATTTACCAAAGAAGACTTGTAAGTTGTCTTTGATCTCAAGTAAAGGGTGTTTAAATTTTTTATGGTTGTTTGCAGAAAAGTAATTAAAACAAGTAAAAGAAAACAAGTAACAAGACAGTATGAAAGCGTGGTTGAATTCAATAGGGCTAAAACGTTTTCGGGGATGTAGGATACACTGCTAGCATGCACTATTATTATATGTAATTAATATAACATACTTCTTGTGTCATGATATGTGTGGAGAGAACCCCATAATAAGATGTTCACGAGAAGGCTCGTAGGAAGCCACTTTGTTGAGCCAAGTGTGAGGTCACCTCTAAATAACCACTACAATGCCTGAGAGAAATCACCCGTTCAGGCCACCACAATTAAGGGTTTCCCATGGATATCGTAATTATCTTAGGGAGTCCCTCTTAACCCCCTTTGACCGTGTGGGTTACGAGCTGACGCCAATCTGTCACGGGGCACTCCGGGTACGCTTCCACAACATGTCCAAAGGGTTTCTTCCTCCCTTTAGTCTCGAAGGCAAATGATATCTGGTCGACTTCACATATCATCTAAAGAGAGAAATCAAACACAAGTAATAATTATATCATAGACAAGCAAGTAATATGGACACAAGAATAGATCATCTTTATTACAAGTACATAGTGGTGCTAGGGTTTCTCCATCTCCCCAAGAACAAAGGAACTACTCACTCATGGAAGCAATCAACAACATCATCATAATCAAATGGATGTATTAAAGTACGGGGTAGATATAATACAAACCACAATTGGATATGGAATTACAAAGATATCTAATAGATGAAAGATGGAGTAATGGTGGTGATGAAGATGAAGTGGTTGATGGTGAAGGGGATGATGCGTTGTCCTCCAATGATCTGCGAACTAGCTGGGATTTTTGCCCTAGCCAAGTTCCTCCTTCAGATCCCTCTCGGATGTGTTGGTTTGTGGTATCTGGTGGCTGTGAATGTTGGATCTCTCTCTCGTCTTCACCAGGAGAAACTATTTGATGAGGTAGTCTCGATGGCGCCTGGTACGGGCGGACGGTACGGGTGGGCTCTGCCCATACCAATGGTCGTTATCAGTGCTGATGCCTCCCCCTTGTTTGTTATTCTGCCAGGTGTGAGGGTAAATTCATAAAATTACTTTTATCATTTAGAAATATCATATAATTACACAATATGACAAATCTAATTGATATGTTCACATATGACTTTATGATTTGGGATCTTGTTGAAACAAGAACAAAATAGCGCACGCATGCGTGGTGAAGTACAAAAATCCCTACTCTATTTATGCAAAAACAAGAGGTAAATATGCTTCAATTTTGGACGCATCAACTCCCCCAAGCTAGGATCTTGCTTTTCCCAGAGCAAGATGGTGGCTTATGGACAAGATCATCATGTTTATGAGACACGATATGTTACAATAAATGAGGCAAAAATTGAAACAAGAATACAACATAGGATGTAGAGATACATCGGTGGTATTACCATACCCTTACACATTACATAACTTAGAGGCTTCCACACCTTTTTCTAGTATTAATGAAATTATAAGAAGCTACTAGTGATTCAACATATCATATAATCACGGAGTTTAGAGATTTGTATCTCTAAGTTTCATAGTGAAGATTCATGATCATTTTCTCTTTTCTTCTTCCTCTCTCTTTTTATATTCTTGATTCTTTTGACAGCTCCTTTCTTTTTATTTCTCGATACTTGCATATCTATATTTTTCCTAGCTCCCTTTTTCTCTTCTTCTTTTTAGCAAGCTATTTAATCATGCTCACTACTTCAATGGCTTTTGAAAACTCTTAATCATAATATGCTACCAGAATTCTTCTTCTTAGAACTTAATCAATACTTCTATAGGTGTGGAAATCCCTAAAATTATGATTGTTGTACTAGTATCATAACACTCAACCTAGTTCATTCATCTAATATAATAATCATGAATCAAACACAACTTCAATTATCATAAAGTCTCATAACTCAATGGATATAATTCTTCCCTTGAACAAAGGGAACTCGAAGTTGATGCAACTAATGCAAATTCAAAATTTTAAACCTAACCATGCATGCGGAAAAGTAAACATTTTAAACTATAAGATAGATTACAAGGTTCTCTCAGATCCCCCAAGCTTGGAGTCAAGCCGGGTGGATCAAATAATCCCTTGCAATTATTTGATACCATGGCATGCTTCATGGTGGAGAGGCTCCGGAGTCGTCAAGACTTGCACAGAGCATCTTGTTTGATGTGTCCAGGATCAAGATACGGATCTGACAATGCTCATTGACCTTCTCCAACTGCTCAACAAGATCTTTGTACATCTCTATTGTTTGCTTCTGAGCGTTAATGGATCTAAGGCTAATGTTGAGATTCGCCTCTAGTCCCTTCATTATTTTCAAGTCCATCTGGTCCAGGTAGCGGCGCAACAATTCAATATGCTTAGAACATCATGGAGCTTTTACCTCAATCTTCTTGATGCGACGATCAAGTCTAGGGAGGCTTGAATCTCCTCCCCTTGTCTCTTCACTTTTTCCAAGAAAAACTCTCCATCTCCTTCTAAATCAAGTTGAACCTCGTCAAAGTCGTCTTCTTTTCCAATGCCCAGGCTGAACACCTTGCATCCATCCTTTATTGTTTCCATCAGCTGGAATCCATCCTCATCTTCAAGCTTCTTCTCTTCTGATACAACAGCTTTATCTTCCTCCGTAACCCTTGAAGAGGACCTATAGAGATCTTCCTTCTCTTGAAGGGTGCTCCATGTAGAGGTCATGGTTCCAGAGAGTTTTTGTGGAAGAAGTAGATTGGGAGAAGATCTGTATTATCAACACAAAGGTAGAACCCTTTTGGGAGACTTATAAAGGGTTGGAGGCAAGGAAAATTCGTGCCGGGAGAACAAGGGTCGCCCAAGAAAATAATACTAACAAATAAGGAAACAAATAAGTGAAAAAGAAGGAAATTCGGGTCGTAACAACCAGTTTGGCACGGGCGGCGCCCGTACAGTGCACCCGTACAGGGTCGTTTCCAAAAGCATCACAGTACGAAGTCGGTAAAAGGTCAACCGACAAAGTGGTACGGGCGGGCTCTACCTGTACCACCCGTCTGTACCGACTTCATAAGTTCTCGAAATATATATATTTTTTAAACAACCACTACACGAAATGTGTTGACTAATGACCTTTTCATAACGACCATGATTTTTTTTGATCATAGATCTATGACCATTTTAAACCTAATGGTCATAGGCCATTTGAGAGGGTACAAATCCTAGAAAACTACGACCTTTTTTATCAGGAAGGTCGTAACTTCCTTACACCGATTGGTCATAACATGGATAGCACCGACCTATGACCTTAATTTTAGAAAATTGCGACCAATTTAAAAGGTCGTTACTGCTAATACATCATTCGCTAAAACGATTAGACTACCAACTAACCAGTCTCACCTATGTGTCATGTCCCCATGTTAATTTTTATCTACATGTCATACCTATGTGTCAATTTTCATCCACGTGTCAATCTTTTTTAAACATACCGCTCGCATTTGAAAACACGGACTACCGGACGGGACTCACACGCGCCACCAGCACGACCCGCGGGCGGGACCCACACGCACCATGCGTGCTAGAACCACTTGGGCCTACAGGCGGGACACATGTGCGCCACGAACACGACCTGCCAGGGAAGCCTAGAATTAATAACGGGCAAAAAATTATGAGCATTAGATAATGTATATGTAGTTTAAATCGATCCACTTCCTGCCGATTCGGCAAACATTTATATTTTTCGCTAGGGATGGACGAAAAGGTTTTCCAATTGGGACACTATCCATGTAATATGGTCACCATAATTTTGAAAAAATATATTGGTAGCATTTTGAATTAGCCCTTTGGCGGTTGCTTCACAAAATGCCCCTTTTTTGCACTCGAAAATGAAGACATCCAATCAGAATAGAGAGACCGACTATCCGGGGATCACCCCGTAGAAGTACATCTCAACCGTCCACATGGATCCATCCAACGACCCAAATTTTCATCTCCCATCAGGTCTCCCGCCTCCCCTCCCCGCCCACATTTCAACATTAAATGACTGAAAAGCCGTATAGTTTCCACAGTAGTAACAGATAAAAGATAAGGGGCAGTTTTGTAAAATCTTACACACCATGCATCTAGATCGAGATGGACATCCATCCAAACCCTAATCCCCTCCCACCCTGCAGCGCTCTTCCTTCACACCACCCATCCGACGCTGCCGCCACCACAAACCCCTCCGCTCATCTTCCTTTGTCACCCGTGGCAGCCTCCGGAGCCGGTGGTTCCACCGCGTAGCGTCATCGGTAGACGGAGAGGTCGGTGATGCAGCAGCCCGCGATTAGGAGGTGTTCGGCGGCCGGAGGGGGGATGTCATGGGCGTGTTCACCTTCGTGTGGCACAAGTGTGGCGGCGAGAGAGTTCCGTCCACCGCCGCAGATCCAAGCCTCCCCGTCGTATCTGGACAACAAGATCTACACCCAGGCCATTGTCCATTGAACCTCATCGCCGAGACCCTTCTTGACTAGTGTGTACTACTACCAAATTCCGCCATTGCATCGCCTCCTTCCGATAAGTGCCTTGACGATACCCCTGCTTGTTTCTCTGTGATGCAGATGGCGTACGAGGACGCTTGGAAGGCCAGCCACCCTGACTTTAGGATGCCCTTCTCCTCCGTCGAGGATGCCATCACCAGGTGTGTTCGATCTAGATCCTCTTCTTTGTCGCCGCCATCATCGTCGTGTCGTTGTACATGTGTTTAGCACGTGTTGTTTTCTGTCGCGTTTTAGGATCTTCACGTGCCTGAGAGGCCCGTTTTTGCTCAGATCTTGCTTGAGTGATCTTCTAGTACCTCTTAGAAAAAAACAGTATGCATCCCTAGATGCCCTATAGTAATTTCTATGGCACAACTATATAAGATAGTTTCCTTGAGTTACTTTCCAACTGGGGTCTCTATGTTGCAAGTGTTAGTGTTATCTCTGTAACATTCATTTTAGTGGACAGAAAAACCCATGTAATGTACCATTTTCTAGGTAAAGGTTATTACAATTTGTTCCATTTGTGCTCAGATGCTAAATTTACTTGTTGCCTGCATGAACCTTATCCAACGATTAACTCTTTGACCGTCCTTTAATAAGAACTACATGTTAAATATACTTGTTCCATTTGTAAGAACTACATGTTATTTAATGGTTGCTCAGCATATTGTCACACAAAATACTAATTCTTCCTAAGAGTCATCTGTTGTTGCCGCTTGTTCACGCCCTTCAGTAATTTATCAAAGATATGGTGCTATTTTTCATTGTAAGTACAACAAATTTAAAATGAGAAGATATGGTATTGTACTGTTTATGATGATTTGTTTGCTAAAATGTAGTCAAATACTGCTGAATTTGTACTGGTGCAGTCTAACTTGTTATCTAGGGTTCAGATTACCTATTCCTTGAGTCTCTAAGTTCCATATATATCCACTGAAGAAAACATCTATTATTGTTGCATCATGCAGGTCAGAGCGCTTGGCGACTCCACCGCCGACATTGAT
The DNA here is from genome assembly GCA_910589775.1 of Avena eriantha. Classification (NCBI taxonomy): domain Eukaryota; kingdom Viridiplantae; phylum Streptophyta; class Magnoliopsida; order Poales; family Poaceae; genus Avena; species Avena eriantha. Next base: position 406,085,711 of record OU342743.1, on the reverse strand, counting down.
GGTCCCCTACTCACGCAGATGGAGCATGTCCTCGCCGAGTTTAGATTTCTCCCAAGGCTGGACTTCCTCCATGTCATTCGCATCGACCTCGTCGTACCGTTGTAAGCTCCTGATATGAAATTCATCTCCGCCTTACCACTGCAACCACTTCTGTGGCAGACTGCACCGGGCGATGAATCCATAGAACCAAAGATGCCATTTCATTTGGATTTGCTGATGAATTCATCTAGCGCATTAACTAGTTGCCTAGTTGGATGATGTTGTGTGGTGTTGTACTGACTAATCTAAATTGATATGATAGTACTTCATAGCTTACAATACTTAAAATTATAGTTATGCGAACCTCTTGCTGCTTTGTTCACTTTTTACCATAATGCTTACACATATCAAAAAGTTGTTTCATATATTTATATTTAATAGTGTTTCTTCTGCTTCGGCATCCCAAGTAGATGAAAGTTCCTGTTCTGTTCACTTCTTACCACAATGCTTAAATATATCAGAAAGCAACTTCATATGTTTATGTTTGTACTATTTCTACTGCTTTGGCATCCTAAAAAGATGAAGTGAAGTTTCCACTGGATGTTTGAATTCTTAAGGCTAAATGATATGTATCCAGGATGCAATTTGGGTGTTAGACAGTTGCCCTGCTCCTCTCCCTATTCGTTTGACGTGACCCTTACTCCCTGTTCGTTTGACATGATCCTTATGGCTGTATTCTAATGGATTATGTTGTCCTTTCAGAAGTGGAGCAACGGAAGCAAAGGGATAAGGTGAACAACATGGTGCTGTTCGACCATGCCACCTATGACAACCTCATCATCAAGGTGCCCAAGTACAAGCAGATCACCCTCCTTCCTCTCCGAGCGCCTTAGGGTAACACACATTCTCCTTCCGGGTCTCCTGCTCCCCATTACTTCTAGCAAAGTCTGATCCATAGTTCCCATGTGAAGTTTGTATCATCTTGGTTCTTGCTAAGCATGAAAATATAGTTGATTCTTGTGATTACTATAGCTATCTGATTTCAGATTAAAGGAAAGCATCAATGATTGTGCACGTCAATTTCCACTTATGGTTGCCAAAGTATGCTACATTCGTATGGGTTGCTCAGAAGCAACTGGATGTTGAATTATGGGTAGTTCTTGAATTGTCTGAATCTTGTTCTACACTATGCCATTTTGTTGTTTCCTTCTCTTGGTATAGTGTGCTTTGGTCCAAGTCAGTGAATGCATATAATAAGATTGCACTAATTTTCAAATTGGGGTGAACATAAATTCTGCATTTATAAGCGATTTGTATCATCTAGGCTTAGGTCTTGTTGGAGATGATAGCCCTATGAATGTTCAAAACACTGCTGATATTTTCATGACTTGCGTTGCTCAAATTTCATTTAAATATTCAATACTCGAATAATGTCAATCTGCATATTCTGTATCCTGCAATCATTTACTTGATTCAATTATGTGTTTTCAATTGTACTAGAAGTATAACGTTGCTCCATGTTTGCCCCTCCCTTTCTATGTGCTACATTAACTGTATCCATTTAAAGCAAATGGAAACATGGCTGAGAACTAGTATCGGTGTTGATTTGTCTATGGATCACCTGACTTGAATTTCTCTAATTTCAGGTGCATTGGTCACTGCGGGTGTCCTGATAGCTGGTATGGTCAGCTACTAGGTCAGAAGTTGATGAGGGCCCGTGTGGAGCATGTGTAGCCTTGTTTGTTTGTAATTCCCATGCACTATATGATTATTTCTGTAGGTTTGAGTGGATAATAAGCTTGTGCTACTGTATGATTCTGTAATATACTATTGTTGTCCAAATATTGTCTGTAATAATCGTAACAAGTATTGGTTGTTTACTGTCGGAACCAAAACCTGACGGTTTATCCGTGAGAAATTCAATCTGACGAGTGGGGCCTATATGAAATGTTTACTAGTGGGACCTGTGTGGAATTTATATCTGACATGTAGGACCTATTGTGAAATTAAATAAAAAAATGAAAATCTTGGGCAAAATAAAATGCCAAAAATGAAAATATATGGGCTTAAGCTTTGGGCTTGGCCCATGAAATAAATGGATAGTAAAGCCAAGTTGAGAAACCAAAAGGATAGAATAATTGGGCTTGGCCCATGTAAAGCACTAAACTGGATTGGGCTGAATTTGTTGCCACGTCAGATTCCACGTCAGATTGGCTTACGTGGACAGGCTCGAATGCCATGACCAAATTTTTTTTGTCATGGACACCATGACCATCTATTTTGGTCATAGTAGTTCATGACCAATTCAAAAAAAGGTCGTGAGTTGTCTATAGTGACCCACGCTATGTGACCTACTGTTTTTGGTCATACAAAGGTCATAGATGGACTACTATGACCTTTCTATGACCAATATTTGGGGTCACCAGTTAGCACATTCCTTGTAGTGAACAAAAGTGTAAATGAGAAATAGAAAGGGGAAGTCATCAAACCGATAGCGACCAGCAGTACGGGGGGAGTGCGCCCGTACTATGCAGTCGTACCACTTCCGTGAATAATTCATCGAGGCATCAGTGGGCTGAACGACCATTGGTACAGACGAATCTAGCCGTACCTTCTACCCGTACCGATCTCGTAAGACCGACATTGAACTCAGAAAAACAAGAGTAAATCAAATATGCAAAAATAAATAGCAAAAATCATCCAGAACAAAGATGTGTTTAGGATTTCATAAGCCATGATCATCGAGGGAATATGGTCTCATTTGAATTTCTTTTCTTCCTCTCTTCGAATAAAACAGGTCACAAAAAGTCGCCAAAACCATTATAAGGGGAAATAGGAAACTTTCTTTTTGGTATGCACATAGATGATACCTCTTTAGGATGAAGAACTCCTTGAGTATCCGTGAATGCTTACTCCACCTCTTCCTTTCTTTGTAGAATCTGTAAATCAAATTCTTGCAGAAGTAGAGTCCAACAGATCATTCTTGGCTTAACGTCAGTCCTTTCCAGGATTTCTTTCAAGCCAACACGATCAGTATGTACTCTAACTCTAGAGTCCATGATGAAAGATCTAAATTTATCACAATAAAATACTACAGCAAAGAATGCATTTTCAGCCACAAGATAGTTCTTTTGGGCCATGTTTAAGGTGCGACTAGCATGATGAATGATATTAAGATCATCACCATCATACTGACAAAGAATGGCCCTACAACTTCATGGCTACCTTCACACAATAGCTCAAAAGGTTTCTTCCAATTAGGTGGTTTAATAACTTGTGCTCCAAGGAGGGCTTGTTTTAATATGCTGAAAGAAGTAAGGCATTTTTCATCAAAATTAAAACGAACATCCTTTTGAAGAAGGTTAGTCAATGGTCTAGCAATTTTTGAAAAATTGTTAACGAATCTTCTATAAAACCCTACATGTCCCAAAAAGTTGCTTATACCTTTTATATCTCAAGGAAGGGGAAATCTTGCTATTGATTCAATCTTTGCCTTATCGACTTCTATGCCCTTACCTTAGGCTTTGTGACCGAGTACTATGCCTTCTTGGACCATGAAATGACATTTCTACCAGTTTAGGACTAAATTAGTGTCTTCGCATCTCTGCAAAACTTTATGCAGATTATGGAGACAATGATTAAAGGAGGTTCGATAAATCGAGAAATCATCCATGATCACCTGCATAATACTTTCAACATAATCGGCAAAAATAGTAGTCATGCATCTTTCTCAAAGTGGCAGGAACATTGCAAAGACCAAAAGGCATATGGCGATAAGCATAGAGACCATAAGGACAAATGAAAGTAGTTTTAAGTTGATCATTAGGGTGTACAACAATTTGAGAAAACCCGGAATAACCGTCTAGGTAACAAAAATGAGAATGCATGGCAAGCATTTCTAAAGTCTGGTCTATAAACGGTAAAGGGTAATGATCCTTCCTAGTTTACTTATTAAGCTTTCTATAGTCAATGCACATCCTGTGGCCAACAACATTTCTAGTTGGTACCATTTTGTTATGTTCATTTTATACAACTGTGAACCCACCTTTATTTGGAACAGAATGAACGGGAATTACCCATTCACTTTCCTCCACATGAAAGATGATGCCTGCATCTAACGAACGTATTATTTCTTTTCTTACCTCCTCTTTCATGTGAGGTTTAAGACATCGCTGAAATTCTGCCACTAGCTGGGCTCCTTCTTCCATGAATATTCTATGGGTGGCTATCAAAGGACTAATCCCCTTTAAGTCAGTCATCGAATACCCAAGAGTGTTTCGATGCATGCGGAGAACCTTCATTAAATTTTCCTCCTCTTTCTCTGCGATGTTAGCACTTACAATAACAGGGAAATTATTTGTATCATCAAGAAATCTATATTTTAATTCCTTTGGTAGATTTTTAAGGGCCGGAGGAGGAAGAGCCTCGTCTCCTTTCCTTATAGGTTCTTCATATTTTTGATTAATCTCGATGTCCACCTCTGGTATGGAGTCAAGATAGTTATCTATTTCTTTTTCCCTATGTCTTCAAGAATGTTATTACTGTTGACTAAACTTCTTGCTAGATCGTCATCTGGGGTCTCGATAATTATTGAGGCTAAGTTTATGATGTTACTTTCTTCCTCACGTTCGTACTCATCATCATCTAATTTTTCAATGGCTGGTTTATGGTCAAATTTGGAGAAATGAAAATCCATATTCTCTTCACCAAACTTGAGAGACACAATTTGCTTCTTGCAGTCTATGTTCACACCTGCGGTATTTAGAAAAGTTGTTCCAAAGATGATGGGACAATAAACGTCAGTGGGCATATTAATAAGCACAAAATCAATAGGATATTTTGGGGTCCAATACATATTGGTACGTCCCTAATTATTCCCATAGGGACTCTTAGAGTTTTATCTGCAAGCATTAGAGTCATATCCGTATCTTCCATTTCAGCTGGGGCTAATTTGTTTTGAATTTTTAAATAAAAGTTAAAAGGAATAACATTAACAGCCATACCGATATCGCAAAGACCATAATAGGAAGTTCCACCGAAAGTGCATGGAAGGATAGGCTTACCCACTTCTTTAACTTTTACCTTTCCTTCAAAAAATTGTGAGGCTTCAGAATCTAGCTCAATCAGTTTGCAATATGCAAACATGGTCAAAATATCCTCTTTTATTGATGCCTCTGTCTCTTGCAACATAGCTTGGTAAACATGGTCAGAATACCCTCTCAATTTCAGATTACAACATAGCTTGGTAAAGTGCATTAAATGATTATAAGGATCCTCATCGGGATCATCTCCTGCAAAAGTTTTTTCTTTAATAATATTGATAAAACAAGGGTTGACCTCGTACTCTGGTTCGCTCCCACTCGGGAATTCTTTCACTAATCCTCTATTGAATCTCCCGGGGTATTTAGAAGCATCGATCTAATTAATCAGTCCAAGTGCAGCCATCGTGTTTACCTGAAACTAGTAAACAACTTTAGTAGAACAATGAGTAAAATGAGTAACTAAGAACAAAGACTAAAATCACTTAGCTTCCCAATAACGGCACCAGAAAATAGCTTGATGACTGCAAGTGCATAGACCAATTGTAGCTAGTTTCTAAGTAAATATATCGAACCCACAGAGAGCTATTGGTTAAGGTCTTTATGCCCCTCGTTACTATTTACCAAAGAATACTTGTAAGTTGTCTTTGATCTCAAGTAAAGGGTGTTTAAATTGTTTATGATTGTTTGCAGAAAAGTAATTAAAACAAGTAAAAGAAAACAAGTAACACGACTGTATGAAAGCGTGGTTGAATTCAATAGGGTTAAAACATTCCCAGGGATATAGGATACACTGCTAGCATAGCACTATTATTATATGTAATTAAGATAACATACTTCTTGTGTCATGATATGTGTGAAGAGAGCCCCATAATAAGATGTTCACGACAAGGCTCGTAGGTAGCCACTTTGTTGAGCCAAGTGTGAGGTCACTTCTAAATATGCAATGCCTGAGAGCAATCGCCCATATAGGCCACCGCAATTAAGGGTTTCCCATGGATATCGTAATTAGCTTAGGGAGTCCCTCTTAATCCCCCTTTGACCTGTGGGTTACGAGCCGGCGCCAATCTGTCACAAGGCACTCCGGGTACGCTTCCACAACATGTCCAAAGGGTTTCTTCCTCCCTTTAATCCCGAAGGCAAATGATATCTGGTCGACTTCACATATCATCCAAAGAGAGAAATCAAACACAAGTCATAATTACATCATAGACAAGTAAGTCATATGGACACAAGAATAGATCATCTTTATTACAAGTTCATAGTGGTGCTAGGGTGATGGCCCAAAATATATCGAGCTCGTTGGGGAACCCCAAGAGAAAGGTATGATGAGCATAGCAGCATGTTTTCCCTCAGTATGAAACAAAGGTTTAACCAAACCAGTAGGAGCAAGGAAACACCCCAAAGGTGTAGCTAGCTGAACGTTGCTAGGGCGCACTACCGGTGTCAGCAGCAACGTGGAGACCTGCACAAGACAACCACAGAACTTTTCCCCCAACTTACGATGAGGTTGTCAATTGATACATTGCAAATGTATCTATAATTTTTGATGTTCCATGCTTGGTTTTATCCACTTTCTTGTGTTTTATTCCAACTTTGGAGTACGTTTCATATGATTTCTTGGACTAACATATTAACAAGATGCCACAGTGCCAGTTGCCCGTTTTCTGCTGTTTTTGGTTCCAGGAAGTCAGAAAATGAATATTCTCGGAATTGGATGGGACAAAAGCCAAAGTTACTATTTTCCCGGAAGACTCACGGAGCCAGAAGGAGAGTCAGAGAGGGGCCATAGGGTGGCCACACCATCCCTAGGCGCGGGTCCACCTAGGCCACGCTAGGGCATGGTGTGGGCCCCCTGGCCGCCCACCGACCTTGCCCTCTAGCCTATAAGAAGCCTCCCGAAGCCAAAACCCTAAATCTTCAATCAGAAATCCACAAAAAGTTCCGCTGCGCCGCCGCCACTGAAGGGGAGATTCGGGGGACAGAAAGTCTCTGTTCTAGCACCCTACCGGGACGGGGAAGTGCCCCCGGATCCATCTCCATCGATCTCCACCACCATCTCCATCACTATTGCTGATTCCCCTGATGAGGAGGGAGTAGTTCTCTCTCGAGGCTAAGGGTTCTACCGGTAGCTATGTGTTCATCTCTCTCTATGCATGATCTTATTGACATCATGAGCTTGTAATCTATAGATCTATTCTGCTACTCAAGTGCTTTAATAGATCTCTACTCTCCCCATGTGTGTGAAAGTGACAGCGTGCACACCATGGTGGCACTTAGGCTAGAGATTACAAATACTTGTTATGAGTTATATTTGGAGTTGGATGTTTCTATGAAATTGTGGTGTTTGTTGGAACCATCTAGTGCTCAAGGTGACAGTGTGGGGTTTTCTAGATGGGAAAGATTTACTTTGAGGTGTGTTGTGATAGCCCTACCATCGATTAGAGTGTTCAACCAGAGAGTAGTTAAGAGTACTATCATAAAGAGAAGATATTTATATGAGAGTGTTCACTAGTGAAAGTATGATCCCTAGGCCTTGTTCCTAAACATTGATACACCATTTGCACTTAGATCTGTTACATGTTTGCTTGCTTCTATAATTATTTCAGTTTTACTTTAGTCTTTTCCACGCCATCAAAGTATTTTCTGGCACCGTTGTATTATATCCATACCACTTGTATTTCACTATCTCTTTGCCGAACTAGTGCACCTATACACCTGACAAGTGTATTGGGTGTGTTGGGGACACAAGAGACTTCTTGTATCTTGATTGCAGGATTGCTTCAGAGGGAATACCTTTGACCACTTCCTCTCTGAGTTCGATAAACCTTGGGTGATCCACTTAAGGGAAAACTTGCTGCTGTTCTACAAACCTCTGCACTTGGAGGCCCAACAACTGTCTACAAGAATAGAAGTGCGTAGACATCATCAATCTCACCGGTTTTGCTGAAAACAAAGGATTGAACGTATCAAATGGAAATAAGTAATAGTTTGTAGAACGTAAACAGAAAGCAGTAAATAGTTTGTAGATTGTACATAAAAGTAAGGACCGGGGCCATAGTTCACTTAAGGTGGCTCTCCTTAAGATAGATAACATGCTGGGTGGACAAATTACAGTGGGGCAATTGACAAACATCGAGAAAGCAATACATGCATATACTAATCATCTTGACTCCTTTGAGACTTGATTGGGCATTACAACATTATACATAGACCGCCATCCAACTGCATCTATGACTAATAATCCACCTTCAGGTTATCATCTGAACCCCCTCCAGTATTAAGTTGCAAGCAACAGATTATTGCATTACGAATTGCGTGTAAAGTAAACAATACGATTATTCTATGAACAAAGGATTGTTGTTTTCTCCCTAGTAGAAACAACACATCTAGTACCTTAGAGATTTCTGTCACTTCCCCAGATTACCAGAGGCATGAACCCACTATCGAGCATAAATACTAACTCTTGGAGTTGCTAGCATCTACTTGGCCAAGATAGCTACTAACAACGGAAAGCATGTAAGATCACAAATAACAAAGACATGATAGAATCAATAATCCATCTGAAATAGCATCTCAATATCCATCGGATCCCCGCAAACACAACATGCAGAATTACAAATAGATGATCTTGATCATGAACGGAGCTCACAAGATCTAAACATGAAAGCACAAAGGAGGAGAACCAGCCATATAGCTACTACATGGACCCGTAGTCTAGAGATGAACTACTCACGCATCACACCGGAGGCTTGCATGGTGATGACGAAGGCCTCCAGGGTGAATTCCCCTCTCCGGCAGGGTGCCGGGAAGAGCTTCAGATCCCCCCCCGATCTAGGGATAGAGACGAAGGTGGTGGCTACAGACTCTTTTGTGGAATTTTGATCGGGTACTTAGGGTTTTGGTATCGGAGGCATCTTATAGGCGGAAGGAGAGGATGAGGTGGTGCTGGGGTCAGCCAGACCACCCCCTGCCATGGGCCAAGCTTGGCCACGCGGCCAGGTGGTGTGGCCGGGCCCTAGCCCTTCTCCGTCTCGTATTCTGGCTCCAGATGTCTTCCTGTAAAATAGTGACTTTGGCTTTTGTCCCGTCCAATTCCGAGAATATTCATTTTCTGACTTCCTGGAAGCAAAAATAGCGGAAAACAGGCAGCTGGCATTGTGGCTCTTTGTTAATAGGTTAGTCTAAGAAATCATATGAAAAGTACTCTAAAGTGTGGACAAAACACAAGAAAGTAGATAAAAACAAGCATGGAATATCAAAAATTATAGATACATTTGCAATGTATCATAGGGTTTCTCCATCTCCCCAAGAACAAAGGAACTACTCACTCATGGAAGCAATAAACAACATCATCATAATCAAATGGATGTATTAAAGTATGGGGTAGATCTAATGCAAACCACAATTGGATCTAGAATTACAAAGAGATCTAATAGATGAAAGATGGAGTAATGGTGGTAATGAAGATGCAGTGGTTGATGGTGAAGGGGATGATGCGTTGTCCTCCAATGATCCGCGAAGCAGCTGGGATTTTTCCCCAGCCAAGTTCCTCCTTTAGATCCATCGCGGATGTGTTGTTTGGTGGTTTCTGGTGGCTATGAATGTTGGGTCTCTCTCTCGTCTTTGCCAGGAGAAACTATTGGACGAGGCGATCCTAATGGCACCTGGTACGGGCGGACGATATGGGCGGCCTCCGCCCATACTAGTGGTTGTTATCGATGCTGATACGTCCCCTTGTTTGTTATTCTTCCAGGTGCGAAGGTAAATTCATAAAATGACTTTTATCACTTAAAAATATCATATAATTACACAATATGATAGCTCTAATTGATATGTTCACATATGACTTCATGATTTGGGATCCTGTTGAAACAACAATGAAATAGCGCGCGCAGGCGCGGTGAAATACAAAAATCCCTACTCTATTTATGCAAGAACAAGAGGTAAATATACTTCACTTTTGAATGCATCATCTCCACAGTCGCTTCATCATTTGTGTACACCACTTTCAAAGTCGTGGTGCCATGGGTAGGGGCGAAGTGAGTCTATGTTGTGCGTTTCCCATCGTCCATGCCTGCAAAGAAATGGGTGAGAGGAAATGCCTGCGAGGAAGAATAAGAATCAACGGTTCTAGAATAGAGGAATGAGAGAGGAAGAGGAAGGACAAGCGCGTAGGAATAACTGCAAAGATCATGGATACGTGGTAATAATGAATAACTGCAGCTTCGGTTCGAGAACTCATCGTAGTTACATGGAGATCGTGGCAGTGCCACCAATTCAACAAGTGGGTCCGATTCCTACTAGAATATGGAATTAGTTGTGCATTTCTATGCGAGAAATTGAGAGTAATTATTTATATTTTCTCTTTCATAATTCAACATAATGAAGTTTGTACAACCCAAGAGATTTGAACAAAAGATATTTGCTAGTTTAACATACAAAAAGACAAAGGTTTCTGGGCATGCATTCTTGAAATTTAAATTTTGATGATTTATTCAGAAGTTCTGAGCTACAACCGACATCATACAGCCAACACTCTCGTCTTCATCCTCCTCCGGCTGCTCGTTGATGTCGTCTTCCGCATCCTCATGTTCCTCTGCCGGACCAGTGACCACCTCAATAATCAGCTTGATATAGTGCCTCATCACCTTGACCTGGACGACGAGCAGATCATCAAGGCAAATTCTGTTTTTAGCACAAAATTCAGTTCAGGGGACGATGAACTCAATGCAGTCATCATATATTTCCGATATGCGATATCGCCCTAAGATTTTCAGGCCTTTGTCACAATTATTCTTTATGCATACACAATAGAACCCTTTCTTTGGGATTTGGTGTTCCCTTGTGCATCTCAAAGGAATTTCCTGAGTAACAATAATATATAACAAATCTTAGTTAAGTAGCCACCCTAATAAATTTAAAAAATAAGAAGGAAAAAGCATAGGAAAAAATGATTAACTAACCATCTGATGAAGATCATCTTCATGTTCACCCGGTGCACCAAGAACTAAGGGATCTCAAAGACCTCATCTTCATCCAGGTCTCTTACAAACTCCTTGTAGAATGCTGATGTCTACGCATTTCTATTCTTGTAGACAGTTGTTGGGCCTCCAAATACAGAGATTTGTAGAACAACATCAAGTTTCCGTTAAGTGGATCACCCAAGGTTTATCGAACTCAGGAAGGAAGTTGTCAAAGGTATCCCTCTCAAGCAAACCTGCAATCAAGATACAAGAAGTCTCTTGTGTCCCCAACACACCCAATACACTTGTCAGGTTTGTAGTTGCACTAGTTCGGCGAAGAGATAGTGAAATACAAGTGGTATGGATAAAATACAACGGTGCCAGAAAATAGCTTGATGGCGTGGAAGAGACTAAAGGCAAACTGAAATAAAGATGGAAGCAAGAAAACATGTAACAGATCTAGTTGAAAACGGTGTTTCAATGCTTTAGAAACAAGGTCTAGGGATCATACATTCACTAGTGAACACTCTCATATAAATATCTTCTCTTTATGATACTACTATGAACTACTCTCCGGTTGGACACTCTAATCAATGGTAGGGCTATAACAGCACACCTCAAAGTCCGCTTTCCCTATCTAGATAACCCCACACTATCACCTTGAGCACTAGATGGTTCTGATACATTGCAAATGTATCTATAATTTTTGATGTTCCATGCTAGGTTTTATCTACTTTCTTGTGTTTTGTTCCAACTTTGGAGTACTTTTCATAGACTTTCTTCGACTAACCTATTAACAAGATTCCACAGTGCCAGTTGCTTGTTTTCTGCTGTTTTTGGTTCCAGGAAAGTCAGAAAATCAATATTCTCGGAATTGGACCGGACAAAAGCCAAAGTCGATATTTTACCGGAAGACTCACGGAGCAAGAAGACGAGACAGAGAGGGGCCACAGGGTGGCCACACCATGTGGTGGCGCGGGGTAGCCCTAGCCGCGCCACCAGGTGGTGTGGGCCCCCTGGCACTCCACCAACCTTGCCTCTTCGCCTATAAGAAGCCTCCCGATGCATAAACCCTAGATCGTCAATCAAAAATCCACGAAAAGTTCTGCAGCGCCGCCGCCACCGAAGGGGAGATTCGGGGGACAGAAAGTCTCTGTTCTGGCACCCTGCTAGGACGGGGAAGTGCCCCCGAAGCCATCTCCATCGATCTCCACCACCATCTCCATCGCCATTGCTGATTCCCATGATGAGGAGGGAGTAGTTCTCTCTCGAGGCAAAGGGTTCTACCGGTAGCTATGTGTTCATCTCTCTCTCGATGCATGATCTTGTTGTGGTCATGAGCTTGTAATCTATAGATCTACCTTGCTACTCAAGTGCTTTAATAAATCTTTGCTCTCCCCATGTGTGTGAAAGTGACAGCGTGCTCACCATGGTGGCACTTAGGCTAGATATTACAAATACTTGTTATGAGTTATATTTGGAGTTGGATGTCTTTATGAAATTGTGATGTTTGTTGTACTCATCTAGTACTCAAGGTGACAGTGTGGGGTTTTCTAGATAGGAAAGGCTTACTTTGAGGTGTGATGTTATAGCCCTACCTTCGATTAGAGTGTCCAACCGAAGAGTAGTTAAGAGTAGTATCATAAAGAGAAGATATTTTTATGAGAATGTTCACTAGTGAAAGTATGATCCCTAGGCCTTGTTTCTAAGCATTGATACACCATTTGCAATTAGATTTGTTACATGTTTGCTTGCTTCCATCTTTATTTTAGTTTGCCTTTAGTCTTTTCCCACGTCAACCACACGCCAGCAAGCTATTTTCTACCACCGTTATCACTTATAATTACCTATACCACTTGTATTTCACTATCTCTTCGCCGAACTAGTGCACCTATACACCTGACAAGTGTATTAGGTGTGTTGGGGACACAAGAGACTTCTTGTATCTTGATTGCAGGGTTGCTTTAGAGGGGATACCTTTGACCACTTCCTCCCCGAGTTCGATAAACCTTGGGTGATCCACTTAAGGGAAAACTTGCTGTTGTTGTACAAACCTCTGCACTTGGAGGCCCAACAACTGTCTACAAGAATAGAAGTGTGTAGACATCAAGCTATTTTCTGGCGCCGTTGCCGGGGAGCAAAGGTAAAAGGTATTCACACTGGAGGATTAAAGAAGAAGGACCTCCCACGGCAAACGCCTATTGTCTGGCGCCGTTGCCGGGGAGGTAAGGTAAAAGGTACTCACATCTTCCGGTGTGAGTGCTCGAAGTTATTCCCTTTAGATTCTGCAATTTTGTATTTTTGTTTCTTGTTTTCACTAGTTAGGCTTAATGGAAAACAACAAAAAAATTAGAGAGCTTTATAGTATTTATCTTGAGTTAGGACATGAAGTGTTTGAAGAGAAAATTAAAAAACCTATGGAACTTTATTTGAATGCTAATAGCAATGTTGTTAGTATGAATTCATTGGACACCATTATTGCTAATGCTATGGAAACGTCTAAGCTTGGGGAAGCTTGTTTTTATGAAAATGATCTTTTTAGTTCCCTAGCTTTGGAAGATAGCTATTCTATTGCTTATGATGATACAAAACCTAGTTAATAATGACTATAATATGCCTCCTATATTTGATGATAGCAATTAATTATGACTATAATATGCCTCTTATATTTGATGATTATGGTGATGAGAATGATAATGATAGCTATTTTGTTGAATTTGCTCCCACTATGATTAATAAGAATGACTATGCTTATGTGGAGAGCAATAATTATTATATGCATGTGGCTCATGATAAGAATGTTTTCTGTGATAGTTATTTTGTTAATTTTATTCATGATGCTACTGAAAGTTATTATGAGAGAGGGAAACATAGTTTTATGTATCTCAATAATATTACGTTTCCCCTCTTTATGTTGAAAGTCTTGAAGTTGCACTTGTATTGCTTTTCTATGCTTGTTGCTTTGTGCTTTCATGACTTGTTTCTTTACAAGATTCCTATGCATAGGAAGTGGGTTAGACTTAAATGTGTTTTTAATTTGCTTCTTGATGCTCTCTTTTACTTCAATTCATATTCCTTATGAGAGCATCTTCTCAAACTATCACGCCTAACTTAAATGCGTTAAAGAAAAGTACTTATTGGGAGATAACGCAAAAGTTTTAGATGAGTCTTGGAAGTTATTACCTCTGTAATAACCTCTCCTTATCCTTTTTATTTGCTTTTTGTGCCAAGAGTAACCTCTAATAAGAGAGAAGTAATGATTGGGAAAGTTGCTGTCCCGAAACAGATTTTTGTGCTTCAACGTAAAAATTCGTGTAAAATCTCTATACGTCGTTTTGAGGCGTGAATTTTTGTGCTTCTGCCCCTGGTTGTTATCTAACTTTCGTTAGTTCAACACTTGTTTATTTGAGCAACAGAAGGTCTTCGAAAAAATTCGTCTTTACCTGCTGGTCTGTTTTGACAGATTTCTGCCATTATTTGCATTTGCTTCTTGTTGGTTCCTTTTTGAGTTCTTTTGGGGAATTGAGATTTTTGAGGGAAGTGCTACAGTATCTAGTGTTTTAATGGAAGTTTTATTGGTGTTATAACTGAACCTTAATACTTATTATCTTGAGTGCACTAATGTTGCTAATAAAGATTGTGTGAAGTTTTGTATGAAGGAAAAAATTTCAGGTGTATGGAAGGAATGAGTAATGAGATGAAGGGTGGTCTAAAGCTCAAGCTTGGGGATGCCACGTGTATCACCCCAAGAAATATCCAAGAATTACAAGCGTCAAAGCTTGGGGATGCCCAAGGCATCCCCTTCTTCATCAATAAAAATCCTAGGTTCCTTCTAAACGCTTCATTTTTATTGTTTCATGCACAGTTGTGTTGTTCTTGAAGCGTCTTCTTTTTCGTTTTTGTTTTGGTTTTTAGTTTGCTTGGTTTGCTTAGTTTTCTGAATAAATTGGTTGGACCTCCTCTTTCATACATTAGTTTGCAAACAGTTTGGTTTGGTTTAGAAAAGAGTAGGAAAGTTCATGCTTATGTGGTAAAAAGAGCTCGTTTTTTACTGTGGCCTATGCTTTGTCATGCCATGCTTGATATTGTTTTGGCTTTATGCTTAGTATTCTTTGTTGTAGCATGACTTGTTATAAACAATTGAGATTGCTTAATGTGCCTTAGATGAATCATGCGCTGTTTTAGCATATTAAAGCATAGTATAGTGGTATTCTCATTTGATGCTTTATTTGGGTTGACTTGGCGCATGCTCACACCATGTTATGACTATCTGAAGTCACCATAGCCTTTATGATCCTTTAGTTTTCAACTTGTAGTATCACTTTATGCTTTGATCAATGATGTTTTGTCGCTCTGCATGATTATGGCTATTATTGCTCTCTTAGTTTGTTGCTCCTAGTCTTTTGCTAGCCTCGACAACCAAGTATGAGTTCCACTCATGCATCCAACTCCCTAAACCAAGTTATTCCAAAGAGTCCACCATACCTACCTACTAGCTTATGCTATTCCAAGTATATTCATGCTTTTGTTTACCTTCCAAATTAAACTTGTTATGAGAAAACTAGTGATTAAAGCTCTCACAAACTTGATGGCACACTTTACTTTTCTTGCCCTTAGTAAACTTGAACCATTGTGTCGTCTATGTTGTATATGCTTGCACTTATATGTTGGGAATTAGCAGAACCATGCTGTCATGGGGAACGCTTTCAACATTGCACGGATACTTTGTACCTAGTTGATATCATGCTCTTTTGTCTATGGATGTCGTCGGTGTGAAATGAAAGGGGAGCTTGTAAGTCCATGGAGTTATGTATATGTGTTAGAGAAACGCCTGGGCCGCTGGTCTAAGCCATGCTGACATGGTGGAAACATGCAGCGTAACCATAATGAGCTGTCTATGAAGCATTCTTCTTATATTGAGAAAAAAGAGAAAAAGAAAAAAAGATTATGAAAAGAGGAAAGAGAGAAAAAAGCACCATATTCCCATGGTAAATAAGAAGATTGCTGAGATGCTTGTTGTCTGCTTGCCTTGTCATTTTGATATGGGGATTCTTCCGTATCATCGGGCAAGGGGTACCCCGTTGGCGGTTCTCTATGATACACATGTACTTACGATGACAAGAACTTACCGTTGACTAAACTTGAGTAGCATGAGGAGCGGCCCTCGTATTCAAGGGACATGAGATTTCTAACTTATACTTCGTCAAGCATGTACACCATAGTTTGTTCACTTTAACCTTAATCACTTCAAGATGCTTATGATAGGGGCAATGAGATCTGAAAGCTATTAAGTACCATAATTTTTCGAAGCTCTTTATAAGACTTGAATCCCTACTTCCTTCTATGAAGGCCTTTCTTCCACTTATATATTGAGTCTCCACCTTCTATCTTTATGCACTTACTTTGAGAGAATAGTGGCCAATCTTAGTTCTATGTGCATTGTCCTAAGACTTGTTGATTGATGCATAACTTGATATTGCTTGTTTTAAACTATTTGTATCTAGTCACTCTTATGAACTTTGAAGGTGTCCTATGCATTTATATTTGCTACTCTATGAGGGACAAGCTGAATACTATTATGCTATGTTTTCTTTATGTGAAACAAACAAATGTCTTACAAAGCATTTGTGCCTTTTCATGTTGCATCATAGTTTCTTTGTCTTATTGCTAGAACTTTGTCTTTCATGTTATGATCGAAGTACTATGATCCCAGTTTGAATGTTTTACAAATACGTTGATCAAGTCTTTGATGGTGCATGCCAGCTCAAAAAATTATTCTTTCTTTTTATCACTTACCTACTTGAGGACGAGCAAGAGTTAAGCTTGGGGATGTTGATACATTGCAAATGTATCTATAATTTTTGATGTTCCATGCTTGGTTTTATCTACTTTCTTGTGTTTTGTTCCAACTTTGGAGTACTTTTCAAAGACTTTCTTGGACTAACCTATAAACAAGATGCCATAGTGCCAGTTGCCTGTTTTCTGCTGTTTTCGGTTCCAGGAAACTCAGAAAATCGATATTCTCGGAATTTGACCGGACAAAAGCCAAAGTCGATATTTTACCGGAAGACTCACGGAGCCAGAAGATGAGACGGAGAGGGGCCACATGGCGGCCACACCATGTGGTGGCGCGGGCTAGCCCTAGCCATGCCACCAGGTGGTGTGGGCCCCCTGGCACTCCACCGACCTTGCCTCTTCGCCTATAAGAAGCCTCTCGATGCATAAACCCTAGATCGTCAATCAGAAATCCACGAAAAGTTCAGCAGCGCCGCCACCACCGAAGGGGAGATTCGGGGGACAGAAAGTCTCTGTTCCGGCACCCTGCCGGGACGGGGAAGTGCCACCGGAGCCATCTCCATCGATCTCCACCACCATCTGCATCTCCATTGCTGATTCCCATGATGAGGAGGGAGTAGTTCTCTCTCGAGGCTAAGGGTTCTATCGGTAGCTATGTGTTCATCTCTCTCTCAATGCATGATCTTGTTGTGGTCATGAGCTTGTAATCTATAGTTCTACCTGGCTACTCAAGTGCTTTAATAAATCTCTGCTCTCCCCATGTGTGTGAAAGTGACAGCATGCTCACCATGGTGGCACTTAGTCTAGAGATTACAAATACTTGTTATGAGTTATATTCGGAGTTGGATGTCTTTATTAAATTGTGGTGTTTGTTGGACTAATCTAGTACTCAACGTGACAGTGTGGGGTTTTCTAGATGGGAAAGGCTTACTTTGAGGTGTGTTGTTATAGCCCTACCATCGATTAGAGTGTCCAACCGGAGAGTAGTTAAGAGTAGTATCCTAAAGAGAAGATATTTTTATGAGAATGTTCACTAGTGAAAGTATGATCCCTAGGCCTTGTTTCTAAGCATGGATACACTGTTTGCAATTAGATTTGTTACATGTTTGCTTACTTCCATCTTTATTTTAGTTTGCCTTTAGTCTTTTCCCACGTCAACCACATGCCAGCAAGCTATTTTCTAGCACTGTTACCACTTATAATTAACTAGACCACTTGTATTTCACTATCTCTTCGCCGAACTAGTGCACCTATACACCTGACAAGTGTATTAGGTGTGTTGGGGACACAAGAGACTTATTGTATCTTGATTGAAGGGTTGCTTGAGAGGGGACACAAGAATAGAAGTGCGTAGACATCAGGTTCCAACAAACACCACAATTTCATAGAAACATCCAGCTTCAAATATAACTCATAACAGGTATTTGTAATCTCTAGCCTAAGTGCCACCATGGTGTGCACGCTATCACTTTCACACACATGGGGAGAGCAGAGATCTATTAAAGCACTTGAGTAGCAAGGTAGATCTACTTGATTACAAAGCTCATGATCACAATATGATCACACATAGAGAGAGATGAACACATAGCTACCGGTAGAGCCCTTAGCCTCGAGGAAGAACTACTCCCTCCTCATCATGGGAATCAGCAACGGCGATAGAGATGGTGGTGGAGATCGATGGAGATGGCTCCGGGGGCACTTCCCCATCCCGGCAGGGTGCTGGAACAGAGACTTTTTGTCCCCCAAATCTCCCCTTCGGTGGCGGCGGCGCTGTGGAACTTTTCGTGGCTGGAGGCTCGATCTTTTAGGGTTTCTGCATTGGAGGCTTCTTATATGCGAAGGGGCAAGGTCGGTGCGGTTGAGTGCCAGGGGCCCCACACCACCTGGTGGCACGGCCAGGGGTCACCCACGCCACCATATGGTGTGGCCAGGACCTGGCCCTCCTCCGCCTCTGTTTTGGGCTCCGTGAGTCTTCCGGTAAAATATAGAATTTGGCTTTTGTCCGGTCGAATTCCGAGAATATTCATTTTCTGGCTTTTCTGGAACCAAAAATAGAAGAAAACAGGCAACTGGCACTTTGGCATATTGTTAATAGGTTAGTCCCAGAAAGTGTATAAAAATACTCCACAGTGTGGACAAAACATAAGAAAGTAAATATAAAACAAGCATGGAACATTAAAAATTATTGATACGTTAGCAACGTATCAACATCCCCAAGCTTAACTCCTGCTCATCCTCGAGTAGGTAAGTGATAAATAGAATAATTTTTGAGGTGACATGCACCATCACAATCAAGATCAAACCATTTGCAAGCATTGAAAGATGGGATCAAAGTACTCTAAACATGAGCATGAAATATGAAGTTCTAACAATAAGACATAGAAACTATGCATGCAACATGAAAGGATACAAACAAAGATCATGAATAACAATGCATTGAAATACGTTTGTTTGTTTCACATATAGAAAACATAGCATAGTGGCATTCAGCTTGTCTCTCATGGAGTAGAAAAACATAAATGCATAGGACACCTTCAAAGTTCAAAGATACAAATAGTGCAAGAACAAGCAATATCAACATTATGAATCAATCAATAAGTTTTGGGACAATGCACATAGAACTAAGAATGACAAATATGCTCTCTTAATTGGTGCCTAAGGATAGAAGGTGGAGACTCAATATAAAAGTGGAAGAAAGGCCTTCATAGAAGGAAGCTAGGATTCAAGTCTCATAAAGAGCTTCCAAAAATTATGGTACTTATTAGCTTTCAGCTCTCATTTCCCCTATCATAAGCATCTTTTGGTGATTAAGGTTAAAGTGACACAACTAAGAGGATATGCTTGACAAGTTATAAGTTGAAATCTCATGCCCCTTATTTACGAGTACCGAACCTCATGCTACTCAACTTCAATCACAAGTAAGCTCTTGTCATTGTAAGTACATATGTATCATAGGGAACCGGCAACGGGGTACCCCTTGCACATGATACAGGAGCTATCCCATAAACAAAATGACAAGGCAAGCAGACAATGAGCATCTCAGCATTCTTTTTATTTGCCATTTGAATAGGTTCTTATTGAGGATGCTTCATAGTGTGCTCATTATGGTTATCCTGCAAGTTTCCACCATGATTAGGCATGGCTTAGGCTAGCGGCCCAGGCATTTCTCTAACACACATACAAACTCCATGATCTTAAAAGTTCCCCATTTATTTCACACTGTCGGGATCCATAAGCAAAAGAATCATGATATCAACGGAATAATAAGTGCAATGTTGAAAGCGTTCCCCATGATACATGGTTCTGCTAACTTCAATTCATAAAGCGCAAGCATATACGCAACAAAGATGGACACAATGGTTCGAGATTATTAAGTGCAAGAAAATAAAGTGTGCCATCAAGTTCCTGAGAGCTTTAATCACTAGTTTTCGCATAAAAATTTAATTCGGAAGGTAGATAAAAACATGAATATACTTGGAATAGCAAATGCTAATAGGTAGGTACGGTGGACTAGTTGGGATAACTTGGTTTTATTTGGAGTTGGATGCATGAGTGGAACTCATACTTTGTTATGGAGGCTAGCAAAAGACTAGAAGCGACCAACTAAGAGAACAATAATGGCCATAATCATGCAAAGTGACAAAACATCATTAATTAAAGCATCAAGTGACTTATTACAAGTTGAAAACTAAAATATCATAGAGGCTATGGTGACTTGTTATAGTCTTAACATGGTGTGAGCATGCGCCAAGTCAACCCAAATAAAGCATTAAAGGAGAATACCACAATATTATGCCTTTATATGCTAAAACAACGAATGATTCTTTCAAGGCACATTAAGCAATCTCAATTGTTTATAACATGTGATGCTACAGCAAAAATCACTAAGCATAAAGACAAAACAATATCAAGCATGACATGACAAAGCATAGGCCACAGTCAAAAACAAGCTCCTTTTTACCACTTAAGCATGAACTTTCCTACTCTTTTCCAATCCAAATCAACTTTATTTGAAAACTAATGCATGAATGAGGGGGTCCAACCAATTTATTCAAGAAAAACTAAAAAAACCAAGCAAACAAAAATGAAAACCAAAAACAAAAATGAAGACGCTCCAAGAACAACACAATTGTGCATGAATCAATAAAAATGAAGTGTTTGGAAGAGACCTAAGATTTTTATTGATGAAGAAGAGGATGCCTTGGGAATCCCCAAGCTTTGACGCTTGTACTTCTTGGATATTTATTGGGGTGACACAGGGGGCATCCCCAAGCTTGAGCTTTAGTCCATTCTTCATCTCATTACATCACTCTTTCCTTACACCTGAAATTTTTTCTTCATACAAAACTTCACACAATCTTTATTAGCAACATTGGTATACTCAAGATAATAAGTTCTTTTGGTTCAGTTACAACACAAGTAAAACTTCCATTAAAACACAAGATAATGTAGCACTTCCTTTAAAAATTTCAAATGATCAAAGGGAACTCAAATAGAAAGAGATTAAAAGACAAATGCAAATAATGTCAGAAATCTGTCAAAACAGACCAGCAGGTAAAAACCGATTTTTTTGAAGACCTTCTGTTACTCAAATCAAAAAGTGTTGAACTAAGGAAAGTTATCTAACAACCTGGGGCAGAAGCACAAAACATTACAGCTCAAACCGACGTACAGATATTTTACACGAATTTTTACATTGAAGCACAAAAATCTGTTTCGGGACAGCAACTTTCCCAAGCATTACTTCTCTCTCATTAGAGGTTACTCTTGGCACAAAAAGCAAATAAAAAGGATAACGAGAGGTTATTACTGAAGCAATAACTTCCAAGACTCAACTAAAACTTTTGGGTTATCTCCCAATAAGTACTTTTCTTTAACGCCTTTAAGTTAGGCATGATAGTTTGAGAAAATGCTCACATAAGAAATATGAATTGAAGTAAAAAAGAGCATCAAGAAGCAAATTCAAAGCATATTTAAGTCTAACCCACTTCCTCTGCATAGGAATCTTGTAAATAAACAACTCATGAAAGCACAAAGAAACAAGCATAGTAAAACAAAACAAGTGCAACAAAACAAGCATAATAAAATTAACAATATAACTATCACATAAAGCATTCTTATCACGAGCCACATGCATATAATAATTATTACTCTCCACATAAGCATAGTCATTCTTATTAATTGTAGTGGGAGCAAATTCAACAAAATAGCTATCATTATTATTCTCATCACCATAATCATCCAATATAGGAGGTATATTGTAATCATTAATTTTCTGCTCAATAGTAGGTGGACTGAAAATATCATATTCATCATTGTAATCATCATATATTGGAGGTTTGGTATCATCATAAGCAATAGAATAGCTATCTTCCAAAACTGGGGAACTAAAAAGATCATTTTCATAAAAACTAGCTTCCCCAAGCATAGACTTTTCCATAGCATTAGCAATAATGGTGTCCGAAGAATTCATAGTAACAACTTTGCTATTAGCATGCAAATAAAGTTCCATAGGTTTTTTAATTTTCTCTTCAAACACTTCATGTCCTAACTCAAGATAAATACTATAAAGCTCTCTAATTTTGTTGTTATTTTCCATTGAGCCTAACTAGTGAAAAAACAAGAAACAAGAAGATATAATTGCAGAATCTAAAGGAAATAACTTCGAGCACTCACACCAGAGGATGTGAGTACCTTTTACCTTACCTCCCCGGCAACGGCGCCATAAAATAGCTTGATGTCTACGCACTTCTATTCTTGTAGACAGTTGTTGGGCCTCCAAGTGCAGAGGTTTGTAGAATAGCAGCAAGTTTCCCTTAAGTGGATCACCCAAGGTTTATCGAACTCAGGGAGGAAGTGGTCAAATGTATCCCTCTCCAGTAACCCTGCAATCAAGATACAAGAACTCTCTTGTGTCCCCAACACACCCAATACAATTGTCAGGTGCATAGGTGCAGTAGTTCGGTGAAGAGATAGTGAAATACAAGTGGTATGGATAAAAGACAATGGTGCTAGAAAATAGCTTGATGGCGTGGAACAGACTAAAGGCAAACTGAAATAAAGATGGAAGCAAGCAAACATGTAACATATCTAGTTGAAAATGATGTTTCAATGCTTTAGAAACAAGGCCTAGGGATCATACTTTCACTAGTGAACACTCTCATATAAATATCTGCTCTTTATGATACTACTCTAAACTACTCTCCGGTTGGACACTCTAATCAATGGTAGGGCTATAACAGCACACCTCAAAGTCCGCTTTCCCCATCTAGATAACCCCACACTGTCACCTTGAGCACTACATGGTTCCAACAAACACCACAATTTCATAAAAATATCCAACTCCAAATATAACTCATAACAAGTATTTGTAATCTCTAGCCTAAGTGCCACCATGGTGTGCACGCTGTCAATTTCACACACATGGGGAGAGCGGAGATCTATTAAAGCACTTGAGTAGCAAGGTAGATCTACTTGATTACAAAGCTCATGATCACAATGTGATCACGCATAGAGAGAGATGAACACATAGCTACCGATAGAGCCCTTAGCCTCGAGGAAGAACTACTCCCTCCTCATCATGGGAATCAACAACGGCGATGGAGATGGTGGTGGAGATCGATGGAGATGGCTCCGGGGCCACTTCCCTGTCTTGGTAGGGTCCGGAACAGAGACTTTCTATCCCCCAAATCTCCCCTTCGGTGGCGGTGGTGCTGCGGAACTTTTCATGGCTGGAGGCTCGATCTTTTAGGGCTTTTGCATCAGAGGCTTCTTATAGGCGAAGGGGCAAGGTCGGTGGAGTGCCAGGGGGCCCACACCACCTAGTGGCGTGGTCAGGGGTCACCCGGCCCACCATATGGTGTGGCCAGGCCCTGGCCCTCCTCCGTCTCTGGTTTGAGCTCCGTGAGTCTTCCGGTAAAATATCGACTTTGGCTTTTGTCCGGTCCAATTCCGAGAATATGCATTTTCTAGCTTTTCTGGAACCAAAAACAGAAGAAAACAAGCAACTGGCACTATGGCATCTTGTTAATAGGTTAGTCCCAGAAAGTGTATAAAAATACTCCAAAGTGTGGACAAAACATAAGAAAGTAAATATAAAACAAGCATGGAACATACAAAATTATAGATACATTAGCAACGTATCAAATGCCCAAGATGTGGAATTCATTTCAGAGCAACTGGCATTACATGGGTGATGAAATATGGATTTCTCTAGTGTCAGCTTGCAACAATCTTCGGTCTTATAACACCCTGATCATGCATATGAAATTGAAGAAGGTTTGTGTGTAAGGAACATATATAATTAAGAAACTAGTCATGTGTGTAAGAAAAAACCAATTCAATGCAAAGAAGTCAATACATACACTGGTCTTGATCAACCCAACGTTTGACAACATTATCAGCATTTGACACTTCAACAATAAAGCACTTGTCTACTCTATCGTATGCAAATGTGAGAACATTATTCTGTTCAATGTTATAAGTTGCACATAACCCCCTCCAATATGGCCCACATAATGCTACTGACCTCCCAAAAATCCCACCATACAACACATAGAAGTAGTATTCATCAATTGTTCTGTTTTGATCATGGGGGTCACTCCGAGCAAAGATCCAGGTCAGATGTGGAACAAGAGCAAATTGTCGCATACGCTCAGCGAAACAATAAGGAATACCCTGCATAAATTTGTGAAACTGAAAAAACCCGCAAGATCATGAAAATCGAGAATACTTACAAATACCTCTTCAAAAAAGGGTGATCTCACCCTCATTCTAAAATACATCACATGGTCTGTGTTTCCACTCCCACACCAGGAAGGTTGCTGCTGACATGTCACGCATTCGTTTTGAGCCATATTCCTTTTTTCTAAACACAAAAATTACAAAAGATCAGGAAAATAAATGATATGATGTTACTAATATTATCTCTGAACACTACTACTAGTGTCAAAATATATAAATGGTATGATGTTACTAATATCACTACTACTAGTGTAGTTAAAAATATCAAAACTCTAAATTTACAGCAATGATCTTTTGAGGAAAAACTACATTATCCAAGCTAGGAAAATTATGGGATTTATACCCAAGCTAGGAATATTAATGATACAGATTACATTGTACTTTATCTAGTATATATATACTACTAACTACAACTATTACTATATATGTGCAAAAATACAACTAGTCTGCAGTTCTACATAGATAATCCTTCAAAAATACAATAATGATGTGCATATTGTACTAATCTGTAGTTCTGCATATACATACTGAAGATTGTTATTAACAAAATATCAGCACAAATTGTACCAACTAAAAATCTATAGAAATTCAACCCAACAAAATCTGTATTATTTTTTTGCACATCCTAGATTTACTCAAGAGATTCGATGAAGAAATCTTAGAGAAAACTCTATGGATTCGATGAAGCAACCATTGAGAAAATGCTACAGATTCGATGAAGAACAAATACTATTTACGCAGCTCTGAAAACCCTATAGATTCATCGAGCTGCTGCTGCTGAAGATCTCTACTTTCGGTTATACTCCTGTGAAGGGGATTCTTACCGCTGTTGTAGAGCCTCGCCGCTGGTTATTCCACGGACGATTGCATCCCTCGCTTCGCTGTCATCGTGCATTCCCGTGGTTGCTGCAGCTCCCCTGCATTCGTCTAGAAAATGCGTGTGATTGGGCGGCGCGTTGCGCACCTATACACGAAGTAGAATATATAAGTCGTGGACCTGCTTCTGGTGAAAGCTCGCCGGAGGCAGCGATGGGGCATGCTCTGTCTCTTTCTCTATAAGTGCTGCACCTATCTTGTTCACTCTCTCTAGGTGCCTCTTCAGTTCCGACAAAATGGAGCCAAAATAAAGTCCGAAGAAATTCAATAAAGTGGAAACCTCCAGGTCTCAAACACGCAACCAAGAGGTCCCTAACCGGTGGACCAACCTACGATGAACCCCACGTGTCAGCTAGATAAGTCAAGATTCTTTCGCTGACTAGTGGGACCTACCTATTTTCCTCACACACACTCACCTGAACTCCACCCGAGAGATTTCGAAATCAGATCTGAAATCCGGTCCACCACTCGCATTGGCAGCTAGGGCACCGCTGCCTTTGCCAGTCCACCACATGCTGCGGCGCCGTCTCCCCACCCATTCCGGCGTCTCCCCATCCATTTTAGCGTCCGCACTCCAAGGCTATCTGCTAGGACTCCCCTTTTGTCCGACATCTCCGAGCACCTCAGTAGCTCCCCTTTCGGGCGCCATCTCCGTGCTCAACTCACTCGTCTCCATGTCTGCCAAGGTAAAAAATAGTTTGTTTAATTGTTCAACACATGGATATCATTTGGATTGTTCATCTACAGAAAAATCTTCTTAAAAAGGATTATTCTTCTTAGAAAATGTGATTAGTCAACAGATTGATAGGAGTTGGATTTGTTGCATGGTAAAGTAAATTGTTCTAAAAATGACTAGCATGTTCTAAAAATGAGATTTGTTGTTTTAATTGTTCAACACATTGATATGAGTTGGATTGTTCATTGTAAAGAAAACTATTCTAAAAAATCACTAGCTTGTCCACAAAGTGTGATTTGTTTATTTAATTCTTAACATATGGATAGGAGTTGGATTGTTCATGGTATAAAGTTAACTGAACCCTACAATACTGGCCTGAAACAGTTTGTCAGATTTGTCAAGGAGGGATATGGCGAGAATGCTGAGGTTCCATGCCGCTATCGTAAGTGCCTCAACTGGAGAACGGTACATGTAGGGCTTCTTTATCACCACTTACTCCTTAGTGGCATGTCACACACGTATACTCGGTGGATACAACATGGAGAGCCACTTTATCTTGCTATTACTGAAGATGCACCCAATGGTGGTAACAATGGTCATGCCGGTGATGACAATGACAATATGTATATGGATGATGAAGGCGATGATGATGGGGGTCACATCGTTTCAGATATGTTGCAAGACTTTAAGCACGCTGGCGATGCATTAACTGTAGAGCAGATTGCTGCTAATGTCCCAACTGACGGTAAACATGAGAAATTGTTTACAAAGTTGATGGAAGAGGCAAAGCGCAAGCTTTACCCGGGAAGTAAACACTCCAGGCTTGCATTTATTGTGAAGATCCTTCATCACAAGTCATATCATCGGATCACCAACACTGCTTTCGATGATTGGATGAAGCTATTTGCTGATGCACTGCCGGATCCCAATACCCTGATGAGATCATACCATTAAGCCAAAACTTATATTAAGGATCTTGGACTTTGCTATGAAAGCATACACATGTGCAAAAACAATTGCATGCTCTTATGGAAGGACAATGACAAGCTGGACAACTGTGTTACGTGTGGTGCCTCAAGGTGGAAATATCTAGAAAGAAGGTTGTCGGCTGTCAAAGTGTTGTGTCATTTTCCTTTGGCACCACAGCTGTAGATATTGTTCTCTTCGAGGAAAATAGCAGAGAACATGCAGTGGCACAAGTTAAAGAGAATGCCCATAGATGGTATACTTAGTCATCCGGCTGATGGTGAGGCATGGAAGCATTTTTATAGAACATGGGAGGACTTTTCAGCTGACCCTAAAAACGTAAGGCTCGGCCTTGCCATCGATGGCCTCAATCCTTATGGAACCATGAGCACGAGCTATAGTATGTGGCCTATATTTTCCCTGTTGTAGCTTCCACCATGGGATTGTATGGATGCATCAAACTACATGATTTGCCTTCTAATTCCTAGCAAATCAAGTCCTGGAAAGGACTTTGATCTCTTTATTGAGCATCTGCTGGATGATTTGCAACAACTTTGGAAGGGTGTGCGGTCTTACAATGCCTTTCAAAACAAAACGTTTGATCTTCGAGCAGCGGTTCTTTGGTGTACCCATGACTACCCATCTTGCAGCACTATGTCTAGGCATACAACAAAAGGATTATGCATGACTGTGTTGTGACAAAAATCCTCTGTCCAAATCCATAAAGAGCAAAATATGCTACATTGGGCACCATCGTTTCCTCCTGAAGCGCCACCACTTACAGCGAGACACGGAGCTTGCCAGCATTCATGGTGACCACTCGAAGCCTGTCAAATTTACTACAATTGAGTTACAAGCTGAGCTGGAGAAGGTTAGGTATCTTAAAGCAGGAGCTAGATGTGATCCTGGGAGCAAAAAGAGGAAGCGAACAGATCCTTCACCAATCTGGAACTGGCGCCATGGTTTCTGGGACTTGCCTTACTGGGCATCGTTGAAACTTCGACATAATCTCGACGTGATGCACATCAAGAAAAACACCTGCGACAACTTGATTGGCACACTACTTAAACTCGACGGGAAGAATAAGGACACCTTGAAGGCTAGGTATGATTGTGAAGCCCTAGGCATTAGGCGAGATCTACAGGTGCAACCCACAGACATATAGAAGGACCTTCTCTGTCCATATGCACTGTATTACCTAAATAAGGAGAAAAAGACGGGTTTCTATCAATATCTGTGGGACTGCACTTTTCCTGATGGGTTTTATTCAAACATGGGAAAATGTGTCAGTCTTCCTACATGCAAGATCACGGGACTTAAAACCCATGACTGCCACATCCTGTTGCAGGGAATATTGGCTGCTAGAATGCGGGGGTATTTGCATCCCGATATCTACACGACACTTGGAGAGCTAGGAAGATTTTTCAGGAAATTGTGCAGTAAAAACTTAAAACTGTCGATGTTGGAAAGGCTCAAAGATGAAATACCAGCAATTCCGTGCAAACTTGAACACATCTTTCCGTCGGCATTTTTTGATGTGATGGTCTAGATGGCTGTGCATTTACCTGATGAGGCAATGCTTCGAGGCCCGGTGAACTATAGGTCGATGTATCCAATAGAGAGGTTGTTGTGTACTCTGAAGAGATCATGAACATGTCACGTCCAAAAGATTTGGTGGCAGAGGCCTACACTGCTGACGAGTGCGTGACTTTTTTCTCTAGATACCTTGATGATATTGTGACAAGATTCAATCGACCAACACGAAATGTAGGTGACCAACATGAATCATTTTGTGATGTGTTTGGCCATGGTGTGAATTTGATTGGAGGAAGCCATGTCACCTACTATGGAGGAAGCGATGATACTAATTTGACCCTCCAAAGGGAGCTACACAAGATGACTTGGTATGTCCTAAACAACTGCGAGGAGGTTAAGCCATATATCATGTATGTTCTGATGTCCCATACATATGAATCCAATATTGCCATACACCTAAAGATTTTAATTCTGAGTTACTCTCTGGATCGTAGTCTCCGCCGAGAACAGCTGGTGAATGATGGGATGCCCAATGTGGAAAGAAGGGTTGAGCAGAGATTTCAAAGATGGTTCAAGGACCATGTTAGTTTCCTTTTGCATTTATCTTTGTCCTTCATATATAGCATTTCAATGCATGATTTTACCATATTGTATTTCTGCTGTGGTACATACAGATAATGAAAAAGCGACAGGAGAATCTAGAAGCTATGGATGATGAGATTTTTGCATTGGCGGGTGGCCCAGACTTTCGAGTAAGAACATATTCAGCTTGTATTATGGATGGTGTTCTGTTCCTCACCGCTGATTGTGAGAAGGAAAAGAAAGCACAAAACAGTGGAGTAATGACTGAAGGTTATCACTTGGAGAAGGATATCCATTTTTATGGTGGCCTCAAGGATATCAAGGTGTTGTATTTTAACTCTGATTTGGAACACCAACGATCAGTTGTGTTAGTCCATCGCGATTGGTATCAGCTTGAGGGACGCAAGGATACAAAGATGATGTATGATAAAGTCTTCCAAAGTATCAACATTACCAATTTTTGGTACAAAGATGACATTTACATCTTGGCAACTTAGGCTATAAAAGTGTTCTACGTGCCAAACATAGCCAAAGGCAAAAACTGGTGGGTGGTTCAACAAATAGTTCAAAGACCTAAGTTTGATGTTGCCGAAGGAGAGGAGGAGGAGGTGGTGGTGCATAGTGATGTAGCATACCAACAGTTTGTAGACTCTGACAATGAGACTGTATCTGAGGTTCTGCCTTTCAGGAAACATCGACCCTCTGTTAACGGAGGCTGCATCATAGATGCATCAATGTTTGATCGTATCAGAGGTAAAAAGGAAAGTTGTTGAAGAGGAGAAAGTTGACAGTGAGCCTGAAGTAGACGACACCATTGAAGAGTACTGCAGTGACAAAGAAGATGAAGTACAAGATGATATAGACGAAGAGTAGTTCCAGCTTATTGTGGTGGAGTGTTGGATTCTTTGTGTTGCATGCTTGAACTGATGGATGTGTGCATGCTTGTGTTGAACTGATGATCATGTGTGCATGCTTGAACTAATGGTTGTGTGCATGCCTGTGTTGCATGCTTTGTGTTTAACTAATGGTTATGTGCATGCCTTTGAACTGATCAATATGATTGTCCTTTAGTTCATGGAATTAATAGTTATTCATTTGGAAAATTAGCCAAAACATTGTGCTATTATTCTGTCTATCAACCTTTGCTGAACAAAAGCTCTTTTTGTGGTAGAAAAATTGTGCCGTTTTTCAGTCCACGTGGGACACATTCGTCAGCCTACCAGATGATGCCAGTGTGAACCAAAACCACTCACTCATGGGACCCACCTATCATAGGAGCTAGAAGAAAACCTCTCCCCTCCATGCCACTCCCAAATCCCACACCACTTCCCCCAAATCCATGCTAGAGAAAACCCTCTCCCCTCCCTGCCAACGACAAAATCCCGGTGATGATGGTGGCAGGGGAGGATGCAAAATGATGTGTAAGTGCTCCTCAACCTAGCGCCCTTTCACCGCGTCAACTCTTCATTTACCGGCCGGCGATGTGGTCGCCTCCTTGTTCTAGTTCGATGCATCACCTCCTTGTTCTAGAACACAGTGTCGATGTTGCTGTTTAATCAGTTCTAGTTCGATGCGTCGCCTCCTTGTTCTATGGTAGCGTGTATGTACTCACAATCTAGTGCTTCGTGCATCGACGCTGCTGCTTACGGCAAAGTGTCAATCTAGTTCACTGGAAGCGCCCTTTAGTTTACTCACTGAATTTGATTCTCGTAATAATTCACTAATTAGAATTGTATTCTAACTTAATTCTTATATTTACTCTTTGGGGTAGGTACGATGAAGGCCAGGGAGATACATGAGCAGGTTCTAAAATTGATGCTACTAGCACTACTACTGTATATGGCATAAAAACTAAACATTCTAATTAGTGCAATGTATAATTGAGGCTACAAAGGATGTTGTCGTCATCGATGTCTCATATGACAGTGATGTGAAGAAACTTGCTGCTGTAGTTTTTCGCAAGATGAAATCTAAGATAGCAAGGCGAAGAGCTAAAGCTTATATGAAAAGATTTAGAGTAGTTGAGAAACCGAGGATCCTTATTCTTAGAGGTGTGGCATTATATTGGCTAAGTACATGTTTTGCTATATTTATATGCAGATACAGATTATTACATTCTAATATTTTCTTTCTAGGTCCAAGTATGATGGGGGTTGAGGAATTCGATGAGCGCTGCGTGTTTGAAAACAATTTGGAATTGACTTCTGACCAAGTTGTTTCCCTCAAAGTGATAATTAAACGACACAAGCCATCTATACCATACTTTGTGTGCAATATGAACAAGCCAAATGTCATTCGTGGGAAGGCCAAGATGGTTAAAATTTGACATTTCAATATTTAAATTTTATTATACACAGTGAAATCTAGCCAACAACTAATATTATTCTTCTCCTACAGTACTTTTCAGCTAGCTACAGCCGTTTCCACCTCAACCGCTATCTCCCAAAGGTGTTACCACACACATGCTCCTACAAGACCACTTTTGAGCATGTTAACCTCTTCCAAGGCATGCATGATGCTGCCCACATAACAAGAGGCTGGTCTAATGTTGTCGAACTCGCTGGAATAAGGGAGGGGAATGTATGCATCTTCACCTTTTTAAATGAGGGGCTACATTGCTTCATGGGTTGTGTTAATGTTCTATAGTGAGGCCAAAAAGTATCTTGTTTATGCTCGTGTTGGATGAACCATTAATGTAATATGTTGTCAGTGAACTTGTAGTGGTAAGAAACTTGTTGTCAACCTGGTGCTCTACGTGCTAAGTAATATTATATCTATATGCTATGTATATATTTGGTTGATTGTGTTCATGTTGTTAGTTTTCTACGTACTCGTAAATGATGATCTAAAAATATGCACTATTCTCTTTTTTATAGTTGTGTGAAATGTACAATATGTATCAACCGCATCGATACATATATACTGTGCTGATTGTCTATTTTTGAATTACTTTATTTCATGTGATTGAGAGCTGGTATGTAATATACAGAATAAAGTTGTAGATCAGCACAAAACCAATGAACAAGTACATCAGTTGCAAGTTAGTTCTGCAAAAGATTGGTTGACAGTTCGATTCCGTCTACCTGCACGAAATATTTTTTTGTTATTTAATTTCTATCAAACGCACTGACAGCTGGGGCCGGCAGAA
The DNA here is from genome assembly GCA_910589775.1 of Avena eriantha. Lineage (NCBI taxonomy): Eukaryota > Viridiplantae > Streptophyta > Magnoliopsida > Poales > Poaceae > Avena > Avena eriantha. Next base: position 406,053,404 of record OU342743.1, on the reverse strand, counting down.
AACGTCACGAATCAGCGTTACTACCGTGAGATACACTATGTATCGTCGACACCGAGCTGACATGTGGGCTTGAAGCACGGAGGAGACGGTCAATGAAAAAAAGAGTTGAACATTTGCCATGACAAAATCTATGACGAATTTGGCACCAGACGAAATGGTAAACTGGACTTCAGGGCCTGGGACGAAATCTGCGACGAATTTGCCACGACAAAAACAAGGAACATCATGGATAACCGGGCTGGAGGGGCTTGGAGCTCGTTGTGTCGAAACATTCTAGAACATCAAGAATCCACAATGTTTTTAGGCCGCGTTATAAAAATGTCACGGATCGTCCAGATTCTTGTAGTGTGTCCACGGTATCACAACTGAACTTTTCCCACGAGCGCAGTTGAGATGCCCACGCATTACGTAAACTGCTCACGATAACGCACCTGAACATTATCGCGAAACTCCTAAACTTTATCGTGATATCATACATGAACTTATCCCACGAGCGTAGCTAAAATTCCCATGTATTACCTAAACTACTTGCGATATGGCACCTGATCTTATCGCATCACTCCTAAACTGTTTGTGATATCGCACACGGACTTTTTCTGCGAACGTATCTGAAATATCCATGCATTGCTTGAATTAATTTTGATATCGCACCTGAAATTATCGCGTACTTCCTGAACAACCTATGAATTTGCACCTGAACTTGTCACGGAATAGTAAATAATTGTACTGTTGACAATAAGAAAGGAAAGCTGCAAAAAGAATAAATGTATTGAACTTCCCAATTGAGGATGAACGTCACTATCCAATTTTAAGTGGTTGTACTGCCCAAAATTTTGTGTGCGATACAAAATTGACAATTACCAAAAAGACATTTTAGCTGCCAGTCCTAGTCCAGTACAATGCCGGAATATTTCTATGCAATTACTAAAGGAGTTAAACTGATAGTCGGAGTAAATGATACATACTACAAGTAATGCCGCAAGAAAAGTTCAGGTAATTAACTAGTTGGGTAGTAGTTAATTAGGAAGTACACCGTTTAAATCCCGAGCTATTCATGATCTCACTCTTGGATAGTACATGCGCATCAACGAAAATGAGAAAAAGTCTTCAGCGGGACGTGGGGGCTCGAGGTAGAGCGGTAGTGGGTGGCGGCAGTCGAAGCCCGGGCCTAGAGCTCCGGTGGGATGCGATGGAGCCCTGGCCTAGAGCTATGGTGGGCGACAGCGCCTGCTCGGAACCAGAGAGGAGCCAGAGGGAGAGGGCCCGTGGCAGCACTGGTTCTCGCCGCTAGGGAGACGACCAGTAGGAGTACGTCAGCAGTGGGGAGGAGCAGGGTCGCACCGATAGTGAGGGTGCAGTTGAGCATCAACGGTGGGGGCGCAGGAGGCCAACGATAGGGATGGGTGTGGGTCGGGTACGAGTAATTTTCCTTTTTGCCCGCTGTAATCACCTCCTTACAAGGGATATGGTTGTAGATTAATAATCTACAACCGGTTTTAGATTAGATGGGCTATATATATACATAAGAGTTTAAAAGGAACCAATTTCTATACAACTAAACGGGAACCCAACTGAATTTTGTCGAACAATAGAGTGAACCTTTTTTCAACTCTTATGTACTTTCTTTTCAACGATTGTGAACTTCCTTTTTCTCGAACACTCGCTATGTTCGAAGTAAATTTTAAGAATATTTAAGTCATTTCCGAAGTTAAGTTTCAAATATAAGGCGAACTTTTTAGACAATAGAGTGAACTTTTTTGTTAATGCTTGCTAAAAGGGCATTTTCAGCCTTAATGATGTTTGGTGTTTGTTGTCAACACAAGTGTGTTTTTACTGTGTGCTCAGTATTTTGCAGGTCTTATCTATTAAAAAGGAAATATACCGTGTTCTATCTCGCGATGAAGAAGCGTTCAGAAATAATCCAGAAAAGGCTGCCTGTTATGCCGGTTGGGGTCAAAAACTGCACTTGGACCGAAGACTCCAAGGTCCAGCACCGGAGACTCCGTTGTGCTTGGCCGGAGACTCTGGCCTTGTCTCCGGGCCTATCTCCGCCCTCCTTGGATATCTCTCTGTATGACACCTCGGAATGTGGCCCGAAGTCGAGCGCCTCCCTAGAGACTCCGGTGCAGGTGTTCGGAGACTCCGACCGAGTCTCCGGGGTTCCCAAAGAGCATTCAGTACATCTCCCCGAGTCCAGACCGGAGTCGTGTGCTACCCCCGGAGACTCTGGCCAGGGTTGGAGACTTCGGGGTTAGTGAATTACAACGACTCTAATTTGGGGGGGGGGGGCTATAAATACCCCCTTCTTCCCCAAGTGAAGGTTGTTGCTTCTACTCTCTCTCCTCCATTGTTATTGAGCTCCAACCTCCTAGTTCTACCTCCCTCACCACTAGAACTAGATACCCCTTGGGGAATCAAGGGACGAGACCTATACCTAGCTTTCCACCAAAAGGGAGTTGTGTTTCCCCACAATTTATGTAAGAATTTGTTGCTCTAGGGTTTGAGGAAATCCTAACTTGAAGAAGTCGCCCTCCATAGCTCATCCTCATGTGTAAGACCTTCGGGGTCATCTTGGGAGCCTCCAATTCAGTTGTAGAGAAGTGCCCCAAGGATTTGTACAAAGTTTCGGTCACTGCCTTCAAATCCACCGTATAGTGGATCGTGTGCTTGCCGTGTGGTAGGTGCACGGGAGAATAGGGTGAGCCCTTCTGTGGTTTTGGCTGTCTTAGTACCACCCACCCGTCCAACGGAGACGTACTTCCCCTCAAAAGGAAGGAACTTCAGGAAAACATCTTTGTGTCTACTCTCAGTTGTTTCTATCCTTTACTCTCTACTATTGTTGTTTGCATGGTTTCTTGTCATATAGGTTCTCTCACCTAGTTGCATATCTAGAGAACTTACTTTATGTCAAGCCTTAATTTGAAAAGAAGATAAAATTGAGTAGCACCTATTCACCCCCTCTAGTCTCTTATACCGATCTTTCAATTGGTATTAGAGCCATGACTCTTACTTTGGCTTAATTGCCTAAGATAAGTATGGGCGACCCAAGTAAGGAGGGTGATAATTCTTCCGGGGAGACTCCCATATCTAGGAAATAATTTAATGAATCCCTTGAAGTACCGTTCGGCAAGAGATGAAAGCCATGTTCAAATTATACCTTGGCAAAAAGGGGGTCGTCGTTGTCAACCCGAGATCAACTATCATTGAGTACCAAACTGGAGGAAGATTTCCCTAAGGAAGCTACCCACAGTGAGTATGACAACAAGTAAAAAGGGAATCCTATGGGAAGAATGCCTCATCCACCTAGCTATCAAAATTCTCCTCTCCCAACACCTCATATAAACCATCGTGGTCCACCACCTAAGCTTGATGAATCAAATTTCGCCAATTTTTGGCAATATCTAATGCCCTCTCACTTCAAAAGTTCTAGTGTTCATCTTTGAAGGTTGTGGAGCTTGGATTCAATCCACTCAACCCCTACAACATGATGCTCACCGAGGAAATCAACAATCAACTCAATGCCACCGCCATGCCCATCCTTCAAGATGCGTTGACTCATGAGCAAATGACCCACATTCATTCTGATGACACCACCAAGGAAGCTTGGAATGCCCTTCAAAGAGTCTATCTTGGCAATGAAAGCATCCAAAGCTCCAAGTTTTAAGAAATGCATTATGAAGATGATGCCTTTGTTGGAAAGGAAGATGAGACTCTCGAGGAGCTCTATTGAAGGGTCACGGCCCTTTCAATTAGGATGATTGACTAGGGAAGTAGGGATGTGGATGATAATTTGATCAAGCGCAAGTTCATGCAAGCCATCTTGCCTTTCCAAAGAGACATGGCCAACAATATTCTCGCATGGGAGGACTTCTATGCCATGTCCTCTAATAAAGTGTTAAGTGAGTTTGTGGCTCTTGGAATCATGAACAAGACCGCTGATGATTCTCTCGCTCGTGCTTGGAGAATGGATTTTCCAATTCTTGCTTTGAAGGCCAAGGCTCGTGTTTATGAAGAGGAAGTTGATTCTTTGGGAATGATAAAAGGTGATGACGAAGACATCAAGTGTTCCTTACATGAGCAATTGGCTTTAGTCTCAAGAAGGTTTTGTAAGAATCAAGGAAAGGGTAATCCATAAAAGATCACCACAAATATCTCAATACCCAAATTGAGATCATGTTAAAATTGTGGAGAAACCGACCACTTTATCGCCAAGTGCCCATGTGAGAAGAGAGAAGACCATGGAGGAAGGCTTATATTGAAGGTCAAGTTCAAGCCCACTCCAAACAAGATATTCATCAAGAAAGTCCAAGACAAGAACTTTGGCAACAATAACTACCTCAACAAGAAGGAGCCACAAAAATATGTTTTGGTGGCTCATGAAGAATACGGAGAGAATAATGAGAATGAGAGTGATGATGAAGATGATGGAGAAATTGTGGGCATGGCTGCCATTGCCAGAATTGCTACCACTTCCTCTACTACTACCACAACATCCTCACTGATATCCCTCTCTGATTCTCCCAATGAGGAAAAGTGCATCACCAATCCTACATGTCTCATGGCTAAAGCCTCCGTGGTAACTCCTCCAACCACTATTCCTCCTTCTATTGATGCATCTTCGTATGATGATGATATGAATCTCAAGATTAATAAGAAAATAGTGGAATCCACTAGTTGCTTGAATAACTTGGAAGGAGAAGCCAAGATGTGTGTGAGGCTCTCATGGGCCAACTAGGTGAAGCACATTATATCATCAACGAGAGGGATGGTTCCATCTCAGAAATGTTTGGGCATGCTCGTGAGGCAGCCATGTAGATTGTTGCCTTGACCGATGCTCTTGAGGAAGATAAAAATAAAAGGGTTACTATTAAAGAGACCTATATTGCCCATGAAGAATCCTTTAACTTGAATTCCTCTCAACTTGTTAAATAACGTGACCCTGCTCTTGCATTAACTAAAGTTCTAAAAAGGAAAAACGTGAGTTTGGGGTTGGTCATGATAAACTAAATGAAGGCTTTGAGAAACTCAAGAAGGAACATGAGGCCTTGTTGGGAAAATTCTCTCATCTTTCAAAGTCACATGAAAAACTTGAAACTCAAGTGACAAAATATGTTTCAACCTTGTCAACTGGTATTGCTTCATGTTCTACTAACCCTTGTTGTGAGCATGGAGATCTTCTCGAGGAGAACAAGAGGTTGAAGGCTACAATTGAGAAAGGCGTTGTATCATGCATTCAAGGTCAGAAAATCCTAAATGACCTTTTGAGTAATCAAAGGTACAATGTGTCTAAGGAAGGACTTGGATTTGCAACCAAGTCAAAGAAGAAGAGCAAGGGAAAGAGGAAAAAAAGAACTTGCCCACTTCCCTTTACAAAATGATTACCTTTGTGAAGGAGGGGGAGAAGGCAAAAGATAAGGAACCAAGTGTCACTAAGAGTGGTGATGAACCCTCTCATAATTATTTTGTGGGAAAATATAACCCATCCTATGTTCTTATGAAATCTTATGATGGTCATGTCTATGGTAAATATGTAGGAACCTCTTATGGTGATGATTAAAATTGGGCCACTTGGGTTGCTAAGATACTTGTGACTAACAAAATAGGGCCCATTAAATAATGGGCACCTAAAAACAAGCATTGATTGTAGGACTATGCTTCTGGGGAAGAAAATGGGTGGTTAGTAGTGGTGCCACAATTCATATGACTGGAAGCAAGGAGATGCTTGATGAGACGAGACCTAATACATCCAACATGTGTGTCACTTATGGAGATGGATTTACCTATAAGGTATTGGGTTTGGGTAAGGTAGTGGTCACACCGGATATATCCATTGTGGATATTATGCTTGCCAAAACCCTTCCATACAATTTACTTTCCGTTCATCAACTCACACTTATGGGCTTTGTAGCCTACTTTACCCCTAAGGTTGTGGTTCTCATGTGGATCAAGACACTCTCTATAGCCTTTGTTGGGCATGCTAAAAACGGTTTGTATGTGGTAGATTTTGATAAGAAACCCACACCTACCGCAGTTGCCTAATGGCTAAAGGTGACGTGGGATGGATTTGGCATCGTCGTCTTGCCCACATCAACTTGAGGTCTTTGCAAAGCCTCCACACGGGAGTTCACATCCTTGGACTAAAATATATGTGCGTTTTGTCAAAGATCGTGTGTGTAGGGCGTGTATTGAAGGGAAGCTCCATGAGACAGGTCATCCCCCCACCACAATCATCTATTCCGATGGGATCTTAGAGGTTCTTCACATGGACCTCTTTGGTCCTCCATCCTTTGATAGACTTGGGGGAAGAAGTATTGTTTGGCTATTGTGGATGACTACTCAAGATACACTTGGATATATTTATTCAAGAAAAAGAGTGAGACTCAACAAACCATCATCGACTTTGCCAATGAAATGCAACATCAACATAACAAGAAGATCTTGGCCATTAGAAGTGACAATGGTACCGAGTTCAAGAACTACACACTAGATGAGTTTCTTGGTGATGAGGGGATCAAACATCAATATTCCGCTCCATATACCCCTTAACAAAATGGTGTGGTGGAAACGAAGAACTAGACTCTTATGGATATGGAAAGAACCATAATTGCGGAGTTCAAGTCTCCATATAATTTTTGGGCTGAAGCTATCTCAAGCGCTTGTCATATTACCAACCGGGTTTATCTTAGCAAGCATTTGAACATGGATCCCTATGGTATCCTCACTGGCAAGAAGCCAAGTATCCACTACCTTCGAGTGTTTGGGTGTAAGTGCTATATTCTCAAGAAAGGTAAGAGGTTATCTAAATTCGAGTGTCGAGCTATTGAAGGTATATTTGTTGCCTATGCATCAGACTCTCACGCTTATAGAGTCTATAAAAAGTCCACCAGGCAAGTTACAGTATCTTGTAATGTGAAGTTCGATGAGCATCAAGGCTCTAAAGTGGGGCAAATTGATCTTGGTGATGTAGGTTATGAAATTCCTCCTCAAGCCATAAGAAGAATGGGTGTGGGATTTTTCCGCCCTGTTGAGGAACCCCTTGTGGTGGAAGGAGAAGGACACTGCTCTACTCAAGTGGAGCCCTCACCTACTCAAGATCTACATCAACCCCATAGCCATCAAGATACCATGGTTGAAGAGATAGCTCACGATCAAGGTCAAGAATAAAGGAATTATGAGTGCATACAACCCCATGTTGACCAAGACCAAGCTCATGAAGAAGGACAAAGTCAAAATGTCGAGCCATCTCATGAAGAGGAGCAAGCTCATTTTGAAGGTCTAGACGAGGATCAAAATAGCGGTGATGACCAAGTAGTTTCTCAAGAATCCATTGAGGAAGCTCAAGATTGTTGTGAAGCAAAAAGGATCGCCAAGCTCATCTCAGGAGGACTTACCCTTGAAAATTTTGTTCGTGATCTTGAAAGGGGCATTACTACTCGTATCCAAGTAGCTAACTTTGTTGGCCACAATAGTTTCATTTCTTGTGTAGAGCCCCAAAAGGTGTATGAAGTGCTTGAAGACCTGGATTGTCTTGATGCCATGCATGAAGAGCTTCACAACTTCGAGCACAAGAATTTGTGGTCATTGGTGGAGAGACCTAAGGAGTGCCATAATGTCATTGGGACAAAGTGGATCTTCAAGAACAAGCAAGATGAAAATGGATGGTCATTCTCAACAAGGCAAGATTTGTGGCTCAAGGCTTTTCCCAAGTGTAGGGTATCAACTACAGTGAAACTTTTCCCCTTTTGCCTGTCTTGAATCCATTTGTATCTTGCTTGCATATGCATATCATCATAACTTCAGGTTGCAACAAATGGATGTTAATCGTGCTTTTCTTAATGGTCCCCTTAATGAGTTGTTGTATGTCAAGCAACCTCCTTGTTTTGAGGATCCCAAGTTTCCAAACCACGTCTACAAACTTTATAAGGCACTCTATGCACTTAAACGAGCCCCACATTCGTGGTATGAGCACCTTAGAAAGTTGTTGGTAAACTGTGGTTTCGAAGTTGGGTTAATCGACCAACTCTTTTTACTAAGAGAGTTGGAGGAAACTTGTTCTTATGTCAATTTTACATTGATGATATTATCTTTGGTTCTCCTAACAAAGCTTTCAATGATGTTTTTTCTAAGCTAATGACCGATGAGTTTGAAATCTCTATGATGGGTGAATTGCAATTCTTTCTTGGATTTGAAGTGAAGTAATTTTTTGGAGGTATCTTCATTAATCAAGCCAAATGGATTTAAAGGGAGCCAAGAATCCCATGCCTCTCAAATGTGATTTCATTCTTGATACTAAGGGTAAAAATGTGGATCAAAAGGTATATCATACTATGATTGGTTCTTTACTCTATCTTTGTGCATCTAGACCGGATATCATGTTGAGTGTGGGTATTTGTGCACGGTTTCAAGCCGCACCAAAATAAAGCCACCTTGTGGCGGTCAAGAGAATCTTTCGATATTTAGTTGATACCCCAAACTTTTGCTTATGGTAATCCCAAGGTCTCAAGCTTTGTACTTCATGGATTCACGGACACAGATTGGGCAGGAGACAAAGTTGGAAGGAGATAAACCTCTAGAGATTGCCAATTCCTTGGTAGGTCCTTGTTGTGTTGGTCATCTAAGAAGCAAAATTGTGTCTTCTTGTCATCCTCCGAGGCCGAGTATATTGTGACTGCTAGTTGTTGTGCACAATTTTTGTGGATGAGGCAAACTTTAATAGATTACGGTTTCACATGTGACAAAGTGCATCTTCTTTGTGATAATGAAAGTGCAATCAAGATTGCCTATAACCCGGTCCAACACACAAGAGCAAAGCATATTGATATTCTTTATCACTTCATCCGGGAGCATGTGAATAATGGAGATATTGACATCACTTATGTTAGCACCGAGAAGAATCTTTCGGATTTATTCATCGAGCCCCTTGATGAGAAGAGGTTCTGTGAGTTAAGGCATGACCTAAATATCATAGATTCGAGCAGTGTGGCTTGAGACCATGCACTCATACCCATGCATTCATATGTTATTCTATCTATATGTAGGCATGGATATAGGGGGAGTGCAATCCTAATTGGTTGGGCCATCCCTTCCCCATTATGCCCAAAGTAAACAAATCATTCTCTTAATATCATTTTGTGATATGTGAGATTCAATGACGAGTTTTGGTAATGGACCCAAGATATATCTTTGCGGTGCCAAGCCAAATTTACTCGACCACCGACCATCACCTTGTTGAGGGTTTAGATCTTATTTGACTTATCCTTTCCATTGTATCTTTCTGGTTCTTCATTTGGAGCTTGTGGTCGTTTTTGTTGTGTTTTGGCTTCTCTCTAGTTTGCTACTCTATCCTAAGCCTTTTCCACCCCTCACCATACTCTATGCTTGTCCTATTGTTTCTGGCGTTTTTTGGCCGAGGAGGCTGGAGACTCTGAGGCTGACCCCAAAGACTCCGGTGGGCTGGAGACTCCGACCCTAGGGCCTAGAGACTCTGGCTTGGACGGTTTCACTACATATGGTTAAGGTATGTCAGGGTAGGGGTAACTCCTAGTTACTCCTCACCAGCCCTACTCCCCTTCTCTCCTTCCTCCCGTCCCCTCCTCCGCACGCCGCTGCAAGGGCCATCACCACCCTGCTTCTGTTGGGTCTGCAGCATAGAAAACAAACATTTTCCTACGGTGTGAACTACACGCCAAGATCTATCTACTAGGTAGAAAGCAACGGGTGGGCATACATCCAACTACAACTTACCCTCGAAGACAACGAGTTTGGTTAACGAGTAGGAACTCGTGGTTGATGTAGTCGTACACTTGCCGATCTCAAGATCGTGAGGAAGTCCGAGCGTCGCAACTCAGCAGTGCATCCGCACTTGCACACACGTTCAAGCCACCGGACAACCTCCACCTCCTCGCTCTAGCGATCCAGCGGAAGCAACAACTCCTTCCAGACGAAATGCCACTGGGAACATGTATCTCGCTAATCCGAGACCATGGGGGAATAATTCTAGAGGGGGAGAGAGATCCTTCACAAGGAGGTGTTAGGATGAACGAGGGAATGGGTGGCCTTTTATAGGAGGAGGGGGGTGCCCCCTCTCTCCATGGCCGACGCATGGGGGGGTGACCCCTCACCTCCCACATTCATCTGGTGGTAACCCCTCCACATTAAAATGCCTCTTCACATTCCCTTTTAAAGTCTCCACTTTAAATGCATTAAATTTCTCCAAATTTAATGCTCTCTCATTTAATAAAACTCTTTTTATTAAATTTATTCAGAATTTTGTTAAATACTTTAATTAACAAACATTCACATATAGCCCCTTGCAATATTTCAATATCACATGCAGAACCACTTTCTGCAATTTCACCCGAAACAATTTCCGGTTTCTATTGAAACAATTCCTGCGCTTTGCAATTCTTTCGTCTGAAACATATGTGCTCCAAAATGGTGTGCGGTAACTCTTAAGTGTACCACCCTACGGTTCGCGAATAATGCAGACATGATCGAGACCCTTCTCCGATCAATAATCAGTAGCGGGACCTGGAGATCCGTACTTACTCCTACACATTCAACGATGACTTTCGTGATCGTGAGAACCTTGAACGCTTGTAACTAAATCCCTTTGTCTCTCGATATATTACATGTCCAAGATTCGATCATCGGTATCTCCATACCTAGTTTGATCTCTTTACCGACATGCACTCTTTTCTTGTTCCTGTGATATAACATTCTAGTGATCACATCACTTGCTTGCAAGCTATCTTAATGTGATATCACCGAGAGGGCCCAGAGTATATCTATCCGTCATATGGATTGAGAAATTCCACTCTTGATCCATGAGCCTCAACATAACACCTTCGTAGTACTAAACCCATCTTTATAGTCACCCTGTTACGGTGTGACGCTTGATGTTATCAAGATACTCTTCCGATGTTAGCAATTAACATGATCTCATGGTCTAAGGATAAAGATTACTTCGTATGATGTTATAGCAATATAAACATAATGACCTGATCGTAATGCTATACTTCGGATGAATGTTCATCACATCATTCCACCAATGGTGTGACCTTGTTATTAACAACATCCAATGTCCATGATCAGGAAACCTTGATCATCTTGTTAATGAACAAGCTAGTCTATAAGAGAGGCATAACTAGGAACCCTTTTTTGTTTATTAAACACACATGTATTGATGTTTCCGATCAATACAATTCTAGCATGTAAAATAAACATCTATCATATATATGGAATATATAATAACAACTTTATTATTGCCTCTCAGGGCATATTTCCTTCAGTCTCCCACTTGCACTAGAGACAATAATCTAGTTCACACAGTGATAAATCTAACACCCATGGTGTTCTAGTGTTGATCATGTTTTGCCCTAGGGAGAACTTTAGTCAATGGATCTGCTACATTTAGGTCCGTGTGTACTTTACAAATCTTTATATCTCCATCCTTGACATGCTCGTGGATGGAGTGAAACCGGCGCTTAATATGCTTGGAATTCTTGTGAGACCTCGGTTCCTTTGTGTTGGCTATGGCTCCATTATTGTCACAACAGATCACCATTGGGTCCAACGCACTGGGAACCACACCTAGTTCCGTAATGAACTCTTTTATCCAAACCGCCTCCTGCGCCGCTTCTGAAGCAGCAACATATTCCACCTCCGTCGTTGATCCAACCACCATAGGTTGTTTGGAACTCCTCCAACTAACTGCTGCTCCATTCAAGAGAAATACGTATCCGGATTGAGACTTAGAGTCATCCGGATCGATGTCAAAGCTAGCATCAACATAACACTTAGCGACTAGCTGTTCTTCACCTCCGTATATAAGAAACATATCCTTAGTTCTTCTCAAGTACTTGAGGATGTTCTTTACCGCTATCCAGTGTTCCGAACCTGGATCAGATTGATACCTACTAGTCAAACTAATAGCATGTGCCACATCTGGTCTTGTACATAGCATGGCATACATAATAGAGCCTATCGCCGAGGCATAGGGGATCTTATCCATCATCTCACTTTCTTCCTCCATAGCCGGACGTTGAGTCTTACTCAATGTCTTGCCTTGCAAAGTAGGTAAGAACCCCTTCTTACTTTCGTCCATATTGAACTTCTTTAATATCTTATCAAGGTATGTACTCTGCGATAGCCCAATTAGGCGCATTGATCTATCTCTATAGATTTTAATGCCTAATATATATGATGCTTCACCAAGGTCTTTCATCGAAAATTTGCTGTTTAGATAACTTTTAACACTATTTAAAAGATCTATATCATTTCCAATCAATAATATGTCATCCACATATAATATCAGAAATGCCACATTGCTCCCACTCACTTTCTTGTAAATACAAGCCTCTCCATAAGTTTGGACAAATCCAAACTCTTTGATCACCTCATCAAAGCGGAGATTCCAACTCTGGGATGCTTGCTTCAGTCCATAGATGGATCGCTGAAGTTTGCATACCTTATTAGCATCCTTAGGATCGACAAAAACCCTTAGGTTGTATCATATACAACTCTTCTTCAATATTATCATTGAGGAACGCAGTTTTGACATCCATCTACCATATTTCATAATCGAAATAGGCAGTAATTGCTAACATAATCCTAACCGACTTAAGCATCACTACAGGAGAGAATGTCTCATCGTAGTCAACTCCTTGAATTTGTCGAAACCCCTTTGCGACAAGTCGAGCCTTATAGATGGTCACATTACCATCAGCATCAGTTTTTCTTTTGAAAATCCATTTATTCTCAATGGCCCTTCGGTCGTGAAGTAAGTCCACCAACTTGCAAACTTGGTTCTCGTACATGGATTCCATCTCGGATTTCATGGCTTCTAGCCATTTGTTGGAATCCGGGCTCATCATCGCTTCTTCATACGTCGCAGGGTCATCCATTTCATCAACCATGAAATTCACAACACGGTTGCCGTACAGTTCAGGAGCTGCACGTGTCCTGCTTGACCTGCGAGGTTCGGTAGTGTCCTCTTTCGGAGTTTCATGATCATTATCATTAGCTCTCTCTTCATCAGGTGAAGTCAACTCCGAAACAACTTCTGGTGCTGCGCCACTCGCCATTCCATGAAGAGAAGGTTCAATAACCTCTTCGAGTTCTACCTTCCGACTACTCACACCTTTCGCGAGAAACTCCTCAAGAAAGGATACATTCTTGGCAACAAAAACCTTGCCCTCGGATCTATGATAGAAGGTATACCCAATTGTTTCCTTAGGGTATCCTATGAAGACGCATTTTTCCGCTTTGGGTTCGAGTTTATCCAGTTGAAGTTTCTTCACATAAACATCGCATCCCCAAACTTTATGAAATGACAGCTTAGGTTTGTTTCCAAACCATAATTCATACGGTGTCGTTTCAACGGATTTAGATGGTGCCAGATTTAAAGTGAATGCAGCTGTTTCCAGTGCATGACCCCAAAATGACAGTGGCAAGTCAGTCAGAGACATCATAGATCGAACCATATCCAATAAGGTACGATTACGACGTTCCAACACACCATTACGTTGTGGTGTTCCGGCAGGCGTGAGTTGTGAAACTATTCCACACTCTTTCATGTGTGTGCTAAACTCGTAACTTAGATACTCTCCTCCATGGTCAGACCGTAGAAATTTGATCTTTCTATTACGATGATTTTCCACTTCATTCTGAAATTCCTTGAACTTTTCAAAAGTTTTAGACTTATGTTTCATCAAATAGATATACCCATATCTACTCAAATCATCCGTGAAAGTAACAAAATAACGATATCCCCCTCGCGCCAACAAACTCATTGGTCCACACACATTAGTATGTATGATTTCCAATAGATCTGTCGCCCGTTCCATTGAACCTGAAAACGGCGTTCTAGTCATCTTGCCCATAAGGCATGGCTCACATGTATCAAATGATTCAAAATCAAGTGATTCCAAAAGTCCATCAGAATGGAGTTTCTTCATGCGTTTAACGCCAATATGACCTAGACGGCAGTGCCACATATATGTAGACATATCATCATCAAGTTTAATCTTTTTAGCATTAACATTATGAATGTGTATAATACTACTATCGAGATCCAACAGAAATAAACCATTGAACATAGGTGCATGACCATAAAAGATATCATTCTTATAAATCGAACAACCATTGTTTTCAGATTTAAAGGAATGACCACTTTGCATCAAACACGATCCAGATACAATGTTCATGCTCAGTGCAGGCACTAAATAACAATTATTTAGGTTTATAACTAATCCCGATGGCAAATGGAGAGGTAGCGTCCCGACGGCGATCACATCAACTTTTGATCCATTGCCGACCCGCATTCTGACCTCATCCCATGCTAGTTGTCGCTTGTTCCGTAGCCCCCGAACCGAGTTACATGTATTAGCAACTGATCCCGTATCAAACACCCAGGTGCTACTGCGAGTACTAGTCAAGTACACATCAATAACATGTATATCACATATACCTTTGTTTGCCTTGCCGGACTTCTTGTCCGCTAAATACTTGGGGCAGTTGCGCTTCCAATGGCCAGTCCCCATACAATACTAGCACTCGGTGTCAGACTTAGGGCCAGCTCGGGGTTTCTTTTGAGGCGTGGCAACAGACTTGCCACCCTTCTTTCCCTTGTGCTTGCCTTTCTTGTCTTTCTTGAAACCGGTGGTCCTATTGATCATCAACACTTGATGTTCTTTCCTAATCTCCACTTCTGTAGTCTTAAGCATTGACAGAAGCTCGGGAAGAGACTTCTTCATGCCCTGCATATTATAGTTCATCACGAAGCTCTTGTAGCTAGGTGGCAGAGATTGGAGAACACGATGTATGCCTAAGTCAATGGAAATCGTTATTCCCAAGGACACAAGCTTATCGGCGTACCCAGACATTTTGAGTACGTGCTCACTAACGGAGCTATTTTCCTCCATCATGTAGCTAAAGAAATTTTCTCTAGCATTATAACTCTCTACGGCAGCATGGATATCGAAAATCATTTTCAATTCTCCCATGGTATCAAAGGCATTGCCATTTTCGAAACACTTTCGAAGTTCTAGCTCTAGCCCATATAGTATGCCGCAATGAACTAAGTTGTGGTCCTCCTGATGAGTCACATAGACATTCTTTTCCTCGTCAGGGGCATCAAGAGCTGGTGGGGGGCCTAGCGGCGCATCTAGCACATGTTGCTTTTGCGCAGCAGTGAGGAGAATCCTCAAATTCATAGCCCAGTTGGTGAAGTTGCTACCATTCGGAGCAAGTTTCTCTTTCTCCATGAACACATTGAAATTAAAAGCAGGTGGTGCCATCTACAACAGAATTTGTAAAGTTTATTTAGACTAAGTTTATGATAGATTGAGTTCAACTAATCCAAATTACTAATGAACTCCCACTCAAAAACGACATCCCTCTTGTCTTTTTGGTGATTACATGAACCAAATCCACTACACCAAGTCCGATCATCACGTGAGTTGATGTAGCTTCAAAGGCGAGCATCTATATGGGCATCATATCAACTATATGACTCATGCTTAACCTTTCGGTCCGTGTTCCGAGGCCATGTCTGTACATGCTAGGCTCGCCAAGTAAGAACCTTAGTATTCGCGTGTGTAAAACTGTCTTACACCCGTTCCTATGAATGCGTAGATTCGAGTACACCCGATCATCACGTGATGTCTCGAAACACGATCCACAGAACGGTGAATACTTAAGGAAGAACACATTTTTATCTTAATATCTAAAAGAGGGATCATCTTATAATGCTACCAAAAGCACCAAACTAGTAGTATAAGATGCTAACATCTAATGTGTAAAGTGAGATGATATGGTCCATGCATTTGATCTCTATCACTTGCATCGTGGTATGATCTCTATCATTCCTTTGTGTGTAAGGCCAAGGTCTATAGAACTTACACGTTGAGTGTGTTGTAAGAGTATCTATCATACATCTACTTACAACAATACCATATCAATACACTAGCCCAGCAACGATCTAAACTAGACGCCTCTAATTTATCAATTGCAAGTTTTACGTGGCTTAGGGCTTTCGAAGATAGAACCGTTCTCACCTACGAACATGAACCACAACTAAGTTATTAGCAACTCATTGTAAATCAGATATTGACTATAGTAGGAGAGACAGACACCCGCCAGCCACTTATGAAAAACAAGTTGCATGTAAGTCGTGGAACCGGTCTCATGTACGATGACATGTAAGATTGGTCTGGGCCGCTTCATCCCACTATGCCACCAATATCCAAAATACATAGAAGATGCAATAACATGGTCATCATCGCCCACATATAAACATATGTGTACTACCTGTGCAAAGCACCTACGCATAGATCGGGCTCTGATACCACTGTTGGGTCCGCAACATAGAAAACAAAAAAATTCCTACGGTGTGAACTACACGCCAAGATCTATCTACTAGGTACAAAGCAACGGGTGGACATACATCCAACGAGAACTTACCCTCGAAGACAACGAGTTTTGTTAATGAGTAGGAACTCGTGGTTGATGTAGTCGTACACTTGCCGATCTCAAGATCGTGAGGAAGTCCGAGTGCCGCAACTCAGCAGCGCATCCACACTCGCACACACGTTCAAGCCACCGGAAAACCTCCACCTCCTCGCTCCAGCGATCCAGCGGAAGAAGCAACTCCTTCCAGACGAAATGCCACCGGGAACATGTATCTCGCTAATCCGAGACCATGGGGGAATAATTCTAGAGGGGGAGAGAGATCCTTCACAAGGACGTGTTAGGATGAAGGAGGGAATGGGTGGCCTTTTATAGGAGGACGGGGGTGTCCCCTCTCTCCATGGCCGGCGCATGGGGGGGTGACCCCTCACCTCCCCCATTCATGTGGTGGTAACCCCTCCACATTAAAATGCCTCTTCACATTCCCTTTTAAAGTCTCCACTTTAAATGTATTAAATTTCTCCAAATTTAATGCCCTCTCCTTTAATAAAACTCTTTTTATTAAATTTATTCAGAATTTTGTTAATTACTTTAATTAACAAACATTCACATTTAGCCCCTTGCAATATTTCAATATCACATGCAGAACCACTTTCTGCAATTTCACCCGAAACAATTTCCGGTTTCTATTGAAACAATTCATGCGCTTTGCAATTCTTTTGTCTGAAACATATGTGCTCCAAAATGGTGTCCGGTAACTCTTAAGTGTGCCACCTTATGGTTCGCCAATAATGCAGACATGATCGAGACCCTTCTCCGATCAATAATCAGCAGCGGGACCTAGAGATCCGTACTGACTCCTACACATTCAACGATGACTTCTGTGATCGTGAGAACCTTTAACGCTTGTAACTAAATCCCTTTGTCTCTCAATATATTACATGTCCGAGATTCGATCATCAGTATCTCCATGCCTAGTTTGATCTCGTTACCGACATGCACTCTAGTGATCACAGCACTTGCTTGCAAGCTATCTTAATGTGATATCACCGAGAGGGCCCAGAGTATATCTATCCGTCATCTGGATTGAAAAATTCCACTCTTGATCCATGAGCCTCAACATAACACCTTCGTAGTACTGATCACCCTGTTACGGTGTGATGTTTGATGTTATCAAGATACTCTTCCGGTGTTAGCAATTAACATGATCTCATGGTCTAAGGATAAAGATTACTTCGTATGATGTTATAGCAATATAAACATAATGACTTGATCATAATGCTATACTTCGGATGAATTTTCATCACATCATTCCACCAATGGTGTGACCTTGTTGTTAACAACATCCAATGTCCATGATCAGGAAACCTTGATCATCTTGTTAATCAACAAGCTAGTCTATAAGAGAGGCATAACTAGGAACCTTTTTTTGTTTATTAAACACACATGTATTGATGTTTTCGATCAATAAAATTCTAGCATGTAAAATAAACATCTATCATATATAAGGAATATATAATAACAACTTTATTATTGCCTCTCAGGGCATATTTCCTTCAGCTTCCGCTGCCACCGCCGGCCTGCTACCTCTCTCCCATGCTGGAAATATTTCCCACCAATGGAGGTCCCCATGGATGAAGGTTTGCCCTTCTTTTCCTCTTTATCCACTCTAGGGTTGCTCCTATGTGGTTCTTGAGGTCTTGGCACTCCCAATCCCATGGTTTTATCTGTATTGCAGCAATGCCTATCAACTTGAGAAGTTAGGGACCCTGATCTATTGCAAGAATAACTCCCCACGTCGTCTAGCTCCAGCCAAGTTTCAGGGCCGTAGACTCTGGTCGTCATGACCGGAGACTCCGGTGGGGCAGAGACTCTAGCCCTTGCAGGTAGAGACTCCGATCTGGACAAGAACTCTGGGGATGGCGAGTGAATACTCTGGGTTTTTTCTCTATGATTGGTCTGGTTCTCTCTCTTCTTCCACCACATGTTCCATGACAAGCAATCTTATCCCTTGCTTTGTTTTAGTGCTCTCTTGTGTGTTCATAGGTGGTTCAGGTAGCTCTCGTCCTCATTGTACCAAGTCCAAGGCTCTAAACTATAGGGGAGATCCTTGCAAGGTTGGTGGTCATCATCCTTATGATAGTCGTGAGGAGCATGTTACAAGGCAACTGGGGAAGAAAGCAAGGAAGAGCATCTTCGTCATGAGGAACTCGCTAAGATGAAGTATGATAATCTCACCACCGTCATGAGTACCAGGTCATGAGGAGGCAACCGTTCTATGAGATGACAAACAATAGCCTAGACAGTTGTTTTTAGAGGCGTGAGCAGTATTTGATCATGACCGAGGTGTATGCTTGCCTTTCCGTGAAGAGGCCTATATGCCCGTAGAGTCCCATTGACTTTGCCTTCAGGAACAACAAGTCCTATTGCTCTAAGGCTCTCTGGATCACCGAGAATCTTGGGTTTCATCATCTCATGGGATTTTAGTAGGACTACAACATTCAGATTGTGCATTAGGTCTTTGCCACTCTCGTGTTCGGAGGAGGGAATGAGATCCCTATGACTTAGATGACTAGTGAGGTCTATTGCCAGTCTAACTTCATTGAGTTTGCCGAGGTCTTGGAGTATCCATTTGAAGGAAAGGAGGAACCGGTTGGTCTTCGCATACATGAGACTACTGGCCTTGATTATAAGAAGAAGCCTCTTGCACCTCTCTATTCCAAGAATGGCGTTCTTGGTGAAGCAAGAAACCTCAAGCCACCGTTCCACATTGTGCTTCACATGTTCCATGAGAACATATATCCTCAAGCGGGTAACACTATTCGTTCAGCTTTGGTACCTCTCATGGCTCTTGCTAATTCCGTGTATCTCGAGGGTCCTGAAGCTCTATCAACTCCTTTCGTTGTCATGTACTTTATCTTCATGGATATGGCCATCAATTTGGCTGAGAAGAAGAATCCCACCTATGCTCCTTATGTCATGACGCTTATGCTCTCCCACTTCATGAAGGTCAAATTGCCTTCCCCACTTGTTGAGCATGATAGTCTCTAGTTGCAGCACAAGGATCCATCTACTACATCGGATCCTCGTGGGTATTCTGCTCCCATGCCCGCCAATAATGATGAGATTAGAGAGGATGATGAGGACAACCCTCCTGCTGCCAGCCTCACTCGGGCTAGGAGGAAGAATGCTAGTAATGCCCATATGTCGCCTCTTTCTCGTGAGTATGTTACGGGGCAAGTGAAGAAGACCACCTTTTGGGAGAGGATGTTCCTTTGCATGAACATTAATATCCGCAAGGGACAGTATGAGGCATACAAGAGGGATAAGAAGATTCTACAGAAGTTGGACCAATGGGAAGATAGTGATGCCGAAGAATCTGCTCAACAAGCCCTCTCACACTCTCTCCTATGGTTCATGGGATCAAGGTCAGGTTGATGGGTGTGTGTTTGAGGATGATGCATCCTCTTCTCTTCACGGAAAGGGCCCGGCTACAGTTTATGCTCAAGGTTCTAGGGATCACTCTAACGAAGAGGAGGGGGACGAGGATGACGAGTGATCAAGTTGGGGCATGTAGACTTTCTCTTTCTCCCCTTGTTGGTTTCTTTATGCCAAAAGGGAGAAGTTTCTATATTAGGTTGTGCATGGGATTTGCATTAGAAGTCATAAGCTCGTTCTTCATTTGATATTTGGCTACTTGTGAACTTGTTCTTGTGAACTTGTTCTTGTGAACTTGTTCTTTTTTGCCTCATATTATTTGTAAACCTTTGTGCTCTATGTGTGCCTTTATGTAAGTGGAGACTGTGTGGTATTTTATCTTGTGGATTCATATATTGTGTGTCGTGAATACTTGTCTTAATTGTTGCCTTTCTATAACTCTTCACCACATTAGTTGGTACAAAGGTATGATTATCTTTTCACAATCTTATTTCCTTGAACTTGGGTAGGATTGTAATGTTTAGGAGAGTGTTCTTCCTTGTCCTTGTGCACTTGTATTCAAATACAAAATCTCGAATGTGCACACTTTGAGGGGGATCCTATCTACTTGTGTACCTTGTTGTGCTTATCTATTATTCAAGTACAAAATCCTTGTTTTGTCATCAAACACCAAAAAGGGGGAGATGGAAAGGGCATTTCCTGCCTTAATGATTTTTTGGTGTTTGTTATCAACACAAGTATGTTTTTACCATGTGCTAAGTATCTTGCAGGTCTTATCTGTTAAAAAGGCACTAGATGGTGTTCTATCTCGCAATGAGAAGAGTTCAAAATAATCTAGAAAAGGCTGCATGTTATGCAAGTTGGGGTCAGAAACTTCCCTAGGACCTGAGACTTTAGGGACCAGCATCGGAGACTCCTGCGTGCTTGGCCGGAGACTCTGACTTGGTCTTTGGGCCTATCTCTGCCCCCAGGATATCTCTCTGTATTCCACCCTGGAATGTGGCCCGGAGTCGAGCGCCCCAGAGACTATGGTGCAGGTGTCCGGAGACTCTGGCCAAGTCTGCAAGGTTCCCAAAGAGCATTCAGTACACCCCCAGATTCCAGACTGGAGTTGTGTGCTCCCCCTGGAGACTCTAGCCCTGGAGACCGGAGACTCCAGGGTTAGTGAACTGCAATGGCTCAAATTTGTGTGTTTGTGGGGGAGGGGTATAAATACCCCTTCTTCCCCAAGTGAAGGCTGTGACTTCTACTCTCTCTCCGCCATTGTTGCTAACCTCCAACCTCCTAGTTCTCCTTCCCTAGCCACTATAACTTGATGCCCCTTGGGGAATCAAGGGAAGAGACCTAGACCAAGATTTCGACCAAAGGAATTTGTGTTTCCCCACTATTTTGTGTAGGAAGTTGTTGCTCTAGGGTTTGAGGAAACCCTAACTTGAAGAATTTGCCCTCTGTAGATCATCCTCGTGTGTAAGAGCTTCGGGGTCATCTTGGGAGCCGCCAATTCAGTTGTAGAGAAGTGCCCCAAGGATTTGTACAAGGTTTCGATCGCCGCCTTCAAGGGCACCGTATAGTGGATCGTGTGCTTGCCGTGAGGCGGTTGCGTGGGGGAATAGGGTGAGGCCTTCTATGGCGATGGTGGTCTTAGTACCACCCACCCCTCCAACACAGACGTACTTTCCCTCAAAATGAAGGAACTTTAGGAAAACATCTCCGTGTCTACTCTTAGTTAGTTATATCCTTTACTCTCTGCTATTGTTATTTGCATGCTTGCTTGTCATATAGGTTCTCTCACCTAGTTGCATATCTAGAGAACTTACTTTTTGTTAAGCCTTAATTTGAAAAGAAGATAAAAATTGAGTAGCACCTATTCACCCCCTCTAGTCACTTATACCGATCTTTCACTTGTGAACTTTATTTTTAATGACCATCCTTCTAGATATTTTTAGGCTTGTCTAAAGTGAACTACAGAATATGTCGAGAAATCCGTCGCGGTCAAAGTGAACTATATTTTCTCGTAGAGTGAACTTTCCTTTTAAGGCTGGTGAACTTTCTTTTTCTCGAACACCCTGCATGTTCGACTAGAGTGAACTTTTATTTTCGAATAGAGTGAACTTTTATTTTTCGAGTAGAGTAATTTTTTTTCCACAGTGATAGTGAATTTTTCACATCAAAAGTGACATCCTTGAAAACTTCCGTTTCCGCACAATTTTTCTTAGCACGCTGTTAGAACTTTCTTTTCCATCAGAATGAACTATTTTTCTAAAAGTGTATACTTTATTTCACAATTGTGGATTTCTGTTTAGCAAAAATCCATATTTTGTTTGGCGGATAGTTTTTTGCGCGATGTTCAAACTTTTTTCCCTCGGATATTGAACTTTTTTTCTTCAGAGAGTGGAATTTTTAGGACAACCGAGCGAACTTTATTTTTCAGCAATTGCGAACTTTATTATTACCGAACACCCATGTGTTCGAAATGAACTTTTATTTTCACATGCAATTTAGAATTCTGAGTAGATGAAAAACAAAGTTCGGAGAAGGCCAAAGGCTATGGGGAAGGTGGTGGGGCAAGCAGCACTAGTGCCCGCGCCGTACACTTGATGGGCATGCTCTAGGGGCTAGGAATCAGATCGGCATGCCGGGGGGAGGGAGGATTCGCTAGAGGCTAGGAACCAGGGCAGCCCACTATCGGAAGGTGGAAACTCCAGAGGATGGGAATTAGGGTGACACCACGAGGGGATGGGGTGGGTTAGCGGGGCAGTGGAGAAGCTAGCGGCAGCACCTGGAGGTGGTTGGGCACTTGGAGGTGATGGTTCCATATGGTGATCCTGGCTGTAGCCGCACGCATGACAGAGTGTGCAGGCGGCGTGTGGGTCGGAGGGTGGCCGACGACGTGCATCACGGAGGGTGGTGGGCGGTGCGCTGGGTGAAGGGTGGTTGGCATGGCGCGTCGTAGAGGGTGGTTGGCGGGGTGCGGTGCGCAGGAGGGTCGGCAGCGCACGGGGTTAGACCTGCCGAGGAAGAAGGTGGTTAGGTGGGGGTTTGCTCAGTTGTGGTCGGGTTGTGGTGGTAAGGTAGTGTCTAATTAGGGGGTTCCTATATAAGCTATATAGGATTCTCTTAGGGGGTTCCTCTTTAGTCCTTATATATATATAGAAGAGCTAAAGAGGAACCCCTTAAGATAGTTCCTATATAGCTATACAGGAACACCCCTAAATTGGAGACGGGCACGAACGAGCCTACACGTTGCCAGCCCCAGTCCGGATCTGACGGAGAAACCTAGAAATAAATTCCTCCCCCAATCCCGACCCTCGACAACCCCACCTCGATCCGTCCCTGCTTCCTATGTCGCCAGCGAGCTCCCAACATAACCACCTCCTACCTTGCTGGCACGATCGAGCGAGTCGACGGTGGTAGAAACTCCTATGGGGTCGGCGCAAGCCGTGCAAGGGAGGCCTCGACATAGGATGACGATGAGCGCCCCGAATCGAGCGGCGGTGGATCCGTTCTTCCTCCTATCATCGGCTTCTTCCTCCTCTCTGGTGACGAGCGCCTTCTTCCTCCTATCGTCGGGTTCTTCTTCTACAGCTCAATAAATTTGCAAAAATTATGGCTCCCATTATAAGAAGACCGGATCGGGCTCCTGCAGATTCTCACGTTTATTTCTATCCAATTTTAGTAGTATTTTGAAAAGTGCAGTTCACTTGCTGCTTTAGTGTGCATTTTCTTTCATGTAGAAATTTAGCAGTTCAGGTGGTGGGACTAAACTAAGTTTTGATGTTCAGACTGTGGGTAGTTTATTAGATGTTTTTTGTTTAATAATCAGGCTACACAGTATAAACAAACTTGGTTTTGTATAGTTTGAAAAAAGAGTTTACCTAATATAATAATGTAGTTCACTAGGATATAGATGTCTTTTCCATGAGGTTATTTAATATGTTATTACAAATGTAGCTTAGGAAAAAATGGAAGTTCCCTTCATGAAATATGTTAGTTCGCTATAATAATGTGATTTTGTTCATGTGATTACTTGAAAGCAGTTCAATATAATGGAGTTCTGTTGTTTACGTGGCTATTGTATTTAAGTACAGAAAAGAAACACAAAGTTGAAATCAAAAAGAAAGTTCACCTGGCACTGAAATTATAGTTCACTAGAATAAAAAATCGGTACTTCATGTGGTTATTTAACTGTACAAAGTTCATATTTGATTGCAAAAAATGCAGTGTTTTGGAAAAAAGGAAGTTTGGTCCATGAAAATATGTTAGTTCTCTATAATAGAGTTATGTTGTTCAAGCAATTATTTAAAACCAATAATTATGCATTTTGTGAGTGTACTCTACATTATATGTGCTATAAAAATTAAGTAGTTCACTTGTAGATAAGATCACTTGAAAAGCAGTGATTAAATATTTTGAGAGGTGCGCTATACTCATGTGATGTAAAATAAGTAGTTCACTTGCATATATGTAAAATTTAAATTACAGTGAATGGCAGTTAACATTTTAATTTAGTATCCTAAGACTTAAAAGTGTTATGATACAGGATTTGGATAGAATTAGACGTCTGAAGTTGGTAAACACCATGAGCGGTGAAGATGAAGATGAGATTTTGAGTTGGGTTGGTCCCAAATATCCTCCCCTATTTCTAGTGAAGTGTGATCAACCTATATCTGTCATTGAGCCTATGAGGCGCCAACCACGTCGTTTAGTTCAAGGTGTCTCCCAAGATCAAACAAGTACAAAAAGTGTTGAGGTTTCAATTGATAACAAGAAGGTTCATATAGAAGAAGGTGCAAGTGCTAAAAATAAGATTCATACAGAAGAAGGTGCAAGTGATAGAAAGATAGTTCAGATAGAAGAATGTGCAAGTGATAAAAACAAGGTTCAAATAGAAGAAAGTGCAACTGCCAGAAAGAAGGTTCAGATACAAAAGGAACATGTTGATTTAATGAGCAATAAAAAGAAGCTCAGTGGCCCTACTCATATAGTTCCCCTGAAAAAGATGCAGCCATGAACTGAGCAGGAAGAGGACATAATAGAGATTTGGTCTAGACCACCAAAAACTCCAAACTCAGCAATATAGTGCGATAAGCCCGTCTATGTGAAAAAACCTCTTCTCTACCTACCATGCAAGAAACTACAAACAATGGAGTTCCGTGTTCCATATGTTCAGATGAAGAGTTTCCTCACATTTCACAATTTCCAGAGATGGGAGAAGGCAACAATAGTTTTGAAATTGCTTCAGAACCTCGTACAGCCGATACAAGGAAATATGTTAATGTATATCAGAAACAACAGCCATCCACAAAAGTTCCTCCAAAAAACCTAGTAAATACAACATGTACTTCAAGTATCCCTAGCAAGAATGCAACGACACATAATACATCAAGCCATATGCCTCCTAGAGATTCGTTACTGCATAGACCAATGGTCACACCACCTTGTCCAATCAAGCCAGTATAAGAAGATACACCTATACGTCAGCAGACCTAAAAAATAAAAGGAAAACATCACATGAATATAAAATAAAAGTTCATACCTCTCAGCAACAGTAGTTCACTTTACATAATAATATATGATAACTTATGATGTAAAAAATATGCAGGCACCTGAGATCCCTGATGATCTGATACCAGTGATTGGCTAGTAATTCAAAACATTTGACAAGGCATATCAATGCTACAACACCTATGCGAAGCACACTAGTTTTGGTATTAAAAAGTCAAATAATGGGAACATGTGGTATCTGCGGTGTGTCCGAGAAGGAAAACACAAATCATATGTTGTTGAGGGTCAGCGGCAACGTGATAGATCTACGAGGAAAATTGGGTGCAAGACAAATATGAGAGTGAAAGAGAGATATGATGGGTCCTATGTGGTGAAAGATTTTGACCTTGATCACAACCACTCCCTTATGCTAAGTCCATCAATGAGCATATTTTTGCACTCACACAAATTAGTGGATGCAACATTAAAACATTACATTAAGGACCTAAAGTTCAGCAACGTTAAACATATTAGCATCATGGGGTTACTTACTAGGATGAATGGCGGATGAGCTTACATGCCGTGCAGCAATAAAGGCATGATGAACATGTAAGTACACCTACCTTTTAAAAAAGTACGATTTCTAGATGCAACAAATTCACCTTCACAATTTTGTTTGGAAAATAGTAGTACTAAAAGATATTATACAAATATTTTCAGCAAAGCAAAGAATAGATGCAATGAGTCCCTATAAGACATGGAAAAAATGGTCTAGTTCTTTAAAGTTATGAAGGCAGAGAACGGTGATTTTTACTATGATGTCCAAACTAATGAATATAAAATAATAAGAAATATTTTCTGGTCAAATGCAAGCTGCAGAGCTGCTTATGTAGATTTTGGATACTGTATCACATTCGATACAACATATAGAACAAATATGTACCATCTGCCACTTGCAGTTTTTGTTGGTGTGAATAACCATTTGTAGTCCACCATATTCGTCGTTGCACTCATGGGAGATGAAAACGGAGAATCGTTTAACTAGGTATTCAGCAAATTCTTGAAGTGCATGCTAGAGCGCCAACCTATGGTCATACTCATAGGTATGTTATCTCTCCATCCAAATTTAGTAAAAATAAAATGAGAGATCTGTGTAGTAAAAATGCCAGTTCACATTTGTCTAAGGTATATGAGAAAAGTTCACTCTCAAAAATGAAGTCCGCTTAACCACTATAGTTTAAAAAAATTATTAAAAAAAGCAAGACATCAAATTTGATGTTTTGTTTCCACAAATTATAAAAGGAAAAAAGGAAAAAATGTTATTGTAGTTCACATTTGAATCATAAAAAATTCAACTTTGATACATCAAAAAGATTTAGGTTAGCGGCTAGATGTGCCCTCTGACCCATATGCATACTTCAAAAGATAACTTGCTCCAATTTATTTCACATGGTAGGCATCCAGAGCCAAAAGAAAACATGAGATAAATAGGTAGTGCAATGATGAAAACGTACCCATGTCAGCATGGTTCTGCTAACACTCAACTCATAAGTTGTCAAGTACATAACTGCCATATTTCCAATCACAATGGGTCAAGTTTAATTATTCTTATTTATTTAAAAAAGTTGTGCATTAGTGGTTTCAGCCCTCATCTTACTTTCCCATGAGCTTTAAACTACACAAAACATATGATTTTGAAATATTCAAATACATAGAATATATATTTTACTTGGAAGAAAGTCGACCGTCTACAATCTTGAAATAGTGTTCATAGTACTACCCATTCTATATTAGACAAGGTAACTTAAAGTTAATCATCTATGCATGTAAATAAAATGTAGTACTACATAAGGCCCTTGCACATTATCATTCATTAAAGTATATGAAACAAACAACAACATGTATAACTTATATCTCGACTTTACATTTCCCTTTTGCCTTTCTTTTCATGCATCCATTTTATTTCAATTCTATAGGCACTATATTGATAGTAGTCATGAAAACATGAATGAAATAGAAACTTAACATAAAAGTAACAAACATACGCTCCAAGTTTTTGTAAAAATATTATGTTGCTCAAAAAACAAAGATTACATGTGTGCAAACCGTGAGTGTAATAGGTACAGTGGGGTGCCTTGAGAACCCCAAAGCTTATGTTCTTCACTATTATTAGATTTATTATTGTATGATGTTCCTCCATTCTCTATGAAACAACTCTAACACAAAACTTTCCTTCCATTTCTTCTCTATGGGGTGACATTAATGGGTACAAAGATATATTGAAACGTTCCATAGAACTCACGAATAAAATTTGGTTTGGAATTTCAAGAGGGTATATTAATTTGGAATCATCAATAATAAGATCAAAAGATTCATAAAAAACATATTCAAACTCAATGACTTACACAACAAAAGATAAAATCTGTCTAGAAAACAACAGCTATAGAACGTAATTATTTCGCCTACTTAAACATGTCAGAAGTTTTGAGAGCGACTAGCGCGCACGCGCTGCCCGCCGCGAGAACACGCGAGCGACCTGACATGCATATTCGACACGTGTCGACGCGGAATCATCCCGGGGAACTGCTCGGGCAGATGTCACCGGTTTTTTCTCTTTCCGTTTTTTCTTCTCTTTCTTCGCTATTGTCCTCTACGCACTTTAGGTATACACTTTCTCTCACTTCCGGTTTTAGTATGTTTCTTTTTCATTATCGTTTATTTTTATTCTTCTCTTCTTCATTTTACGTTTATTTTTATTATCTTTCTTTTATCTTTATGGGCAATGGAGATTTTATGGGGTGTAATGGAAGGGGTCTGGTTTGTACAACACAATGTATTGACTTTGAACGGATTACACTAACGCAATGCATTTGTATATTCAGAGCAGTACACAGATGATTCAGCGCAGCAGAATGCAATGACTTTGAAAGTATTACAGTAATGCAATACATTTGTATATTAAGATCAGTACACAGATGATTCAGCGCAACAGAATGTATTGACTTTGAATGGGTTACACTAATACAGTGCATTTGTATATTAAGAGCAGTACATATATGTATTTTGTAGCGCCCTCTATTTTGTAGTGTGTGTTGCCGGCTCCGCCCGTGGCACGGCGCCTTTGGTGCATCAAGCATTCATATAGACCTTGTAGCGCCGTGTATTTCGGAGCGCCCTATATTTCGGAGCGCCTTGTATTTCAGAGCGCCCTGTATTTCGTAGTGGGTGTTGTGGGCTCTGTCCGTCTAACATCCCAAAACTTTAATCCAAGCTTATCAAGATCCAAATCATCAAAATTAGGGTTAACAAAAACTTTTCCAATTAAAATATGAAAGCATTCATGTCTATGTGCATTTAAATTAGAAGTTGATTTGAATTGCCATGGTTCTGTGATCCATTGCTTGTAAAATGTTTCTTAGGTGAAATAAACATCATCTAACTCATTCCCAAACTCTTCCCAAAGAAAAACAACTCAAAATGAATAATTGAAGTGAATGGTCATTTTGGCCAAATTAACTATCATGCCTACTTGGGCTATTCCTAGTACTTAAAAATTAACAGAAACATTTGTGGATCTTTACACCCCTTGCTAGTGCACATAATGAGGTACCAAGGCCCACTTTGTGATCTGCTAAAAACATTCAAATGCTAATTTTAAATGACAATTTAAAATTGAATATATTTCATATGGGAAGATCCCACTATTTCAAAAACCACTCAAACAAGTTCAATTTTCAAAACCCAAGCAACCACAGAGTCTCAAGATTGTGCCTAGCACATCCACGAAAAATCTTGTTAAAATTCCAAATTTTATTTCTTGCGGCCATTTTCATAAACACTTGGCAGGCAAGAACCAAATTCTAAACATAGCTCACTGTTTTGTACATGGTTTTGCCCCCATTTGATCTCCAATTAATCCCATTGTCCCCTCTTGATCAAACCAGACCATTAGCACCTCACCCCCTTGTCCCTAGCAACAGTGCCGAGCCACCCCGAGCACCAACACGCCGGCCAACTTGGTCACCGCCGCCGCAGACCGTCCCCCTCTCTCTCGCCATGTCTAGGAGATAGCCAGCACCTCACCGCTGCCCACTGTCCCCTCCCGCAGTAAGGCCCAGCCGTGGACCACCGAGAAAAACCTGCGCCTAGTGCCACCGCGCCATGCCGAGCACGCGCTAGAGCACCGCGCCCGACACGCGTGCACATGCCGCAACTCGACCGTAGCCCGCGCCCACCGTTTCGCCACGACCCAGGGAGCACGCCAGACATGCCCGTTCGCCGCCCAACGCACCACAGCCACCGCTCGTCGTGGACACCGCCGTCTCTGCCGCTCAGAGCGCCAGCTCCGCCCGACGACATACCACCGCCCCTAAGCCCGCATTAAAGTCCTAGAGCACCGCATCGATCGCCACCATCAGCCATGCCGCTAGCCGCCTGTAGCCATGTCGCCACCGTCACCTGCCCATTCCTCTCGGTCTCGCCGTCGAGCCTATAAAAGGAGGGCACCCCCAGCCATTTGCAGCACACCACTCAACTCCCCTCACCTCACTGATCGTCCCACACCTCAAGCTGGAGAACGGGGAGCAGCAGCTCACCGGAATTGTACCGGAGCAGCCTGCCTCTAGAGGAGAAGGGCGCCGCTGATTCCGACCACCCCCGGAGCTGCCTCGACCATCCCTGAGCTCGCTGTCGACCACCAGACCGTTTGCCCGCCTCGCCGTCGTCGCTGGAGCCATGGTACGCCCCCTATGCACCCCCATTGAGCCGCTAGGGTTAGAGCTCACCGGCGACAGGTCCGTCGTCGACAACGATATACAGCCGTTGATCCCCACTCTAATCCAACGTCCCACATCGCCCCATACCGGTTCGCGCGTTATGAGCCCCGCGCTGTGGAGTGACACTGGGCCGGCCCGTTAGAGTTTCCCGCGCGACCCAGTTAGTTTGAATTAGGATTTTCCTTTTAAGTTTAAACTTAGTTATGTCTCTTAGTTTGAAAATCAATTCAGAGAGATTTACAAATCCAAATTGCATGAAACCAATTTTGCCTGAACGGTATTGAAATGATCTATCGAAGCCCGTTGGATTTAATTCAATTCGAGTTATATATCCCTCCTAGTAAAAATAATAAAACAGAAGCATTTGCACCTTGGAACATTTTTATAAAATCAACTCAGTTAGATTTTGAGTTGATTACAACTCTCAAAAATCACATTTCATCATACATATCTGAATATGTAATAATATTAAAGTTTACATGCAGTGACTTTGGACTAGTACCAAAATAATGCTATAGAGGCATTTCTAGTCACATTAAATCATTAAATAATGAACTTTAACCAAAGTAATTATGATCTAACCCTTAAATCACATTCCCGCATGTTAGAATATGTGGTGATGACATGTGTCCACATGATCCCATATTTTAAGTGGTGAATATTAAATCTTAGTTAATCTTTCAATGAGTATAAATTACTTTTCTAATTTAAAAAGAGTGAAACTATTGAAGTAAACTTGTGATGCATGTGATGATAATAGATCATCAAATGTGTGTCTTAGAATGCTAATTAGACTAGTTAAGTATTGTTTGGTGATTGTGTACTCCGTATGTATTTATAGACGATAGTACCGACCAAGCTTTCGAGGAGGAGGAGTTCTACCAAGAAGAAGAAGAAGAAAACTTCAACCACTGCACCAACCAAGGCAAGCCACCATTAACAATGCAAGCTAACACTTGCAAGTATAATTCTTAGCAAGCTAGGATGGAACTAGATGGTTTAGCAAAGATGCTTTAGGCATGCTTGAGTTATACCCCCTTGACTAGTACTTAATCCAAGTATTATTTTCAAGCTTTACTTCCTTTACTTTACCCAAAGTTCTTTACTTGTTTTGAAGGTAGCATAAAGAGTATAAAACTTGGCCTATATAGAATCCCTTAGATGTCATTCTATGGCATGAGATTGATCCCATCATTTCCACCTTAGTGAACACTCTCCACTTAGCAGTTTAGAGTAGATAAAAACTTGAGTCACTTTAGATGGGAGTACTTGGTGAAAATGAATTATGAAAACCTTGGGATGATGAGTCATTCCATTGAGATGTTTTGACATGTGTTGAGAAACACAAATGGTTTATGATGATGAAAATGATGAGGCATGAGCCTTAAACCTTTTAATAAAACTGATGGTTGGATTCGGATGAGATACCATTCCAAATTTACCGTACAACCACAATACCTGAATTGGGTAAGGCTTAGCCGGAAGTTTATATGCATTAGTATTAGTTCCCTCGCGGGAGAGGTTTGAGCTGAGGCTACCTCTCAATGTTGTCCACCTATGCAGTGCCCAAGATGACTGATGGTCATGGTTGGGAGGCCATGCTCATAGGAGAGGTGCTTATACTAGGGTGTGTAAAGGGAAGGTTATGTTTGATTATCTGCATACTAAGTAGGATGATTCAGGGTTATCCCTGATAGATGTATCGAATCTTGTGGTGAAAGTGTACTACCTCTGCAGAGTGTCAAACTATTCGAATAGCCACGTCCGCGGTTATGGACAGTTGGAATGGCCATACTGTTTCATTGTCAGATGTTTTCAAAATGACTTATGAAATGAATGATGAATCTTGACTTGACCACAACAGGGTTGTGTTTATGACAATAGCTTCCCAACTTAAGTGATTTTAGAACTTTATTTTATCTTTCTTTGCTTCAGAACTCATCTTAGGTTTGAAACTTAACCTTGTAGTTAAACATAGAGTTAACACTTTAACTTAGCACTATATTACTTGTTAGTGGTAGTTTGCGAGTACTTAAAGAGTACTCATGGCTTTTGTCCCTAGCTATTCTCATGGCCAGACTATGAAGGAGATTACCAAGATGATGGCCAGCAGGACGGCTATGATAACTAGGACTATCTGCCTTCGTCAGCATTGCCTGTGCCCCTGAAGATGGACCCACCGCTATGCTTATCTTTTATTTCTGCTACTTGTTGTATTAAGACTGGATCATGAGATCCTTATTTGTGTAAGACCTTATGTATGGTTTGTAATAGATGATGTACTATGATATGCAATCCGTTATGTTTCGCAAAAATGGTAATCCTGGGATTGTGAGGTATGGCATAACGGGCATCTGGGATTAAAAATCCGGGTGTTGACAAGTTGGTATCAGAGCCATCCTGACCATAGGAGACCCTAGTTAGAATGGACGTCCGAACAAAAACTTAGTTTCAAAACTAAAGTGAGTATTTACGAAAAACTATCTCCTCTCTTATCCTTGTGGGGTCATTCTTTCTAAAAAATTCATGTTCCTCCAAATTCTTACATTACTACTTAAAATTTGACACATTTGATCACTTCACTAATTTCCTCGTCCTAAATTCTTGTAGATGGAGACTCAGTTCAACAAGTTTTACCAGTTGGGAAACAGAGGTCAACTAATCTTTGAGAGGGATTTGGATTCACTGTCGGAGTTACTGGGACGCCCACATCCGGAGTTTCTTGGAGCTCAACTTCCAGGACCCCTAGGAGGAGACCTAAAGTGGCTAGTCACCATGGATCTTAGAGGAAGCATCGAAGCACCAACTTCTGGGAGAATTCAGTTCTCCATGAGAGAGAACAATTGGCTGGATGGATTAGCCAGGGCAATGCATGAAGCTCTCGCACGTCTATGTGCCCTCAGCGTCAACAAAATCCAAGGAACCCATTTTGCCCACTATGCAAGGCGTGACTTCATGGGAATGCCGATGGAGATGCCAAGTCACCCAGAGTTGAGGCGTCAAGTGGAGAATCTTGACTTCTTGCTGCATGACAGACAGCAAGAACTGGACAATGCTAGAGAGTTAGCAAACCAGAACCATGCCATTGCCGACCAGAAGGCCCAGACTTTTGCACTACTCATCCAAGATCGCCAGTCTCTTCGCCGCCAGCGTGCAAAGAAGGATCGCACCATCGCCCGTCTTCGCAAGAAGGTGGTAACCTCCAGAAGACCGTCAAGGAGGAGGAAGCTCAGCTTGCAGCAAAGGAGGAAGAAGAGGAGGGTGAAGACATCCAGGTAGACATGGACTCTTACCTCATCAACGATGATGACTTTCTGTAGGAGGATGCCATGGACTTCTACACTGACGATGAGGACTCCGACTTCATCGACGATGAGTAGATGCACTAGAGCACTATCGTAGCAGGAGATGTATCGGTCCCACTGTATCGTAGCTTGTAGAATGGTTCTTCAAACCATTTGTTTTCCCTTTGATTGTTGTGGTGTGTGTTGTACCGTGTGCTTGTTTGCATGAATGAAAATGAAGTTAGTTGAAAAACCTGAGTCTAACTCAAAGTTTTAGCTTGAAACCAAAACCACGAACATTAGAAATTCCCTCTTACCCCTATATCTATCTCAATCTTCAGATGACTCGTGGAAATCAAGGAGGGAGCAGCTCGTCACAAGACCCAATGCTGCAGATCTTGCAGAATCTCATCGCAGACCGTGACGCAAGCATGGCAGCGCGCCAAGCCAACTTAGCAACACTTCAACAGATTGCCCAGATGGCTCTCAATAACCAAGGGCATGGAAATCAGGATCACCAGGTATCCAAACTCAAAAAAATTCAGAACACCAATCTCCCAATCTTCAACCAATCTGAAAACCCATTAGATGTTGATGACTGGTTACAGACAATGGAAAACAACTTAGAAGGTGCAAGAGTGGATGAAAATGAGAAAGTTCTCTTCGCCACCCACTATCTGGCAAGAGATGCAAGAGCTTGGTGGAATAGTATCCGCAATATGAACCATGGTCAAGTGATGACCTGGGAAGCTTTCAAAGTCAAGTTCAGTCGCACCCACGTGCCGCAAGGTCTAGTCAACAGGATGAGAGATGAATTCCGTGAATTGAAGCAAGGAAGAATGATTGTGGTAGAATACCATGACAGATTCTTGTCACTTGCCAGATATGCACCTGATGAGATCAGCACAGAGGCCAAGAAGAAGGAGAGATTCCTGAACAGACTGCATGATGAGATGCAGACTATCCTCGTCAACATCCGTTTCCAGGATCTCGAAGAGCTGGTCAACTCTGCCATTCAGATGGAGGGGAAGATTAATCAGGCACACGACAACCGCAAGCGTCGTATGATGCAGCAATCTGGATCGAGCAGTCACCAGAAGTACCATCCCAACCCCTCATCGGGATATGCACCAAGGAACAACCGACCCCCAACGTCTCACCCAAGCTACCCCAACCGTAGCGGAGGTAATGGGAAGTCCGGAGGAAACAATCACAACTCCGGCAATGCCAACAACTTCAACCGTGCACCTCCCAAGAACAACAGCAACAACAACAACACTGCACCCAGAACTGGCAGCAATGCTGTGCCTGTCGCAGTCAAGGACAAGTCCTAGATCACTTGTTTCGAGTGTGGAGTGAAGGGTCACTATTCCAATGAGTGTCCCAAGAAGACTGCAACCAATGCCAATGTGAATGCCCCATCTCAGCAGCAGCGTTGTGTTCAACCAGGAAGAAGATTTGCCCTAGGGAACCCTCACAACTGCAACGGCCGTCTCTTCCACATGAACGCAGAAGAAGACCAGGAAGCGCTAGATGTAGTGTTGGGTATGTTTTCTGTCAACTCAGTTTTAGCAAGAGTGTTGTTTAATTCAAGAGCATCGCATTCATTTGCCACCAAAGAATTTGCATGCACTAGTAAGATTCACACAACCAACCTAAAGCATGTCATGATAGTTCAAATCCCCAGTTCAACAACCAAAGCTAGAAAAATTTGCAAAGCTGTGCCTATTAGAATACATGGGATATATTTTTATGCCAACCTAATTATACTCAGAACCAAAGGATTGGAAGTAGTACTAGGTATGGACTGGATGTCAAGGCATAAAGGACTGATAGACTGTGCTAAGAAAGCCATCACCATGACCAGTAGTTCTGGAGTAACAGTAGAGCATATCTCTAAAAACTTACCCCGTCAATTCAAGTGCAACAAGAGCCTAGCCTTACCCACCATAGACCAAGTTAGAGTAGTCTGTGAATACCCCGACGTATTCCCAGATGAATTTCCAGGTATGCCCCCGGATAGGGATATTGAGTTCATTATCGAACTAATCCCCGGAACCGGACCCATAGCCCAGAGACCCTATAGCATGAACCCATCAGAGTTAGTGGAACTGAATAAGCAGTTAGATGCCATGTTAGAAAAAGGCTTGATTCAACCAAGCGCATCACCATGGAGATCACCAGTGTTATTCGTCGACAAGAAACATGGAGGCAACCGTTTGTGCACAGATTACAGAAAGTTGAATGACGTCACCATCAAGAACAATTATCCTTTGCCAAAGATAGAGGATCTATTTGATCAGTTGACTAGAGCCGAGGTATTCTCAAAGATTGATCTTAGGACTGGTTATCACCAACTTAAGATTCGTGCAACGGATATTCCGAAGACCGCCTTTACTACTCGCTATGGTTTATACGAGTATACGGTTATGTCTTTTGGATTAACCAATTCCCCTGCTTATTTCATGAATCTCATGAATAAGATCTTTATGAATTTCCTAGATAAGTTTGTAGTTGTGTTTATCGACGACATTCAGAAGAAGAGCATGAGCAACATCTGAGAATCATCCTAGAAACCCTGAGAGAGCATTAGTTATATGCCAAGTTTAGCAAGTGTGAGTTCTGGCTGAAAGAAGTAGGATTCCTATGACATATTGTGTCTGCCAGAGGATTCTTTGTTGATCCCGCCAAGATCAAAGATGTCGAAGAATGGGAAGCCCCAACCACTCAAACCCAAGTCCGTGCATTTCTCGGATTAGCGGTATACTACCGCAAGTTCGTAGAAGGATTTTCGAGCCTAGCCCGACCCATGACCCAATTGCTGAAGAAGGACAAGAAGTTTGAATGGACAGACAAGTGTGAAGCCAGTTTTCAGGAGGTGAAAAAGAGATTGATATCAGCCCCAACATTGATCATGCCAGACATCAAGAAGCCTTTTGATGTGTATTGTGATGCATCCAATATTGGTCTAGGATGTGTATTGATGCAAGAAGGCAAAGTCATCGCGTATCTGTCTCGACAACTGAAGCAGCATGAGCAGAACTATCTGACCCATTATCTTGAGCTAGCAGCTGTGGTTCTAGCATTGAAGACATGGCGTCATTATCTGATGGGTAATTGCTATGAGATTTACTCGGATCACAAGAGTTTAAAATATATTTTCACTCAAAAGGAGCTGAATATGAGGCAAAGGAGATGGATAGAGTTAATCAAGGATTATAACCTTGACATTCACTATCACCCCGGCAAAGCCAATGTGGTAGAAGATGCTCTTAGCAGATTGCCGTGTAGGCTAAACACTATGATCAAGGAGAAGCAACCAAGTTTGTATGAAGAGTTGGAGCAGTTCAGGACTGAATTAGTTAGC
Source organism: Avena eriantha (assembly GCA_910589775.1). Taxonomy (NCBI): domain Eukaryota; kingdom Viridiplantae; phylum Streptophyta; class Magnoliopsida; order Poales; family Poaceae; genus Avena; species Avena eriantha. Next base: position 406,016,646 of record OU342743.1, on the reverse strand, counting down.
AAAGGATTCTTAGCTAGCATTGAACTTCAACCCACTTTGATTAGCCAAATCAAGGAAGCCTAGAAGGGAAATGAAAGTATCGACGGAATCAAACATTGTATTGGTATAGGAAAGGTACCTGGATTCACGGAAGACGAAGAAGGAGTACTGTGGTACAAAGGACGTATCTGTGTGCCAGCAGATTCAGAGCTGAAGCAAGTTATCATGAAGGAAGCTCATGATACTCTTTATTCTATCCACCCTGGAGGAACAAAGATGTATCAGGATTTGAAAGAGCAATTTTGGTGGCACAAGATGAACAAAGAAATCGGAAGCTACATCGCCAAATGTGACATCTGTCAAAGAGTGAAAGCAGAGCATCAGAGGCCTGCAGGACTATTGCAACCATTGCAGATTCCGGAATGGAAATGCGATTCCGTCAGAATGGACTTTATCACTGGTTTACCTACTTCTAGTAGGGGAAATGACTCAATCTGGGTCATAGTTGATAGACTGTCCAAGGTAGCTCACTTTATACCGGTCAAGACAACCTACCAGAGTGCGAAGTTAGCTGAGATGTATATTGCTAGGATTGTTAGTCTGCATGGAACCCCCAAGACCATAGTATTAGATTGAAGAACCCAGTTTACCTCGAGATTTTGGCAGAAAGTCCAAGAAGGATTGGGAACCAAGTTGAACTTCAGAACCGCGCATCACCCGCAAACCAATGGACAGACTGAGAGAGTCAACCAGATCCTAGAGGATATGCTTAGAGCTTGTGTGTCGGAATATGGATCAAAATGGGAAGACTGCCTGCCTTTCGCAGAATTCTCATATAACAACAGTTATCAAGCTAGTTTGCAGATGGCACCATTTGAGTTCCTATACTGAAGGAAGTGTCGTACCCCTTTGAATTGGTCGCAAGTAGGAGAGAGTCAGATCTTTGGACCCGACATTCTCCGAGAAGCTGAAGAGAAGGTTCACAAAGTCCGTGAGCACCTCAAGACCGCCCAGTCTAGAGAGAAGAGTTATGCTGACAAGAGAAGGAGGAACCTGACTTTCAATGTTGAAGATCTTGTATATCTCAAGGTTTCGCCATTAAAATGAACCCAACGCTTTAGCCTAAAAGGAAAGTTAGCCCCTAGATATATCGGGCCCTTCAAGATTCTAAACCGTCGAGGAGAAGTATCGTATCAACTAGAACTACCTGAAGAAATGTCAGCCATCCACAATGTGTTCAATATCTCGTTACTTCGCAAATTCTTGGAGGTGCCTGAGAAGACTGAAGTTTTCAAGAACATCAATCACAAAGCTATAGATAGAAATCAACAATGACCTGACCTATCGGGAAGTGCCCATCTGTATCTTAGAAGAAGCCTACAGAACCACCAGGACCAGGAGCATCAAGTTTCTCAAGATTTAGTGGAGCAACCATACCGAGGAGGAAGCCACATGGGAGCGCGAAGATTACATTAGGACAGAGTTCCTAGATCTCTTTAGTTCCTAGTTTTCCTTGCAAATCTCGGGACGAGATTTTGTTTAAGGGGGAAGGTTTGCAACATCCCAAAACTTTAATCCAAGCTTATCAAGATCCAAATCATCAAAATTAGGGTTAACAAAACCTTTTCCAATTAAAATATGAAAGCATTCATGTGTATGTGCATTTAAATTAGGAGTTGATTTGAATTGCCATGGTTCTGTGATCCATTCCTTGTAAAATGTTTCTTAGGTGAAATAAACATCATATAAATCATTCCCAAACTATTCCCAAAGAAAAACAACTCAAAATGAATAATTGAAGTGAATGGTCATTTTGGCCAAATTAACTATCATGCCTACTTTGGCTATTCCTAGTACTCAAAACTTAACTGAAACATTTGTGGATCTTTACACCCCTTGATAGTACACATAATGAGGTACCAAGGCCCACTTTGTGATCTGCTAAAAACATTCAAATGCTATATTTAAATGACAATTTAAAATTGAATCTATTTCATATGGGAAGATCCCACTATTTCAAAAACCACTCAAACAAGCTCAATTTTCAAAACCCAAGCAACCAGAGAGTCTCAAGCTTATGCCTAGCACACCCACTAAAAATATTTTCAAAATTCCAAAGTTTATTTCTTGCGGCCATTTTCACAAACACTTGGCAGGCAAGAATCAAAGTCTAAACATAGCTCACTATTTTGTACAGGGTTTTTCCCCCATTTGATCTCCAATTAATCCCTTTGTCCTCTCTTGATCAAACCATACCATTAGCACCTCACCCCCTTGTCCCTAGCAATAGTGTCGAGCCACCCCGAGCACCAACTCGCTGGCCAACTTGGTCACCGCCACAGCAGACCATCCCTCTCTCTCTCGCCATGTCTAGGAGATAGCCAGCACCTCACCGCCGCCCACTGTCCCCTCCCCGAGCCAGGCCCAGCCGTGGACCACCGAGAAAACCCTGCGCCCAGTGCCACCGCGCCATGCCGAGCACGCGCCAGAGCACTGTGCCGGACACACGTGCACAAGCCGCCACTCGACCGCAGCCCGCGCCCATCACTTCGCCACGACCTAGGGAGCCCGCCGGACATGCCCGTTCGCTCCCCAACGCACCACAGCCACCGCTCGCCGTGGACACCACTGTCTCTGCCGCTCAGAGCGCCAGCTCCGGCCGACCGCATACCACCGCCCCTAAGCCTGCATTAAAGTCCTAGAGCACCGCCAGGAGACCGTGCGTCGATCGCCACCCTCAGCCATGCCGCTAGCCGCCCGTAGCCATGTCGCCACCGTCGCCTGCCCATCCCTCTCGGTCTCGCCATAGAGCCTATGAAAGGAGGGCACCCCCAGCCATTTGCAGCACACCACTCAAATCCCCTCACCTCACTGATCGTCCCACACCTCTAGCCGGAGCACGGGGAGAGGCAGCTCGCCGGAATTGTACCGGAGCAGGCCGCCTCTTGAGGAGAAGGGCGCCGCTGATTGCGACCATCCCCGGAGCTGCCTCGACCATCCCTAAGCTCGCGTCGACCACCAGACCGTTTGCCTGCCTTGCCGTCGTTGCTGAAGCCCTGGTACGACCCCTATGCACCCCCACCGAGCTTCTAGGGTTAGAGCTCGCCGGCGACAGGTCCATCGCCGACGACGATCCATAGCTGTTGATCCCCACTCTAATCCAATGTCCCACATGGTCCTGTATCGCTTCGCGTGTTATGAGCCACTGACTGGTGGACCCCCTGTCTGCTGAGCCCTGCGCTGTGGAGTGACACTTGGCCGGCCCGTTAGAGTTTCCCGCGCGACCCAGTTAGTTTGAATTAGGATTTTCCTTTTAAGTTTAAACTTAGTTCTGTCTCTGAGTTTGAAAATCAATCCAGAGATATTTACAAATCCAAATTGCATGAAACCAATTTTGCCTGAAATGTATTGAAATTATCTATCCAAGCCCGTTGGATTTAATTCAATTAGAGTTATAGATCTCTTCTAGTAAAAATAATAAAACAGAAGCATTTTCACCTTGCAACATTTTTATAAAATCAACTAAGATATATTTTGAGTTGATTCCAACTCTCAAAAATCACATTTCATCTTATCTATCTGAATATGTAATAATATTAAAGTTTACATGCAGTGACTTTGTACTAGTACCAAAATAATGCTATAGAGGCATTTCTAGTCACTTTAAATCATTAAATAATGAACTTAAACCAAAGTAATTATGATCCAACTCTTAAATCACATTCCCACATTTTAGAATATGTGGTGATGACATGTGTCCACATGATCCCATATTTTAAGTGGTGAATATTAAATCTTAGTTAATTTTTCAATGAGTAGAAATTACTTTTCTAATTTAAAAAGAGTGAAACTATTGAAGTAAACTTGTGATGCATGTGATGATAATAGATCATCAAATGTGTGTCTGAGAATGCTAATTAGACTAGTTAAGTATTGTTTGGTGATTGTGTACTCCGTATGTATTTATAGACGATAGTACCGACCAAGCTTTCGAGGAGGAGGAGTTCTACCAAGAAGAAGAAGAAAACTTCAACCACTTCACCAACCAAGGCAAGCCACCATTAACAATGCAAGCTAAAACTTGCAAGTATAATTCTTAGCAAGCTAGGATGGAACTAGATGGTTTAGCAAAGATGCTTTAGGCATGCTTGAGTTATACCCCCTTGACTAGTACTTAATCCAAGTATTATTTTCAAGCTTTACTTCCTTTAATTTACCCAAAGTTCTTTACTTGTTTTGAAGGTAGCATAAAGAGTATAAAACTTGGCCTATATAGAATCCCTTAGATGTCATTCTATGGCATGAGATTGATCCCATCATTTCCATCTTAGTGAACACTCTTAACTTAGCAGTTTAGAGTAGATAAAAACTTGAGTCACTTTTGATGGGAGTACTTGGTGAAAATGAATTATGAAAACCTTGGGATGATGAGTCATTCCATTGAGATGTTTTGACATGTGTTGAGAAATACAAATGGTTTATGATGATCAAAATGATGAGGCATGAGCCTTAACCCTTTTAATAAAACTGATGGTTGGATTCGTATGCGATACCATTCCAAATTTACCGTACAACCACAATACCTGATTTGGGTAAGGCTTAGCCAGAAGTTTATATGCATTAGTATTAGTTCCCACGCGGGAGAGGTTTGAGCTGAGGCTACCTCTCAATGTTGTCCACCTATGTAGTGCCCAAGATGACTGATGGTCATGGTTGGGAGGCCATGCTCATAGGAGAGGTGCTTATACTAGGGTGTGTAAAGGGAAGGTTATGTTTGATTATCTGCATACTAAGTATGATGATTTAGGGTTATCCCTAACAGATGTATCGAATCTTGTGGTGAAAGTGTACTACCTCTGCAGAGTGTCAAACTATTCGAATAGCCACGTCCGCGGGTATGGACAGTTGGAATGGCCATACTGTTTCGTTGTCAGATGTTTTCAAAATGACTTATGAAATGAATGATGAATCTTAACTTGACCACAACAGGGTTGTGTTTATGACAATAGCTTCCCAACTTAAGTGATTCTAGAACTTTATTTTATCTTTCATTGCTTTAGAACTCAGGTTAGGTTTCAAACTCAACCTTGTAGTTAAACATAGAGTTATCACTTTACCTTAGCACTATATTAGTTGTTAGTGGTAGTTTGCGAGTACTTAAAGAGTACTCATGGCTTTTGTCCATGGCTATTCTCATGGCCAGACTATGAAGGAGATTACCAAGATGATGACCAGCAAGACGGCTATGATAACTAGGACTATCTGCCTTCGTCAGCATTGCATGTGCCCCTGAAGATGGACCCACCGCTACGCTTATCTTTTATTTCCACTGCTTGTTGTATTAAGACTGGATCATGAGATCCTTATTTGTGTAAGACCTTATGTATGATTTGTAATGGATGATGTACTATGATATCCAATCCGTTATGTCTCACAAAAATGGTAATCCTGGGATTGCGAGGTATGGCATAACGGGCATCTGGGATTAAAAATCCGGGTGTTGACAGCCCGTGGCACGACGCCTTCGGCGCATCAAGCATTCATATAGATCTTGAAGCGCCGTGTATTTCCGAACGCCCTGTATTTCGGAGCGCCTTTTATTTTGGAGTGTGTGTTGTGGGCTCCGCCCGTGGCACGACGCCTTCGGCGCATCAAGCATTCATATAGATCTTGAAGCGCCGTGTATTTCGGAGCGCCTTGTATTTCGGAGCACCCTGTATTTCAGAGTGTGTGTTGTGGGCTCCGCCCGTGGCACGGCGCCTTCGGCGCATCAAGTATTCATATAGATCTTGAAGCACCGTGTATTTCGTAGCGCCCTGTATTTCATAGCGCCTTGTATTTTGTACTGTGTGTTGTGGGCTCCGCCCGTGGCACGGCGCCTTCGGCGCATCAAGTATTCATATAGATCTTGAAGTGCCGTGTATTTCGGAGCGCCTTGTATTTTGGAGTGTGTGTTGTAGGCTCCGACCGTGGCACGGCGCCTTCGGCGCAACAAGCATTCATATAGATCTTGAAGCGCCGTGTATTTTAGAGCGCCATGTATTTCGTAGCGCCTAGTATTCCGTAGCTCCTTGTATTTCGAAGTGTGTGTTGCGGGCTCCGCCCGTGGCACGGTGCCTTCGGCGCTTCAAGCATTCATATAGATCTTAAAGCGCCGTGTATTTCGGAGCGCCTTGTATTTCATAGCGCCTTGTATTTTGTATTGTGTGTTGCAGGCTCTGCCCGTGGCACGTCTCCTTCGGTGCATCAAGCATTCATATAGACCTTGAAACGCCGTGTATTTCGGAGCGCCTTATATTTCGTAGCACCCTGTATTACGGAGTGTGTGTTGTGGGCTCCGCCCGTGGCACGACGCCTTCGGCGCATCAAGCATTCATATAGATCTTGAAGCGTCGTGTGTTTTGTAGCACCCTGTATTTCGTGGCGCCTTGTATTTTAGAGTGTGTGTTGCGGGCTCCGCCCGTGGCATGGCACCTTTGGCGCATCAAGCATTCATATAGATCTTGAACCACCGTGTATTTCGGAGCGCCCTGTATTTCGGAGAGCCTTGTATTTCGGAGCGCTATTGCTTCAGAGAAATAATTTATTCGTAGGGTAGTGCATGCAGGTTAACAGGGCAGTTTACCGGCTATCACATCTACAATTCATTTGTTTTACATTATTTTATTATAGAGCAGTACGCACGTTCCTACAAAGCAGTGCATTCTGCATTGTGTCCATATATTTTAGCTTGGATGTTAACCTATGGATACGGCTAGCATATGACGTTACAGCCTTATTTAATATATTCCTTCTTCCACGAAAAGAAACAAACCCTTCTTCTTCTGTCTAGAGCAAAAGAAAACAATCTATTGAATAGCGATGGATTTTACTAGATCTGGTTCCTCAATCAGTCATGTGGGGGAGGACCTAGATTTGGTGTAGGAGATTGTTTTCAGCTTAGAGTCTATGAAATCTTTGATCCATTGCAGTATCCTCAACAAAGCTTGGTATACTACACTCAAAGAGCCTGGATTTATTTCGCGATATATGAAGAAAAATTCGCCATCATGCCTAGGATTTCTTTTTGATTATCATTGGATGCCTCAGGTTGGTAATAGGCTACATGAGCTTGAATATTCATCTAAAGATGAAACATCTCTAGCTATTTCTTCGAATTTAGATTCAACATATCTTCTAAGGGAATTGGTCCTGCTGTTGAAACGGAGCAGTCCTCATTCAGGTATTTTCACATGGTTCTAGAGATCCTGGGTACTATGTTAATTATGCTTTCAAGTCTCCAAATTTGTTCACTTTCCTTGCCTCACCTATTACACGAATGCCATCAATGTCGAAGAGTTATACAGATCATTCATATGGGCAATTCTATTTGATTCCAAGTGCTGCTAGCGTAGGAATGACATTCTTTCATAGAAATATATTCAATGCTTGCAAGGTTTCATATCATGGTGTTACTACTAATACAACATCTGGCATATTTGTGCATGTTTGTATTCAGCAAAATGGTCAATGGGAGATGCATATTTCTGATCCAATTCATGTGCCAACACCAACCGCGTACCTTAGTAAGCCTGAAGGAATCCTAATAGGCAAATACCTGTTTATGGCATATGTTGTAGGCCTTCTTCTGTGTTACAACATATCCACACATTTAACTTCTGTGATACAATTCCCTGAATCAGTCAGGCTCACAACAAAGGATCCGAGGAATTATTGTATTTCAGAGGATAGATCAGGAAGCATTTTACTAGCTGCCTTTTCTAGTGATGCTATACTGACAACTTGGCTCCTTGACTACAACAATGGTCAAAATAAGTGGATCATCCAGACAATATTAGATCTGCCTGTTGCATGTAGAACTGCTTTTGGCTGGGATATTGAAGACTACTAGAAGGAAAGACTTGGTAGTATATGTGAGAATTGCAATCTCACAGTTTGTGATGTGTTGCGTGTTATTACAATGTCAGCTGATGGTCGCTATGTTCTGATGACAGTTGACATGCTGAAGACATGCTGAAGAAGACTGTATCAGTTTTATCTAAGTTATCTTCACCATTAGTTGTCTGTAGTGCTTTTGCAATGTCTGAAACCTGGCCACCTGCTCTATAGTGATTGACCGAAATGCAATCAAAATTAAATATCTCTTTGTAATGTGAGTACACTAAGCCTAATGTTGCTTCTTGTGATCTTCTTGCACTGTATGCTGCGTCCAATTATGTACTATGTTGCTTTTTGTAATCTTCTTGCACAGTATGCTAAATTTGGCTCCCTAGTATTGCCATGGTAATTGCTAAGTGATCCAGTGCAAGTATCACCCAGAGAAATGCATATATGAATATATGAGCAGTGTACATAGATTACAAAATTGTTTTGGCTACTAAACTAAAGGCAGTGCAAGTAGTTTGACTATACGGGCAGTGCACTTAGAGTGCAGGGTCGTCCCGCATTCATTAGGGGCTAGTAAAGTGACGCCGGAATTTGTAGGTACGATAGTGCATGTGGCTGAGAAAGCGCAGTTCTTCGAACAGAAACCAGTGTACCTGCAGTATTACATAGAGCAGTTCAATTGTGGAACTAAAGGCAGTGCAAGTAGTTTTGAGTACAAGGCAGTGCACGCAGGATAAATAGGGCAGTCCTTCGAAAGTTCATAGGTGTATCTGTGTAGAAAGCAGTTTTCTATATGACTATACGGGCAGTGCACTTAGAGTGCAGGGTCGTCCCACATTTGTTAGAGGCTAGTACAGTGATGCCGTAATTTCTAGGTACCACAGTGCCTGTGGCTGAGAAAGCGCAGTATTTCAAACAGAAACCAATGTACCTGCAGCATTACATAGAGCGGTTCAATTGTCGAAATAAAGGCAGTGCAAGTAGTTTGAGTACAAAGCAGTGCCCGTAGGATAAATAGGATAGTTCTTCCAAAGTACATAGGTGTATCTGTGTAGAAAGCAGTTTTCTATATCACTATATGGGCAGTGCACTTAGATTGCACGGTCGGTATAGTGACGCCGGTATTTCTAGGTACGGCAGTGCATGTGGCTAAGAAAGTGCAGTGCTTCGAACAGAAACATTGTACCTACAACATTACATAGAGCAGTGCAATTGTGGAACTAAAGGCAGTGCAAGTAGTTTGAGTACAAGGCAGTGCACGGTGGATAAATAGGGCAGTTCTTCGAAAGTACATAGGTTTATCTGTGTAGAAAGCAGTTTTCTATATGACTATACGGGTAGTGCACTTAGAGTGCAGGGTCGTCGAGCATTCGTTAGGGGCTAGTACAGTGACATCAGATTCTAGTTATGGCAGTGCATGTGGCGGAGAAAGCACAGTGCTTCGAACAGAAACTAGTGTACCTCCAGCATTACATAGAGAATTTGAATTGTGGAACTAAAGGTAGTGCATGTAGTTTGAGTATAAGGCAGTGCACGCATGATAAATAGGACAGTTCTTCGAAAGTATATATGTGTATTTGTGTAGAAAGCAGTTTTCTATATGACTATACGGGTAAAACTTAGAGGGCAGGGTCGACCCGCATTCATTAGGGGCTAGTATAGTGATACCGGAATTTCTAGGTACGGCAGTGCATGCGGCAGAGAAAGCGCAGTGCTTCGAACAGAAACCAGTGTACCTGCAGCATTACATAGAGCCGTTCAATTCTGGAGCTAAAGGCAGTACAAGTAGTTTGAGTACAAGGCAGTGCACGCAGGATAAATAGGGAAGTTCTTCAAAAGTACATAGGTGTATCTATGTAGAAAGCAGTTTTTTATATGACTATATGGCCAGTGCACTTAGAGTGCAGGGTCGTCCCACATTTGTTAGGGGCTAGTACAGTGACACCGGAATCTCTAGGTACGGCAGTGCATGTGGCTGAGAAAGCGCAGTGCTTCGAATAGAAACCAGTGTACCTGCAACATTACAGAGAGAACTTCAATTGTGGAACTAAAGGCACTGCAAGTAGTTTGAGTACAAGGCCATGCACGCAGGATAAATAGGGCAGTTCTTCGAAAGTACATAGGTGTATCTGTGTAGAAAGGGGTTTTCTATATGACTATACGGGCAGTGCACTTAGAGTGCAGGGTCATCCCGCATTCGTCAGGGGCTAGTACAATGACGCCGTAATTTCTTGGTACGGCAGTGCATGTGCCTGAGAAAGTGCAGTGCTTCGAACAGAAACAAGTGTACCTGCCGTATTACATAGAGCAGTGCAATTGTGGAACTAAAGGCAGTGCAAGTAGTTTTGAGTACAAGGCAGTGCACGCAGGATAAATAGAGCAGTTCTTTGAAAGTATATATGTGTATCTGTGTAGAAAGCAGTTTTCTATATGACTATACGGGTAGTGCACTTAGAGTGCATGTTCGTCCTGCATTCGTTAGGGGCTAGTACAGTGACGCCGTAATTTCTAGGTACCGCAGTGCATGTGGCTGAGAAATCGCAGTGCTTCGAACAGAAACCAGTGTACCTGCAGTATTACATATAGCAGTTCAATTGTGGAACTAAAGGCATTGCAAGTAGTTTGAGTACAAGGCAGCGCACGCAGGATAAATAGAGCAGTTCTTTGAAAGTATATATGTGTATCTGTGTAGAAAGTAGTTTTCTATATGACTATACGGGTAGTGCACTTAGAGTGCAGGGTCGTCCTGCATTCGTTAGGGGCTACTACAGTGACGTCGGAATTTCTAGGTACGGAAGTGTATGTGGCTGAGAAAGCGCACTGCTTCGAACAGAAAGCAGTGTACCTACAGCATTACATAGAGCAGTTCAATTGTGGAACTAAAGGCAGTGCAAGTAGTTTGAGTACAAGGCAGTGCACGCAGGATAAATAAGGCAGTTCTTTGAAAGTACATAGGTGTATCTGTGTAGAAAGCACTTTTCTATATGACTATACAGGGAAGTGCACTTAGAGTGCAGGGTCGTCCCACATTCGTTGGGGGCTAGTATAGTGACGCCGTAATTTCTAGGTACGGCAGTGCATGTGGCTGATAAAGCGCAGTACTTCGAACAGAAACAAGTGTACCTGCAGCATTACATAGAGCAGTGCAATTGTGGAACTAAAGGCAGTGCAAGTAGTGTTGAGTACAAGGCAGTGCACGCAGGATAAATAGGGTAGTTCTTCGAAAGTACATAGGTGTATCTGTGTAGAAAGGAGTTTTCTATATGACTATACGGCCAGTGCACTTAGAGTGCAGGGTCGTCCCACATTTGTTAGGGGCTAGTACAGTGACGCCGGAATTTCTAGGTACGGCAGTGGATGTGGCTGAGAAATCGCAGTGCTTCGAACAGAAACCGGTGTACCTGCAACATTACATAGAGCAGTTCAATTGTGGAACTAAAGGCAGTGCAAGTAGTTTGAGTACAAGGCAGTGCACGCAGGATAAAGAGGGTAGTTCTTCGAAAGTACATAGGTGTATCTGTGTAGAAAGAGGTTTCTATATGACTATACGGGCAGTGCACTTAGAGTGCTAGGTCGTCCCGCATTCGTTAGGGGCTAGTACAATGACGCCGGAATTTCTAGGTACGGTAGTGCATGTGCCTGAGAAAGTGCAGTGCTTCGAACAGAAACAAGTGTACCTGCATCATTACATAGACTTGTGCAATTGTGGAACTAAAGGCAGTGCAGGTAGTTTTGAGTACAAGACAGTGCACACAGGATAAATAGAGCAGTTCTTCGAAAGTATATATGTGTATCTGTCTAGAAAGCAGTTTTCTATATGACTATACGGGTAGTGCACTTAGAGTGCAGGGTCGTCCTGCATTCGTTAGGGGCTAGTACAAAGACGCCATAATTTCTAGGTACCGTAGTGCATGTGGCTGAGAAAGCGCAGTGCTTCGAACAAAAACCAGTGTACCTGCAGTATTACATATAGCGGTTCAATTGTGGAACTAAAGGCATTGCAAGTAGTTTGAGTACAAGGCAGTGCACGCCTGATAAATAGGGCAGTTCTTCGAAAGTACATAGGTGTATCTGTGTAGAAAGTAGTTTTCTATATGACTATACGAGCAGTGCACTTAGAGTGCAGGGTCGTCCCGCATTCGTTAGGGGCTTGTACAGTGACGTCGGAATTTCTAGGTACGGAAGTGTATGTGGCTGAGAAAGCGCACTGCTTCGAACAGAAAGCAGTGTACCTACAGCATTACATAGAGCAGTTCAATTGTGGAACTAAAGGCAGTGCAAGTAGTTTGAGTACAAGGCAGTGCACGCAGGATAAATAAGGCAGTTCTTCGAAAGTACATAGGTGTATCTGTGTAGAAAGCAGTTTTCTATATGACTATACGGGCAGTGCACTTAGAGTGCAGGGTCGTTCCGCATTCATTAGGGGCTAGTACAGTGACGGCGGAATTTGTAAGTACGGTAGTGCATGTGTGTGAGAAATCGTAGTGCTTTGAACATAAACCAGTGTACCTGCAGTATTACATAGACCAGTTCAATTGTGGAACTAAAGCTAGTGTAAGTAGTTTCAGTACAAGGCAGTGCACACAGGATAAATAGGGAAGTTCTTCGAAAGTTCATAGGTGTATCTGTGTAGAAAGCAGTTTTCTATATGACTATACGGGCAGTGCACTTAGAGTGAAGGGTCGTCGCGCATTCGTTAGAGGCTAGTACAGTGATGCCGTAATTTCAAGGTACCGCAGTGCATGTGGCTTAGAAAGTGCAGTGTTTCGAACAGAAACCAATGTGCCTGCAGCATTACATAAAGCGGTTCAATTGTCGAACTAAAGGCAGTGCAAGTAGTTTGAGTACCAGGCAGTGCACGCAGGATAAATAGGACAGTTCTTCGAAAGTACATAGGTGTATCTGTGTAGAAAGCAGTTTTCTATATGACTATATGGGCAGTGCACTTAGATTACAGGGTCGTGCCGCATTCGTTAGGGGCTAGTATAGTGACGCCGGTATTTCTAGGTACGGGAGTGCATGTGGCTGAGAAAGCGCAGTGCTTCGAACAGAAACCAGTGTACCTACAACATTACATAGAGAAGTGCAATTGTGGAACTAAAGGCAGTACAAGTAGTTTGAGTACAAGGCAGTGCACGCAGGATAAATAGGGCAGTTCTTCGAAAGTACATAGGTTTATCTGTGTAGAAAGCAGTTTTCTATATGACTATATGGGTAGTGCACTTAGCGTGCAGGGTCGTCCCGCATTCATTAGGGACTAGTACAATGACGCCAGAATTTGTAGGTACGGTAGTGCATATGGCTGAGAGAGCGCAGTTCTTCGAAAAGAAACCAGTGTACCTATAGTATTACATAGAACAGTTCAATTGTGGAACTAAAGGCAGTGCAAGTAGTTTCCGTATAAGGCAGTGCACGCAGGATAAATAGGACAATTCTTCGAAAGTACATAGGTGTATCTGTGTAGAAAGCAGTTTTCTATATGACTATACGGGCAGTGCACTTAGAGTGCAGGGTCGTCGCGCATTTGTTAGAGGCTAGTACAGTGATGCTGTAATTTCTAGGTACCAAAGTGCATGTGTCTGAGAAAGTGCAGTGTTTCGAATAGAAACCAATGTACCTGCAGCATTACATAGAGCGGTTCAATTGTCGAACTAAAGGCAGTGCAAGTATTTTGAGTACAAGGCAGTGCACGCAGGATAGATAGGGGAATTCTTCGAAACTACAAAGGTGTATCTGTGTAGAAAGCAGTTTTTTATATGACTATATGGCTAGTGCACTTAGAGTGCAGGGTTGTCCCACATTTGTTAGGGCCTTGTACAGTGACACCGGAATCTCTAGGTACGGCAGTGCATGTGGCTGAGAAAGCACAGTGCTTCGAACAGAAACCGGTGTACCTGCAACATTACATAGAGAAGCTTTATTGTGGAACTAAAGGCACTGCAAGTAGTTTGAGTACAAGGCAGTGCACGCAGGATAAATAGGGCAGGTCTTCGAAAGTACATAGGTGTATCCGTGTAGAAAGCGGTTTTCTATATGACTATACGGGCAGTGCACTTAGAGTGCAGGGTCGTCCCGCATTCGTTAGGGGCTAGTACAATGACGCCGTAATTTCTTGGTACGGCGGTGCATGTGCCTGAGAAAGTGCAGTGCTTCGAACAGAAACAAGTGTACCTGCAGCATTACATAGAGCAATGCAATTGTGGAACTAAAGGCAGTGCAAGTAGTTTTGAGTACAAGACAGTGCACGCAGGAAAAATAGAGCAGTTCTTCGAAAGTATATATGTGTATCTGTCTAGAAAGCAGTTTTCTATATGACTATACGGGTAGTGCACTTAGAGTGCAGGGTCATGCTGCATTCGTTAGGGGCTAGTACAGTGACGCCGTAATTTCTAGGTACCGCAGTGCATGTGGCTGAGAAATCGCAGTGCTTCGAACAGAAACCAGTGTACCTGCCGTATTACATATAGCAGTTCAATTGTGGAACTAAAGGCATTGCACGTAGTTTGAGTACAAGGCAGTGCACGCCTGATAAATAGGGCAGTTCTTCGAAAGTACATAGGTGTATCTGTGTAGAAAGTAGTTTTCTATATGACTATACGAGCAGTGCACTTAGAGTGCAGGGTCGTCCCGCATTCGTTAGGGGCTTGTACAGTGACGTCAGAATTTCTAGGTACGGAAGTGTATGTGGCTGAGAAAGCGTAGTGCTTTGATCAGAAAGAAGTGTACCTACAGCATTACATAGAGTAGTTCAATTGTGGAACTAAAGGCAGTGCAAGTAGTTTGAGTACAAGGCAGTGCACGCAGGATAAATAAGGCAGTTCTTCGAAAGTACATAGGTGTATCTATGTAGAAACCAGTTTTCTATATGACTATAAGAGCAGTGCACTTAGAGTGCAGGGTCGTCCCATATTCCTGAGGGTCTAGTACAGTGACGCCATAATTTCTAGGTACGGCAGTGCATGTGGCTGAGAAAGCGCAGTAGTTCAAACAAAAACCAGTGTACCTGCAGCATTACATAGAGCAGTGCAATTGTGGAACTAAAGGAAGTGCAAGTAATTTGAGCACAAGGCAGTGCACGCAGGATAAATAGGGCAGTTCTTCGAAAGTACATAGGTGTATCTATGTAGAAACCAGTTTTCTATATGACTATAAGAGCAGTGCACTTAGAGTGCAGGGTCGTCCCACATTCGTGAGGGTCTAGTACAGTGACGCCGTAATTTCTAGTTACGGCAGGGCATGTGGCTAAGAAAGCGTAGTACTTCGAACAGAAACCAGTGTACCTGCAGCATTACATAGAGCAGTGCAATTGTGGAACTAAAGGCAGTGCAAGTAGTTTTGAGTACAAGGCAGTGCATGCAGGATAAATAGGGCAGTTCTTCGAAAGTACATAGGTGTATCTGTGTAGAAAGCAGTTTTCTATATGACTATACGGGTAGTGCACTTAGAGTGTAGGGTCGTCCCGCATTCATTAGGGGCTAGTACAGTGACGCCGAGATTTGTAGGTATGGTAGTGCATGTGGCTGAGAAAGCGCAGTGCTTCAAACAGAAACAAGTGTACCTGCAGTATTACATAGAGCAGTTCAATTGTGGAACTAAAGGTAGTGCAAGTAGTTTCAGTACAAGGCAATGCACGCAGGATAAATTGGACAGTTCTTCGAAAGTACATAGGTGTATCTGTGTAGAAAGCAGTTTTCTATATGACTATACGGGCAGTGCACTTAGAGTGCAGGGTCGTCCTTCTTCGTTAGAGGCTAGCACAGTGATGCTGTAATTTCGAGGTACCGAAGTGCATGTGGCTGAGAAAGTGCAGTGTTTCAAACAGAAACCAATATACCTACAACATTACATAGAGCGGTTCAATTGTCGAACTAAAGGCAGTGCAAGTAGTTTGAGTACAAGGCAGTGCACGCAGGATAAAAAGGGCAGTTCTTCGAAAGTACATAGGTGTATCTGTGTAGAATGCAGTTTTCTATATCACTATATGTGCAGTGCACTTGGATTGCAGGGTTGTGCAGCATTCATTAGGGGCTAGTATAGTGATGCCGGTATTTCTAGGTACGGCAGTGCATGTGGCTGAGAAAGCGCATTGCTTCGAACAGAAACTAGTGTACCTACAGCATTACATAGAGCAGTGCAATTGTGGAACTAAAGGCAGTGCAAGTAGTTTGAGTACAAGGCAGGGCTCGCAGGATAAATAGGGCAGTTCTTCGAAAGTAGATAGGTTTATCTGTGTAGAAATCAGTTTTCTATATGACTATACGGGTAGTGCACTTAGAGAGCAGGGTCGTCGAGCATTTGTTAGGGGCTAGTATAGTGACGCTGGAATTTCTAGTTACGGCAGTGCATGTGGCGGAGAAAGCCCAGTGGTTCGAACAGAAACTAGTGTACCTGCAGCATTACATAGAGCAGTTCAATTGTGGAACTAAAGGCAGTCCAAGTAGTTTGAGTACAAGACAGTCCACGCAGGATACATAGGATAGTTCTTCGAAAGTATATAGGTGTATCTGTGTAGAAAGTTGTTTCCTATATGGCTATACGGGTAGTGCACTTAGAGTGCAGGGTCTTCCCGCACTCATTAGGGGCTAGTATAGTGATACCGGAATTTCTAGGTACGGCAGTGCATGTGGTGGAGAAAGTACAATGCTTCGAACATAAACCAGTGTACCTGCAGTATTACATAGAGCAGTTCAATTGTGGAACTAAAGGCATTGCACGTAGTTTGAGTACAAGGCAGTGCACGCCTGATAAATAGGGCAGTTCTTCGAAAGTACATAGGTGTATCTGTGTAGAAACCAGTTTTCTATATGACTATAAGAGCAGTGCAGGGTCGTCCCATATTCGTGAGGGTCTAGTACAGTGACGCCATAATTTCTAGGTACGGCAGTGCATGTGGCTGAGAAAGCGCAGTACTTCGAACAAAAACCAGTGTACCTGCAGCATTACATAGAGCAGTGCAATTGTGGAACTAAAGGCAGTGCAAGTAATTTGAGCACAAGGCAGTGCACGCAGGATAAATAGGGCAGTTCTTCGAAAGTACATATGTGTATCTATGTAGAAACCAGTTTTCTATATGACTATAAGAGCAGTGCACTTAGAGTGCAGGGTCGTCCCACATTCGTGAGGGTCTAGTACAGTGACGCCGTAATTTCTAGTTACGGCAGGGCATGTGGCTAAGAAAGCGTAGTACTTCGAACAGAAACTAGTGTACCTGCAGCATTACATAGAGCAGTGCAATTGTGGAACTAAAGGCAGTGCAAGTAGTTTTGAGTACAAGGCAGTGCATGCAGGATAAATAGGGCAGTTCTTCGAAAGTACATAGGTGTATCTGTGTAGAAAGCAGTTTTCTATATGACTATACGGGTAGTGCACTTAGAGTGTAGGGTCGTCCTGCATTCATTAGGGGCTAGTACAGTGACGCCGAAATTTGTAGGTACGGTAGTGCATGTGGCTGAGAAAGCGCAGTGCTTCGAACAGAAACAAGTGTACCTGCAGTATTACATAGAGCAGTTCAATTGTGGAACTAAAGGTAGTGCAAGTAGTTTCAGTACAAGGCAATGCACGCAGGATAAATAGGACAGTTCTTCGAAAGTACATAGGTGTATCTGTGTAGAAAGCAGTTTTCTATATGACTATACGGGCAGTGCACTTAGAGTGCAGGGTCGTCCTGCATTCGTTAGAGGCTAGCACAGTGATGCCGTAATTTCTAGGTACCGCAGTGCATGTGGCTGAGAAAGTGCAGTGTTTCAAACAGAAACCAATATACCTACAACATTACATAGAGCGGTTCAATTGTCGAACTAAAGGCAGTGCAAGTAGTTTGAGTACAAGGCAGTGCACGCAGGATAAAAAGGGCAGTTCTTCGAAAGTACATAGGTGTATCTGTGTAGAATGCAGTTTTCTATATCACTATATGTGCAGTGCACTTGGATTGCAGGGTTGTGCAGCATTCATTAGGGGCTAGTATAGTGATGCCGGTATTTCTAGGTACGGCAGTGCATGTGGCTGAGAAAGCGCATTGCTTTGAACAGAAACTAGTGTACCTACAGCATTACATAGAGCAGTGCACTTGTGGAACTAAAGGCAGTGCAAGTAGTTTGAGTACAAGGCAGGGCTCGCAGGATAAATAGGGCAGTTCTTCGAAAGTAGATAGGTTTATCTGTGCAGAAATCAGTTTTCTATATGACTATACGGGTAGTGCACTTAGAGAGCAGGGTCGTCGAGAATTTGTTAGGGGCTAGTATAGTGACGCTGGAATTTCTAGTTACGGCAGTGCATGTGGCGGAGAAAGCCCAGTGGTTCGAACAGAAACTAGTGTACCTGCAGCATTACATAGAGAAGTTCAATTGTGGAACTAAAGGCACTGCAAGTAGTTTGAGTACAAGGCCATGCACGCAGGATAAATAGGGCAGTTCTTCGAAAGTACATAGGTGTATCTGTGTAGAATGCGGTTTTCTATATGACTATACGGGCAGTGCACTTAGAGTGCAGGGTCGTCCCGCATTCGTTAGGGGCTAGTACAATGACGCCGTAATTTCATGGTACGGCGGTGCATGTGCCTGAGAAAGTGCAGTGCTTCGAACAGAAACAAGTGTACCTGCAGCATTACATAGAGCAGTGCAATTGTGGAACTAAAGGCAGTGCAAGTAGTTTTGAGTACAAGGCAGTGCACGCAGGATAAATAGAGCAGTTCTTTGAAAGTATATATGTGTATCTGTGTAGAAAGCAGTTTTCTATATGACTATACGGGTAGTGCACTTAGAGTGCAGGGTCATCCTGCATTCGTTAGGGGCTAGTACAGTGACGCCGTAATTTCTAGGTACCGCAGTGCATGTGGCTGAGAAATCGCAGTGCTTCGAACAGAAACCAGTGTACCTGTAGTATTACATATAGCAGTTCAACTGTGGAACTAAAGGCATTGCACGTAGTTTGAGTACAAGGCAGTGCACACCTGATAAATAGGGTAGTTCTTCGAAAGTACATAGGTGTATCTGTGTAGAAAGTAGTTTTCTATATGACTATATGAGCAGTGCACTTAGAGTGCAGGGTCGTCCCGCATTCGTTAGGGGCTTGTACAGTGACGTCGGAATTTCTAGGTACGGAAGTGTATGTGGCTGAGAAAGCGCAGTGCTTCGAACAGAAAGCAGTGTACCTACAACATTACATAGAGCAGTTCAATTGTGGAACTAAAGGCAGTGCAAGTAGTTTGAGTACAAGGCAGTGCACGCAGGATAAATAAGGCAGTTCTTCGAAAGTACATAGGTGTATCTCTGTAGAAAGCACTTTTCTATATGACTATACGGGGAAGTGCACTTAGAGTGCAGGGTCGTCCCACATTCGTTAGGGGCTAGTATAGTGACGCCGTAATTTCTATGTACGGCACTGCATGTGGCTGATAAAGCGCAGTACTTCGAACAGAAACCAGTGTACCTGCAGCATTACATAGAGCAGTGCAATTGTGGAACGAAAGGCAGTGCAAGTAGTTTTGAGTACAATGCAGTGCACGCAGGATAAATAGGGTAGTTCTTCGAAAGTACATAGGTGTATCTATGTAGAAAGCAGTTTTCTATATGACTATACGGGCAGTGCACTTAGAGTGCAGGGTCATTCCGCATTCATTAGGGGCTAGTACAGTGACGTCGGAATTTGTAAGTACGGTAGTGCATGTGGCTGAGAAATCGTAGTGCTTCGAACATAAACCAGTGTACCTGCAGTATTACATAGAGCAGTTTAATTGTGGAACTAAAGGTAGTGGAAGTAGTTTTAGTACAAGGCAGTGCACACAGGATAAATAGGGAAGTTCTTCGAAAGTACATAGGTGTATTCGTGTAGAAAGCAGTTTTCTATATGACTATACGGGCAGTGCACTTAGAGTGCAGGGTCGTCGCGCATTCGTTAGAGGCTAGTACAGTGATGCCGTAATTTCTAGGTACCGCAGTGCATGTGGCTTAGAAAGTGCAGTGTTTCAAACAAAAACCAATGTACCTGCAGCATTACATAAAGCGGTTCAATTGTCGAACTAAAGGCAGTGCAAGTAGTTTGAGTACCAGGCAGTGCACGCAGGATAAATAGGGCAGTTTTTCGAAAGTACATAGGTGTATCTGTGTAGAAAGCAGTTTTCTATATCACTATATGGGCAGTCCACTTAGATTGCACGGTCGTTCCGCATTCCTTAGGGGCTAGTATAGTGACGCCGGTATTTCTAGGTACGGGAGTGCATGTGGCTGAGAAAGCGCAGTGCTTCGAACAGAAACCAGTGTACCTACAACATTACATAGAACAGTGCAATTGTGGAACTAAAGGTAGTGCAAGTAGTTTGAGTACAAGGCAGTGCACGCAGGATAAATAGGGCAGTTCTTCGAAAGTACATAGGTTTATCTGTGTAGAAATCAGTTTTCTATATGACTATATGGGTAGTGCACTTAGCGTGCAGGGTCGTCCCGCATTCATTAGGGACTAGTACACTGACGCCAGAATATGTAGGTACGGTAGTGCATGTGGCTGAGAAAGGGCAGTTCTTCGAAAAGAAACCAGTGTACCTATAGTATTACATAGAGCAGTTCAATTGTGGAACTAAAGGCAGTGCAAGTAGTTTCAGTATAAGGCAGTGCACGCAGGATAAATAGGACAATTCTTCGAAAGTACATAGGTGTATCTGTGTAGAAAGCAGTTTTCTATATGACTATACGGGCAGTGCACTTAGAGTGCAGGGTCGTCGCGCATTTGTTAGAGGCTAGTACAGTGATGCCGTAATTTCTAGGTACCACAGTGCTTGTGGCTGAGAAAGTGCAGTGTTTCGAATAGAAACCAATGTACCTGCAGCATTACATAGAGCGGTTCAATTGTCGAACTAAAGGCAGTGCAAGTATTTTGAGTACAAGGCAGTGCACGCAGGATAAATAGGGCAATTCTTGGAAAGTACATAGGTGTATCTGTGTAGAAAGCAGTTTTCTATATCACTATATGGGCAGTGCACTTAGATTGCAGGGTCATGCCGCATTCGTTAGGGGCTAGTATAGTGACACCGGTATTTCGAGGTACGGCAGTGCATGTGGCTGAGAAAGCGCAGTGCTTCGAACAGAAACCAGTATACCTACAACATTACATAGAGGAGTGCAATTGTGGAACTAAAGGCAGTGCAAGGAGTTTGAGTACAAGGCAGTGCACGCAGGATAAATAGGGAAGTTCTTCGAAAGTACATAGGTGTATCTGTGTAGAAAGCAGTTTTCTATATGACTATAGGCCAGTGCACTTAGAGTGCAGGGTCGTCCCGCATTAGTTAGAGGCTAGTACAGTGATGCCGTAATTTCTAGGTACCACGGTGCATGTGGCTGAGAAAGTGCAGTGTTTAGAACATAAACCAATGTACCTGCAGCATTACATAGAGCGGTTCAATTGTCGAACTAAAGGCAGTGCAAGTAGTTTGAGTACAAGGCAGTGCACGCAGGATAAATAGGGCAGTTCTTCGAAAGTACATAGGTGTATCTGTGTAGAAACCAGTTTTCTATATGACTATAAGAGAAGTGCACTTAGAGTGCAGAGTCGTCCCACATTCGTGAGGGTCTAGTACAGTGACGCCGTAATTTCTAGGTATGGCAGTGCATGTGGCTGAGAAAGCGCAGTACTTCGAACAGAAACCAGTGTACCTGCAGCATTACATAGAGCAGTGCAATTGTGGAACTAAAGGCAGTGCAAGTAGTTAGAGCACAAGGCAGTGCACGCAGGATAAATAGGGCAGTTCTTCGAAAGTACATAGGTGTATCTGTGCAGAAACCTGTTTTCTATATGACTATAAGAGCAGTGCACTTAGAGTGTAGGGTCGTCCCACATTCGTGAGGGTCTAGTACAGTGACGCCGTAATTTCTAGGTAAGGCAGTGCATGTGGCTAAGAAAGCGCAGTACTTCGAACAGAAACCAGTGTACCTGCAGCATTACATAGAGCAGTGCAATTGTGGAACTAAAGGCAGTGCAAGTAGTTTTGAGTACAACGCAGTGCATGCAGGATAAATAGGGCAGTTCTTCGAAAGTACATAGGTGTATCTGTGTAGAAAGCAGTTTTCTATATGACTATACGGGCAGTGAACTTAGAGTGCAGGGTCGTCCCGCATTCATTAGGGGCTAGTACAGTGACGCCGAGATTTGTAGGTACGGTAGTGCATGTGGCTGAGAAAGCGCAGTGCTTCGAACAGAAACAAGTGTACCTGCAGTATTACATAGAGCAGTTCAATTGTGGAACTAAAGGCAGGGCAAGTAGTTTCAGTACAAGGCAATGCACGCAGGATAAAAAGGACAGTTCTTCGAAAGTACATAGGTGTATCTGTGTAGAAAGAAGTTTTCTATATGACTATACGGGCAGTGCACTTAGAGTGCAGGGTCGTCCCGCATTCGTTAGAGGCTAGTATAGTGATGCCGTAATTTCGAGGTACCGCAGTGCATGTGGCTGAGAAAGTGCAGTGTTTCAAACAGAAACCAATGTACCTACAACATTACATAGAGCGGTTCAATTGTCGAACTAGAGGCAGTGCAAGTATTTTGAGTACAAGGCAGTGCACGCAGGATAAATAGGGCAGTTCTTCGGAAGTACATAGGTGTATCAGTGTAGAAAGTAGTTTTCTATATCACTATATGGGCAGTGCACTTAGATTGCAGGGTCCTGCAACATTCGTTAGGGGCTAGTATAGTGATGCCGGTATTTCTAGGTACGGCAGTGCATGTGGCTGAGAAAGCGCATTGCTTCGAACATAAACTAGTGTACATACAGCATTACATAGAGCAGTGCAATTGTGGAACTAAAGGCAGTGCAAGTAGTTTGAGTACAAGGCAGTGCACGCAGGATAAATAGGGCAGTTCTTCGAAAGTACATAGGTTTATCTGTGTAGAAATCAGTTTTCTATATGACTATACGGGTAGTGCACTTAGAGAGCAGGGTCGTCGAGCATTTGTTAGGGGCTAGTATAGTGACGCTGGAATTTCTAGTTACGGCAGTGCATGTGGCGGAGAAAGCCCAGTGGTTCGAACAGAAACTAGTGTACCTGCAGCATTACATAGAGCAGTTCAATTGTGGAACTAAAGGCAGTCCAATTAGTTTGAGTACAAGACAGTGCACGCAGGATACATAGGACAGTTCTTCCAAAGTATATAGGTGTATCTGTGTAGAAAGCTGTTTCCAGTATGACTATACGGGTAGTAAACTTAGAGGGCAGGGTCGTCCCGCATTCATTAGGGGCTAGTATAGTGATACCGGAATCTCTAGGTACGGCAGTGCATGTGGTGGAGAAAGCACAATGCTTCGAACAGAAACCAGTGTACCTACAGCATTACATAGAGCAGTTCCATTGTGGAACTAAAGGCAGTGCAAGTAGTTTGAGTACAAGGCAGTGCTCGCAGGATAAATAGGGAAGTTCTTCAAAAGTACATAGGTGTATCTGTGTAGAAAGCAGTTTTTTATATGACTATATGGCCAGTGCACTTAGAGTGCAGGGTCGTCCCACATTTGTTAGGGGCTAGTACAGTGACACCGGAATCTCTAGGTACGGCAGTGCATGTGGCTGAGAAAGCATAGTGCTTCGAATAGA
The DNA here is from genome assembly GCA_910589775.1 of Avena eriantha. Lineage (NCBI taxonomy): Eukaryota > Viridiplantae > Streptophyta > Magnoliopsida > Poales > Poaceae > Avena > Avena eriantha. The sequence continues at coordinate 405,993,208 of OU342743.1, read as the reverse complement.
AACCAGTGTACCTGCAACATTACAGAGAGAACTTCAATTGTGGAACTAAAGGCACTGCAAGTAGTTTGAGTACAAGGCCATGCACGCAGGATAAATAGGGCAGTTCTTCGAAAGTACATAGGTGTATCTGTGTAGAAAGGGGTTTTCTATATGACTATACGGGTAGTGCACTTAGAGTGCAGGGTCATCCCGCATTCGTCAGGGGCAAGTACAATGACGCCGTAATTTCTTGGTACGGCAGTGCATGTGCCTGAGAAAGTGCAGTGCTTCGAACAGAAACAAGTGTACCTGCAGCATTACATAGAGCAGTGCAATTGTGGAACTAAAGGCAGTGCAAGTAGTTTTGAGTACAAGGCAGTGCACGCAGGATAAATAGAGCAGTTCTTTGAAAGTATATATGTGTATCTGTGTAGAAAGCAGTTTTCTATATGACTATACGGGTAGTGCACTTAGAGTGCATGTTCGTCCTGCATTCGTTAGGGGCTAGTACAGTGACGCCGTAATTTCTAGGTACCGCAGTGCATGTGGCTGAGAAATCGCAGTGCTTCGAACAGAAACCAGTGTACCTGCAGTATTACATATAGCAGTTCAATTGTGGAACTAAAGGCATTGCAAGTAGTTTTGAGTACAAGGCAGTGCACGCAGGATAAATAGAGCAGTTCTTTGAAAGTATATATGTGTATCTGTGTAGAAAGCAGTTTTCTATATGACTATACGGGTAGTGCACTTAGAGTGCAGGGTCGTCCTGCATTCGTTAGGGGCTAGTACAGTGACGCCGTAATTTCTAGGTACCGCAGTGCATGTGGCTGAGAAATCGCAGTGCTTCGAACAGAAACCAGTGTACCTGCAGTATTACATATAGCAGTTCAATTGTGGAACTAAAGGCATTGCAAGTAGTTTGAGTACAAGGCAGTGCACGCTTGATAAATAGGGCAGTTCCTTGAAAGGACATAGGTGTATCTGTGTAGAAAGCAGTTTTCTATATGACTATAGAGCAGTGCACTTAGAGTGCAGGGTCGTCTCGCATTCGTTAGGGGCTTGTACAGTGACGTCGGAATTTCTAGGTACGGAAGTGCATGTGGCTGAGAAAGCGCAGTGCTTCGAACAGAAAGGAGTGTACCTGCAGCATTACATAGAGCAGTTCAATTGTGGAACTAAAGGCAATGCAAGTAGTTTGAGTACAAGGGAGTGCACGCAGGATAAATAGGGCAGTTCTTCGAAAGTACATGGGTGTATCTGTGTAGAAAGCAGTTTTCTATATGACTATACGGGCAGTGCACTTAGAGTGCGGAGTGGTCCCACATTCGTTAGGGGCTAGTACAGTGACACTGTAATTTCTAGGTACGGCAGTGCATGTGGTTGAGAAAGCGTAGTGCTTCGAACAGAAACCATTGTACCTACAGCATTACATAGAGTAGTGCAATTGTGGAACTAAAGGCAGTGCAAGTAGTTTTGAGTACAAGGCAGTGCACGCAGGATAAATAGGGCAGTTCTTTGAAAGTACATAGGTGTATCTGTGTAGAAAGCAATTTTCTATATGACTATACGGGCAGTGCAGTTAGAGTGTAGGGTCGTCCCGCATTTGTTAGGGGCTAGTATAGTGACACCACGGCAGTGCATGTGGCTGAGAAAGCGCGGTGCTTCGAACAGAAACCATTGTACCTATAGCATTACATAGAGCAGTGCAATTGTGGAACTAAAGGCAGTGCAAGTAGTTTTGAGTACAAGGCAGTGCACGCAGGATAAATAGGGAGTTCTTCGAAAGTACATAGGTGTATCTGTGTAGAAAGCAGTTTTCTATATGACTATACGGGCAATGAGCTTAGAGTGCATGGTCGTCCTGTATTCGTTAGGGGCTAGTATAGTGACGCCGTAATTTCTAGGTACCGCAGTGCATGTGGCTGAGAAAGCGCAGTGCTTTGAACAGAAACCAGTATACCTACAGCATTACATAGTGCAATTCAATTGTCAAACTAAAGGTAGTGCAAGTAGTTTGTGTACAAGGTAGTGCACTCAGGATAGATAGGGCAGTTCTTCGAAAGTACATAGCTGTATCTGTGTAGAAAGAAGTTTTCTATATGACTATACGGGCAGTGCACTTAGAGTGCAGGGTCGTGCCACACTCGTTAGGGGCTAGTAAAGTGACGCTGGTATTTCTAGGTACGGCAGTGCATGTGGCTGAAAAGCGCAGTGCTTCGAATAGAAACTAGTGTACCTGCAGCATTACATAGAGTAGTGCAATTGTCGAACTAAAGGCAGTTGAAGTAGTTTGGGTACAAGGCACTGCACGCTAGGATAAATAGGGCAGTTCTTCGAAAGTACATAGGTGTATCAGTGTAGAAAGCAGTTTTCTATATCACTATATGGGCAGTGCACTTAGATTGCAGGGTCGTGCAACATTCGTTAGGGGCTAGTATAGTGATGCCGGTATTTCTAGGTACGGCAGTGCATGTGGCTGAGAAAGCGCATTGCTTCGAACATAAACTAGTGTACATACAGCATTACATAGAGAAGTGCAATTGTGGAACTAAAGGCAGTGCAAGTAGTTTGAGTACAAGGCAGTGCACGCAGGATAAATAGGGCAGTTCTTCGAAAGTACATAGGTTTATCTGTGTAGAAATCAGTTTTCTATATGACTATACGGGTAGTGCACTTAGAGAGCAGGGTCGTCGAGCATTTGTTAGGGGCTAGTATAGTGACGCTGGAATTTCTAGTTACGGCAGTGCATGTGGCGGAGAAAGCCCAGTGGTTCGAACAGAAACTAGTGTACCTGCAGCATTACATAGAGCAGTTCAATTGTGGAACTAAAGGCAGTCCAATTAGTTTGAGTACAAGACAGTGCACGCAGGATACATAGGACAGTTCTTTCAAAGTATATAGGTGTATCTGTGTAGAAAGCTGTTTCCAATATGACTATACGGGTAGTAAACTTAGAGGGCAGGGTCGTCCCGCATTCATTAGGGGCTAGTATAGTGATACCGGAATCTCTAGGTACGGCAGTGCATGTGGTGGAGAAAGCACAATGCTTCGAACAGAAACCAGTGTACCTACAGCATTACATAGAGCAGTTCCATTGTGGAACTAAAGGCAGTGCAAGTAGTTTGAGTACAAGGCAGTGCACGCAGGATAAATAGGGAAGTTCTTCAAAAGTACATAGGTGTATCTGTGTAGAAAGCAGTTTTTTATATGACTATATGGCCAGTGCACTTAGAGTGCAGGGTCGTCCCACATTTGTTAGGGGCTAGTACAGTGACACCGGAATCTCTAGGTACGGCAGTGCATGTGGCTGAGAAAGCATAGTGCTTCGAATAGAAACCAGTGTACCTGCAACATTACAGAGAGAACTTCAATTGTGGAACTAAAGGCACTGCAAGTAGTTTGAGTACAAGGCCATGCACGCAGGATAAATAGGGCAGTTCTTCGAAAGTACATAGGTGTATCTGTGTAGAAAGGGGTTTTTTATATGACTATACGGGCAGTGCACTTAGAGTGCAGGGTCATCCCGCATTCATCAGGGGCAAGTACAATGACGCCGTAATTTCTTGGTACGGCAGTGCATGTGCCTGAGAAAGTGCAGTGCTTCGAACAGAAACAAGTGTACCTGCAGCATTACATAGAGCAGTGCAATTGTGGAACTAAAGGCAGTGCAAGTAGTTTTGAGTACAAGGCAGTGCACGCAGGATAAATAGAGCAGTTCTTTGAAAGTATATATGTGTATCTGTGTAGAAAGCAGTTTTCTATATGACTATACGGGTAGTGCACTTAGAGTGCATGTTCGTCCTGCATTCGTTAGGGGCTAGTACAGTGACGCTGTAATTTCTAGGTACCGCAGTGCATGTGGCTGAGAAATCGCAGTGCTTCGAACAGAAACCAGTGTACCTGCAGTATTACATATAGCAGTTCAATTGTGGAACTAAAGGCATTGCAAGTAGTTTTGAGTACAAGGCAGTGCACGCAGGATAAATAGAGCAGTTCTTTGAAAGTATATATGTGTATCTGTGTAGAAAGCAGTTTTCTATATGACTATACGGGTAGTGCACTTAGAGTGCAGGGTCGTCCTGCATTCGTTAGGGGCTAGTACAGTGACGCTGTAATTTCTAGGTACCGCAGTGCATGTGGCTGAGAAATCGCAGTGCTTCGAACAGAAACCAGTGTACCTGCAGTATTACATATAGCAGTTCAATTGTGGAACTAAAGGCATTGCAAGTAGTTTGAGTACAAGGCAGTGCACGCTTGATAAATAGGGCAGTTCCTCGAAAGGACATAGGTGTATCTGTGTAGAAAGCAGTTTTCTATATGACTATAGAGCAGTGCACTTAGAGTGCAGGGTCGTCTCGCATTCGTTAGGGGCTTGTACAGTGACGTCGGAATTTCTAGGTACGGAAGTGCATGTGGCTGAGAAAGCGCAGTGCTTCGAACAGAAAGGAGTGTACCTGCAGCATTACATAGAGCAGTTCAATTGTGGAACTAAAGGCAATGCAAGTAGTTTGAGTACAAGGGAGTGCACGCAGGATAAATAGGGCAGTTCTTCGAAAGTACATGGGTGTATCTGTGTAGAAAGCAGTTTTCTATATGACTATACGGGCAGTGCACTTAGAGTGCGGAGTCGTCCCACATTCGTTAGGGGCTAGTACAGTGACGCTGTAATTTCTAGGTACGGCAGTGCATGTGGTTGAGAAAGCGTAGTGCTTCGAACAGAAACCATTGTACCTATAGCATTACATAGAGCAGTGCAATTGTGGAACTAAAGGCAGTGCAAGTATTTTTGAGTACAAGGCAGTGCACGCAGGATAAATAGGGAGTTCTTCGAAAGTACATAGGTGTATCTGTGTAGAAAGCAGTTTTCTATATGACTATACGGGCAATGAGCTTAGAGTGCATGGTCGTCCTGTATTCGTTAGGGGCTAGTATAGTGACGCCGTAATTTCTAGGTACCGCAGTGCATGTGGCTGAGAAAGCGCAGTGCTTTGAACAGAAACCAGTATACCTACAGCATTACATAGTGCAATTCAATTGTCAAACTAAAGGTAGTGCAAGTAGTTTGTGTACAAGGTAGTGCACTCAGGATAGATAGGGCAGTTCTTCGAAAGTACATAGCTGTATCTGTGTAGAAAGAAGTTTTCTATATGACTATACGGGCAGTGCACTTAGAGTGCAGGGTCGTGCCACACTCGTTAGGGGCTAGTAAAGTGACGCTGGTATTTCTAGGTACGGCAGTGCATGTGGCTGAAAAGCGCAGTGCTTCGAATAGAAACTAGTGTACCTGCAGCATTACATAGAGTAGTGCAATTGTCGAACTAAAGGCAGTGCAAGTAGTTTGGGTACAAGGCACTGCACGCTAGGATAAATAGGGCAGTTCTTCGAAAGGACATAGGTGTATCTGTGTAGAAAGCAGTTTTCTATATGACTATACGGGCAGTGCACTTAGAGTGCAGGGTCGTGCTGCATTCGTTAGGGGCTAGTATAGTGACGCCGGTATTTCTAGGTACGGTAGTGCATGTGGCTGAGAAAGCCCAGTGCTTCGTAATAAAACCAGTGTACATGCAGTATTACATAGAGCAGTGCAATTGTCAAACTAAAGGCAGTGCAAGTAGTTTGAGTACAAGGCAGTGCCCACGAGGGATAAATATTACAGTTTTTCGAAAGTACATAGGTACCCGTGTAGAAAGAAGTTTTTTATATGACTATACGGGCAATGCACTTAGAGTGCAGGGTAGTGCCGCATTCGTTAGGGGCTAGTACAGTGACGCCGGTATTTCTAGGTATGGCAGTGCATGTGGCTGAGAAAGCGCAGTGCTTCGAACAGAAACCAGTGTACCTGCAGCGTTACATAGAGCAGTGCAATTTTCGAACTAAAGGTAGTGCAAGTAGTTTGAGTACAAGGTAGTGCACGCGAGGGATAAATAGGGCAGTTCTTCATAGTAAACTAATTTGGCTGCATCATCTCACAAAGCAGTGCATATATGAAAATAATGTTAGTGCAGGTAGACTACACGGTCGTAGCACATTAGTTTGTGCTGGTAGAACACTACAGTTAATGGGTTGCATAGGCAATGCATTTAGTGTAGAAGTGAAGTGCTTCTAAACTAAACCAGTGTACACTTGTAGTGCACTGTAACTTTTTGGTAATCCAGTGCACTCAGGATAAATAGGGCAGTTCTTCGAAAGTACAGAGGTGTATCTGTAGCATAAGCGAAATCAGTTTTCTATATGACCGCAAGTAATTTCTTTATAAGGTAGTGCACGCGGGCTAACAAGCGCAGTTACAGTGCTTCGAAATTAAACTATTCTGTGCGCAGCATTACAGAGAGCATGGCATATATGAATATAATGGTAGTGCAGTTATAATACACAGTCGTAGCACATTAGTTCGTTTCTATTACGGTCAATGTATTATAGACTAATATTCTTGATTTGTATATAATGTAGTTCAATCTTCATCATCTTCATGTGATATTTTGGTCACACTGTATAAGACATTCTTAATTAAAAATGTATCTTATGCAGTGCACCAAAACATCACAGTAGCAACGGACTGCAGAACAAATTGTGATGTGGTGCAATGTGCTATAGAGACAAAGGTAGAAAACAAATATATTAGTTTAAGCATATGAATTATATTTTTTGAGTGTTCAGTCATTTATTCTTACCAGCTAAAACTCGCACCTCGGTATTCAAGGTCTAGGTTTGCAAGCATGCTGATATCCCTCTCGTACAAAAGATTTCTTATATAATGTGACCGAAATAATATACCTATTTTTAGATTTTGTAGCAGTGTTAGGTGTTTGACTCATACACCAAGATTAGTAGAAATCTATAGCATATTAACTTTTGTATATCGCTACTGTGTAGTAAACTTATACATAAAGTAGTACCTTGGGTATGTAAAACGACTTGGGCATGGCAGATGCACTTGACGATATTGATTTGCTCTTGAATTGGTAGATCCCTTCCTATATGTAATTCTCTGGTTGGCTTCACCTCTAGCTTAATATTTCTTGCACCTATGATTCCATCTACAAGCATGTATTTTTTCATCGACCCGCGTAGCATGCTGCAAAATGGAAGGTGCCGGCTCGTGAGCTGTGTGAGACTTGGTGTGGTCGTTGTATATCTTTATATACAATTCCTTGGTTGTTCTAGGGTTTCTGTCTGGTGGGCCGTGTTGGGCTAAACTATTAGTGTAGATGTTGCAGTTCTTGGAAAACTTGGTTTGTACATGTACCGCTTGAGTTTTATATTTTTTCATTGTATGGCTATACACTTATAGCAGATAATCATTATTTAATCTACTATTATTTTTCCCATTGTAATTACAATATGTTCATATTTAATATGTATATTGTGCACTAATCAAATTTGTAGGAGCACAATGTCTATTGTTTATATTATGGAAATTTGATTCCACATAGAATTTATAACAGTCAGTGCGTAGTTAAAGCACCGGCAATAGTATTACGAGATAACAGCAGGACACAAACATTTTGTTTCAGTACATTGCAAATTCTTAACAGCCATAAGAGATAAACAAGTACATATTCTTAACAGACATAAGAAATAAGAAAAATTATTAATCGGAGTTTGATTCCGACGACTCTGCTAATGCCTTGCTACTGTGAATAATGATGTTCATGACAAACATCATTTCAAAGTTAAGCTGTGAATCTTTTTTCCCTGTAATCAGTATTTCTTGTCCAACACTGAGATTTGTAGTTTCAACGAAGTTCTTCTATGCGTCGTTGCTGAATGACAAGCAGCCATCTTTTGTGGTTTTGTATGCCATGGTGTTGACATTACCACTTGCTCCTAAGCGTACTCCAATAATACCCTTTTTTAGCAATTTCAAGTGTAGAAATGAACTTCAATGGTAGTTTCTGAGTTGCAGTAGAAGGAAGACGTTTTTTAGAAATAACATTATGAAGGTATTGAACCAATGTGAAATCAATAAACAAATAAATAAAGTTTAATTTAGAAATATACCATATTGTGTTGTTTAATGTTTGTTCTTGTCAAACGAGTCACATATGGCAACCCTACAAATGAATTGGCTGAGGGGAAGATATCGAATAAGTAATTTTCCTCAGAATCTGTAAGGTTGCATGTCTTGGAAATTTTTTTACAATTAAGCATTTGGACATTGCTGTTTTCAGCATCACCGCTGTTGTTATCTTCTTCAGAATCAAAATTATCACAGTGATCTTTGTACCTGGAGCTCCCAATGAAAAGAATAGGTTTGCCCCTACGCCGATCCTATTCTCTGTGACGAACCTTGTCCAACCTGGATCCGTAATGCGAGTAATTGTGTGCTCTTTGTGGATTTCAACATAATATGTTTTTCCAAGAGTTTGGAATTCCACTCCAAGTCCAGTTATGTCATTGAATTGCAACCTTAGATTGCATGGTATAGTCTGTGGAATGATATAGTGAAGGAGAGGACTATTATGTTAACAAAGATTAAGAAATGGGTTTATATATATTGAAACGTACTGTAGATATACCTATGAATGCTCGAACCGACCTTCTACAAGAAGAACAATGGATCCTGAGCCTGAATGTACCTAATTTTTACCACAGTGACTGAAACAAAAATGACATGGCGCCATTTGTTCTGCAATAAAAATATTTATGTGTTATTAAATGTCTATACATATATCAAATAATTTATAATTTGTGCCTAGAAATTTTCTTATATTTTGTAATTAAGCTCCTTATAATAATCTGATTCTGTACATATGGTTCAAGCTGTTTATGTGCCTAGCAGATGCGATAGTTTTTCGTTTAGACTAGAACTAATAAACTAAGGTTAATCTAATAATTAAACTACGATTAATGTTTGTCAAATTAAACAAATGAACATTCTTATCATACCATTAATAAAAGTATAAGAACTTTAGTGTTAGTTCAAGATCATATAGATATATCATGTTCTATCTTTAACTCATACTAATGGACTCAGATTTGTGAAAATATGGAATGTATAAATGTCAGTACATTGATTTAGATCTGGAGGAATATAATCATGCAAACATTTTTGCTAATGTTTGTACAATGTAAACGATTTTCTAGAAAATTAAACGATGTTGATTGCTTACCGAAGACGCGAGAGTGGTGAATCGATGATCTTTCATTGAAGGCGGCGGCAGAAGTTCGGCTAGGAGTTGATTTCTTGGCGGTGGCAGAAACGGGAACGAGCTTTAGAGGAAGTTGGAAAAGGAGTACTTAAATGGATCGGTTGTGTCGCTTCGTTTTATAATGCTAATGCTAATTATTTCAACGAAACCCTTCGTGTACTTCCGTTTTATGCAGTTATCGGTAGATAGGATAGGCAGTGCAGAGAGATGGAATGCAGTGTTCCTTGTGCCGTCAGTTCACTGCCGCCGTTCAATATCTTGAATTGGTTGGACAACAGTTTCATGGATGACGTCGATGTAGTGCATACATGATTAACAAGTAGTGCGTGGTACTATAAATTTTAGGTGCAGTTCATTGCACGGTTATTGCTCTAACGTGTCACCTTATTTTGCACCATACGCACGGTACCTTAACGAACCATTGGAACGCAGTGCATACTTATTTGTCAGGTGCAGTGTATTGCAGGTACAGGTGTAGTGCGCTGTAGGTGCAGTGTATCGCACGGTCAGTGCACTGCCGCTGGACCTTATCTTACACTGACCGCAAAGCAACTTTAAGAAGCATAGCACCGCAGTGCATAGTTATTTCGGAGGCAGTAGGCGTCAGTATTTTTTACAGGTGCAGTGCGTGGTACTATAAATTTTAGGTGCAGTGCACATTGCACGGTTATTGCTCTGCCTTGGCACCTTATTTTGCACCATACACATGGTACCTTTACGAATCATAGGAACACAATGCATACTTATTTGTTAGGTGCAGTGTATTGCAAGTACGGGTGTAGTGCACTGCAGGAGAAGTGCATTGCACAGTCAGTGCACTGCCATGGCACCTTATCTTTTACCATTCGCAAAGCAGCTTTAAGAAGCATAGGACCGTAGTGCATAGTTATTTTGGAGGCAGTGTGTGTCACTATTTGTTACAAGTGCAGTGCATTGCACGATTAGTGCTCTGCCGTGGCACCTTATTTTGCACCATAGGAACACAGTGCACTACCGGCTTCACAGGCTGTACGTGTCACTGTGCATTGTAGTTGGCTGCATGATCAATGCATTACCCTGACACCTTATGCTGAACCTTTCTCACAACAACTTTATGGAACATAATAAAAGCAGTGCATACATGCTGCACAGGGAGTTTCAATTCAATGTGCATTGGGTGAGCAATGCATTGCATGGTCAGTGTACTACCTCGGCACGTTAACTGGCACCGTACGCACAGTAATTTTACAGACCATAGTAAGGCAGTGCAAACCTTCTTCAGAAGCAGTTCGTTTCTGTTTGCATTGTAGGTGCAGTGCAATGCATGGTCAGTGTAGTGTCGTGGCACCTTACCTTGCACTGTGCGCACATGTGTTTTATGAAAATAGGAAAGCAGTGCATACGCCATACACACGCAGAGCTTGTACATGTACATTCACAGTGCATATATTAGTTGCATGTATTATTAGCATATTGATACATACAAACATCTTAAATATAAGAAATATTTTATTTACATAGATTTACTCAACAACCTAGTGTATTAATATTATTCGAAGTATCAATCTAATGATCATCTTCAGTCGGGGATGTCCTTCTCATTCAGAGTAGGACTAAATGTTCTCAATACTTTTGGAAATTCACCATGTAGATCGTTTTCTATCCCGTATATCATCCTGTAGTTAAATTCTTCTCTCATTGCAGAAGGGGAGAACTGTTTAACAATCAGGAAATGGGTATGTTATGAAGGTATGTTGCCAATAGAAAAAAATACGAAGCAGATTATATTGTAACATAAACAACGCGACTTACCTCTTCTTGGTTGCATTTTATCGTGTCTCCATTGTACCACTTAATACTTAGGATCGAGTAAGCACACTCATTCTCTGTCTGCTTTAGACACCTAGGGTACTTTGCTCCGTTGAACTTCTCTGTGAATTCTGGAAAATTGTGACTAGGATATGCCGCTTTCAGAAGTTCACTTCTATTCTTTTAAGCTGTTTTCATGAAATGCAACATTTATTGATTAGTATTCTAAATAGTGTAGTTGGAAGATTAATATGAAAGTAATGTTCTAACCATGATGGGTCCAATGTTGCTGTGATATTCTGCTCTTGTTTTAAACAAGTAATCGTTGGTGTATTTCCTTGAGTCAATTATGTCAAGGCGACCTCCACTGATATACATGTTGAGGGAGTAAACTGTAAAGTGAGAGCTGTAGACAACAGGTATTTCAATCTGCAATAAATACATAATAGTAACTTCATTAACATAAAAGTTTATTTCATTAATAGTAAGCTCTCGAAATTTATGTATAATCTTCTTCAAAATAGATGTTTTGAAAATTTAGAGAAACTTGCCAGTTTTGCCATGTCTGGTTTAAAAAATTTCATCAATGATTTGAATTGCTTCACACGTTATTCTGTGCAGTTCCAGTTTTCTTTCTCGAATTCTGTCATCATAGAGACTGAAAGGTTGCTATGAATCTTTTGCCTCCGTCCACAAAGCCTCTGTAGGATTTGATCATCATAAATATGTCTATGTAATGCTGAACCAATTGATTGCCAGCCATCCCTCCTTGTTGAAGATTCTTTTTCAGATCTCGGCCTGTCCATTCTACTTCTATCATTATTACATATTCTATTCTTCGAAGCTGAACTATGATTTTGCTGTAACAGATCAGATAAGTTTGTTGTCGTTACTCCAAATTATTATGGTACAGCATGTACTGATACTTATTTTCCAAAAATGTAATTTTTTTTTAACCTTTTATTATAAAATTGAACAAATCTTGATGCATTTAAGCTTTCAGCCTTGGAACATGAAAAGTCAGCATACTATCTATTACTTTTATTTGTGCATATTTTAACGAAAACGCTAGAAAAAGGGCGCCCTCACGGAAGTGTTTTAAATGAAAGATCTGAAATATGTCTTTTTTCAAAGAACATTAGTATGTAAACACAACTCTATATTATGTCTTACTCAGCATATTTATCTTGAAAACATTCATCCAAGATATCCCTTCGAGCAGCGTCTACGTGCTTCTTGTATTTGAAAGGGACATGCTTGAAAAGTCGAAAGGTATTTTGACCTTGCCGAGCCGGCCTTGATGGCATGGTCGATGTTTCTGGTAGTGTTGTAATAGATTCAGATAGCGACATTTTCACCACAGGTGTTTCATCACTAGTTTTTGTGTTTCTCGTTATTCTTCCGGATGTTCCAGCCTTTTTTGAAGACATTGTTGATATTATAGCCAAGATTTGGGGCTTTTTGCTCTTCTTGCTCTTTTTTTTTCTCGCGGTCCTGACAAGATTCATTTTCAATGTCCTTAGCCAATCTGAGTACTTCCATGTATGCGAAATGGAGTTGAGCTGCACTCCTTTCGTCAATCAGTAATCTCTTTGTTTCTTTAGCCGCCGACTCAAGAGACTGCATAGTGTTTTGTTTTGCATCTATACTCAAATCAAGTTCAGGAATTCCTACAAAACAAAATCAAAAGACTGTTGTTAGTCTCCATACATCATGATTCTAATTGTATAAATTGATCTTCTAATTGTTATTATATTATTGTTACATTATAATGTATCATACCTTCGATATTTGTATTCAATCCACTCAACAGTATATCGGTGTTTTCCATTTGGTTGAACATTCTATAGAACCACAGGTTGCGAATATTAGGCATGTCTTCTGCTGTAAATTCTGTGTAAGAATCCAATACTATGGTTTCCATCGCTTGTAGCATCATGAAGGTACCGTCTTCACTGAGAATTGAATAAAATGTAATCATAAATTATCAATTGATTCTAAAACATAAATTGATATATCTAAATTTAAAAACAAGGGGAGCAGTTAGTGCTTACACATTGATATGTTTTGGCATATCGCTAAACTCAATGTCGAATCTTATTAATTCTTTATGCTCTTGACTCAACCCTTGTTGCCATAATTTTTTAACATTGTTTACGACTTTGATAGCTATTTTTTGTAAACTTTCATCATCTGGATTTCTTCCTGAGTCCGGTATTCTCATCTTTCTTGATATGAAATCAATTATAAATAAGAAGTAGTGACTTCTCAATCTATTCTCATATGCATACATGGCGTCTAGGATAGTAATCATTACCTATAAAAATGATAGGAATCATTACCAATTATGTAATATGTAAACAATTTAATGTAAAATTTCTGAAATATATTACTTGACGATTAGTCACTATTCTTTGAAAAAAATTAACTTACGAAATTATATACGGGTAACGTGTCTTCTGCTTGATCTGAAAATAGATTCCTAGTCCTTTGTGGAATTTGTGTGATAGCAGCAGTCAAATATACCTGTAACAAGCTTATTTTGTTTAGTAACATTGAAACAATTGAAAAAAAGATTTTTTTATTTTTTGCATGAACAACAAGGTTATGTTGAAATGTATGTAAACCTATTTATTAACATTATATATGATATACTAGTTTTGTGAGCTTACCCCTATGTTCGGACCAAAACATTTCGTTTCTTGTTCTTCTTTAGAACTTGCAAGATAATGTACAGCTAAATCGAGAATATTTTTTTCTATAGTTCCTCCATCACGAAATGACTCTGCAATTTCTCCTGCAGTTACTATCTTTCCTCCTTTTCTTTTTATCAAAATGAATGACCTGCATGAATTATTGTTAGTATGTTAGTTTGATAATAAATTTCAGTATATTATAACAATACTAATATATGTTAGATTACTACATATAATTGTTTCTTAAAAAAATTGCATTTACAATTGTTCTGCAGTGTGGAATCTCAACATCATACTGTGAAACTTTTGACTAGTAATTCGCCAGTTTTTGTGTGCTTCCTCCTCTGCAACTTTGTGATAAACTGTGTTATTTCATTTACGTAGGATTAGAATTTTTTTTGTTTGTGTAAAAATCGCCTTTGTTGAAAGGCGCCTTATTGCCAACAGGTACTATAGCACTAGGTTGCTCGTGCTGCTGTTTGCCTATTCCATGAGTAGAAACAAATTGATATCATCATGGTTATTTCTAATAACAATCTTGATAGCCATTCATTCTTTTAAATCGTTCAGTTGTTCACAGGCAAATCTTTTTGTGACAACATATCTTTTCACTATAATTATACTTACCTTCTTGGAGATTACAGCCATGTAAATCTGTAGAAGCATTGCCGTCAGTAAACCAGCTATCTACTTCGGCATCAAGGTCTGAGTTTGCTTTGTTCTTACCGTCGTCTATGTAGCTTTCCTGGTTAAATTATACATTTAAAAGTGATCAGATAACATAATATAATGTTTTTAATTATACGTAGAAATAAAAAGATTAAATATCATTGGTAAGATCTAAAAGATAGATAACCTGTTGGTATGGCAAGGTTTTATTAAATTGATCTTCCTGCCAGTTCAAATGATCCATATTATCAATGGCGTTAAAATCTTTCATGTCATCGATAATTATCATTTCTTCATGTGGCATTGAGTTATTTTCAAAAAAAGATGCTTCTGGATCTGTTTGATGTTCAGGTGTGGGAGTCTTTTCATTGTCACATGGCAGTCTGTCATTAGGAATGCTGACTGCTATCATTTCTTCATGTGGCATGGAGTTATTTTCAAAAGAAGATGCTTCTGGATCTGTTTGATGTTCAGGTGTGGGAGTCTTTTTGTTGTCATATGGCAGTCTATCATCAGAAATCCTCACTTCTTCATCTTGTATAATATAATTATCCATGTTGCATAAGTCATCTTCTTGTTCTTCATTGTGTCTTTTCTGCTCAGACAGATTACCATCCGTGTTGTCGTCAATCTTTTACTCGACATACGTAATAGGTGTTACAACTGCATATGACGCAGTGTTTGTAGGAGCTGATATTTGCAATATGTTAATAACATTTTGTGCATGCATCAATTCGTCCAAATCATCACCCTTCGTTCAATACTCATCATCAATTGATGTTTGGTTTTCTCCTTGTTCTGTCGGCTGCTCATTTTCTGTTTCATCGACTTCAACATCCTGCTCCTGGTCCCGTGTGCTCCCTGAATCAATTTGTACCTCAGTCACGAATTGATGAACTTCATCTTTAGCGCGTTGAAGTTGTCTACCATAGTTGTCATCTTCAATCTGAATATCAGTAATCCCCTCTGTTAAATCATTATGACATGCATTTGTATCTGCTTTACCATAACAAGCATTGTTTTCTGTCGGAATCTCAGATGTAATTATTGTATCACTGGGATCATTCATATTCTGGTTGTTGTCTTCTTTCATTCCTTCGTCAACAACTGCTTCTAACTGGTCACTTATAAGTTCAGCAACTTCTGTGCCAGGTGTACTCGATGACGGTATGGTGGTGTCTTCAACATGTGAGGTGGAATGATCATCAGTATTTTGCTTGACAAACCCAACAGGTATTGTAACTGCAGACGCCGCAGTGTTTGTAGTTACTGGTATTTGAGTTGTTTCAATAACATTTGATACATCCGACAGTTCTTCCAGATGATCACTTGTCATTGAATACTCAGCGTTGATATAGGTTTGGTTTTCTACTTGTCCTGCCGGCTGCTCTTTTCCTGTTTCATGGTGTTCCACATTCTGATCCTGGTTCCTTGTGGTTGTAACTGAAATTGTGCATAACTCAGCCACACAATCACCAACTTCATCATTACCATATTCAAGTCGTCTCTCGTTGTTAACAACCTCCATGATAATATCAGTAATGTTGTATGTTAAATCTGTATCACATGCATTTGTATCTGTTGTACAAGAACAAGGCATGTTGTCTGCTACAATCTCATGTGTAATTTGAGTTTGACTGGCATCATTCATTCTCTGGTCGCTATATTCTTTTTTCCCATCGTCCACAACTTCAGTAGCTCCTTTACTTAATTCTGTTGTCTGGTCATTGATCAGTTCATTAACGTTTGTGCCAGGTGTACTCAATGATGGTATGGCGGTGTCTTCAGCATGTATGGCGGGATTCTCCTCACTTGAATCAACTATTTTTTTGTACTCTGCTACCACCTCCGTATTCTTTGTGTAACCTGACGTATGGCAATGTGTAAATACCTCATCCGTAATGCCTATCTTAAAGTTGTTGTGAACTATGTTGTCTACATCATTATTTGGTACTTCAGCTTCAACTAGTCCTTGAGCTACATGTATTTGCATTGACTGGTCGTTGTCTGATTTACAATCGTCTGATTCTGGTTTCGATGAAGAGGATTCATTAGATTCATTTTGCACTACCTTCTCTGGCTGATCTGCTTGGTCCACTTGGTCCATTTGGTCCATGTTTGCCAGCACTTGTTCATACTCTGCATTGTGTATGATGATGTTTGAAATGGCCATTTCCATCTCCTTGGCCATAATATTGTTCTTTTCTATGAGGTCAAGCTTGACAATCCTTAATATAGCCAGAGACACTTTCAGATCCTCCTTTCTTGACCGAACAATCTCATTGAGCTTATCAATCTCCTCTTGGTTAGATGCTTCATCATCTATGTTTTGTATCAATGGAGTACTGTTACCAATTATATTGATGGTTTTGGTTAAATCGATATTTGCTGTTTCAGCACCTGCGGCAGCATCTGAGTTTGACAAACCGTTAGGCAAGTAATTTTGACACATCTAATTAAGTCTGAAAGTTCATAATCACTTCTTGCCTGCAGTATAAAATAAATAAATAAACACAGTAAGACGATATGTTCTTTATCGTAGTTGTTTTGTTGCATTACTTTAGATTTTTTCGTAATAGCGATTATTATTTTTTGACTTGGATAATTAACATAGTTTAAATTTATTGGACTCAAAACAAACCGAAAAAATTCTTAGATGAAGATATATACATGATTTTTATAATAAAGGAAACATACCCTAAGGCTTCCGTAGCTTCTAGTGTCACTGTTCTAGACATCTGATCTGATTTTCTCCAAATCTTTCAATTTGAGGTGACCAACTCTTGGTGCAAGGTTACTCAAGTTTTCTTTGTTGTGTGCATGAGTGTCCAAATAATAGATCAGAGGCAATGCTACTAGACCCTTAGTTGTGTTTTTTTTAAATCTTGGTATTTTCTCAGCTCCCTCCTTAGCTCATCAAGGAGAACTTTACAGAGGTTCATCTGTTTAATTTTCTTGATATCGAGATCCATGATCATACCTGCCTCCCATCCTATACGTGCTTTACTCGTTGCACACATTGTTTTGATGAAGAACACAAGAAATATGAGCTTCATTGCCAAATCTGATGTTCCACCATTCTTCACATGATCATAAAGCTTACTCGGTATAATGTTTTCTGACTCACTCAAACTGAGCTGTTGTTTCAGCCACCGCAAAGCTTTTGTAACCCGTTCACTTGAAGGTCGTGGATCTTCAAACATATCCTTGTTTGGGAAACCATACATTTCTTGCACCACATCTTCTGTTATTTCAAGCTCTTCCCCTTGCTCAAGAACAATTGTTAGAGATCTAGGTCTGAATTTACTATATAGCCATAGCATCATTTTCTTGGAAATATTGTCGTTCAATTTGAAATCAAGTATGAAACCACAACCATGATTCCTCAAAATTATCTTCTGTTCATTTGTTACATAGTTTTCGAGAAAGTTGTGTAATTCTGAAAGTGACCCTCTCACTATGATCTCACCATCCTTCATGTCTGCTAGTTCTTTGTGAACTGTGTCACATTTTTGCTTCTTGAAACCAGGTTTATCTACAAAAGCATGATGAGCATTAAGGTTATCTTGAGTACCGGACCCAACTTCTATATTTTCGTCCACACTATTGTGTTTCCTCTTGGTTAATCGTCGTGTTCCATGAGATGAACAAATACTCAACTGCATAAGTTTATGTTGAAAAAATTAAATCTGCATTATAATTTATATTTTACACTATGATGTTATTAAAAAAATTAATAACAGAGCAACAGTTAAACACATATTTAATTTAAATTACTAGAATCAAGTGAATAAATAAAAAGATGTATAGTCAGCAAAGAGCTCATGAATCAAGAAGAATCAACTAGTACGAAAGCCACACACGTCAACAAATTTCCTGGCAGTGCATTTTAGTTACTGAATTGGTGCAGCAAAGGTACAAACTTTTCCACCAAAATTTGAACTGTTAATCTGTGTACTCGGTAGAAGATCAGTTCATTGAAGTTATAATTGGAGGTTCTTATATGAAAACTATGTCATTGTTTCGAATTTCAATATAGTTGTTGAGAACACTACGTACATTCAAAATAATAAATCAAAAGAAGCCCTAGAATTGTTTGATTAGTGGTTTCTTGCTCGTGGTTTGTTATTCTCAAAATTGTTCCAACCATGTGTGCTGGCCATTTTTAAATATATGCTTCACTCTAAACTATGTCCAGGAATAATCAAAATACCCGCATTGAAACTTCATGTCAGCAATTTTCATCAGCCATGAAATCGATGAATAACTGTATTGGAAATGAAAATTCCAGGAATCTTCTGTGGGCAATTTTGATCCATGTTATATCTATCCCTTTTCTCCCTGAGAAAACCCTAATAAAACTTCAATTAGTGCTCGTAAAATCGTGTCCCAACTAAATGAAGAACAAGAGGAAAATACTTCGTGGAATTTCGGACAACACCAGGCCGAATCTGGGACGAGAAGGGAGAATCTGTGATACATGTCTTGTCGCCATACCGCCAGTCGAGAATCTGGAGTAGCAGTAGTCCTTAGCGCTGGTGAAGCTTTTCGCCGCCAAGGCGTTGCCGCTGTTGCTTGTCCTTCTGTAGTTAGGGTGGAGGAAGAGAGATAAAGTGGAGCAGTGATGGAGAAGGACATAGCGGGAAGAAGAGGAAAAAAGAGTAACAGTCTAATCATAGCCGTCCGTTGAGATGTATTGCTATATGCACACGTGTTAACTGTAGCTGTCCGTTGGGATGTATTGCTATATGCACACGTGTTAACTGTCAGCGGGTTGATGCCACGTAGTTTACATATGAGCCCAACGAAGGAGCACTGCCTCTGGATGTGTAGGTACACTGCTTGGAGATAGCTAGGTAATAAAATATATTCTCACACTTGACAAATGCAACATATAGTTCATCAGGATCTACGGAAATTTTGCGCTGTGTAATAGAGGCACCTATATCAATTTATTTTATCGAGTTTCACCGTAGTGCAATAGTAGTACTAGAGGCAGTGCAAACAAACTACAGCGAAACAACTGTATTAAAACGTAATAGACAAGGCAATTTGTGTTCAAAATGCAGTGCACCCACGTTGAATGGTTGAAGAATTACTAGCCACCTGGAAACTGTATTTCACCGCAGTCGCTTGTTTTATGTTATTACGTTATGTGACTTGTGTTGTAGGACACCTAAGTTTTGCTATTATGTTTATCAGTTATACAAAAATACCAGGAAATAATACTTTTAAAAATGGTCGTGCAATGTTTCGTGATTGCCAACAAAATAGATAGATTCTACCTAATCAAAAATTGTCAAGATTGAACACAGCGCTATTGTACTATGAGGATCAGTGCAAACAAAATTAAGCGAACTTTAATCTTATAAATTCCACTGCATTGTTTTGTGTCTGACATAAATATAATCAGAACTATATCTTTTAGTCCATATTACAGGCAGGAGGAAATAACTGAAACTGGCAGCGTATAAAGCCATAAAAGAACCAACTATAATAGAATATAAAAAACATTGAAATTTGTGCTCGGATGGAAGTTTAGTGAACCTAATTGTCGAAGAAAACAATATATTGCACTTGAATATCGTAGCAATATTCAACGCAGTGCGATAGAACATTCATAAGAAGTGCAAATAACTATACGCTAACAACGTTAAAGATTATAATAAGAGTAGTGCATTGTGTGTTAACAAGGCAGTACTATGATGCGGTAGAAAAGAATGCATTTTAGCACCTTATCATACGCAAAATGGACACTGTGCACTCCGTGAGCACAGTTACATTTATATATGCAATTAGATGGAATAACCACATGCAGTGCAAATAACGATTAGAGAAGAAATAATTAAACAATGCAAAAAAACAATACAGTACTTGGTCACAAGTCAGTGCACAGCTATAAGAGCAACGCACTATGTGTTTTGAAAGAAGTAGTATTTTTCAGTTCAGAAAGTTATTAATCAGCTCATCTGATGCATTATAGACCCTTTGCACTGCGTGAGCATAGTAATATATATGGTTACGTCAAGAGTATAGGCAATCCTATATTTGTTCACAAGGTGGTGCTTAGGTTCAAGAGCATGGCAGTATACGTTAACAAAGCAGTAATATGTTACAGTTATTCATAAGTTCATCAGACACACTATACAACCTGATCACTGGTTTAGCATAGTCAGCTACATCAATAGGAAGCAACTTTATGAAAAAAATAAAATAAGCAGTGAATTATTGTTACGAGGCAGTGCACATATACAAAAGCAGTGCGCTATGAATTGACGAGGCAGTAATACGTTGCCGTCAAAAAAATGTATTAAGCAGCCCATCCGACGCAATATGGACCCTGTGCACTGCGTGAGGTAAGTCATATATCACTACGTCCATAGTATAGGCAGTGCAATATAGCTTTCGTAGGCAGTGCAAACACCGACTAGAGAAGAAAGTATACTACAATGTAAAGAGCAGTGCATTATTTGTTCACAAGGCAGTGCACACGCACAAGAGCAGACAAGAGCATAACACTATGTGTTAAGAAATCACCATTTTCCCAGCTTTAGTGCAATCAGCTACATCTATAGTTACGACTATAGTCTCGGCAGTGCGATATAATTGTCACTGGCAGTGTAAAGAACGAATAGAGAAGCATCCTTACATATATGTTTACAAGGAAGTGTATAGGTATAGACTTGAATAATCTCTTTGTTATCTCGACGATTTCAAGCCACATGATAAACATAAACGTAAGATAAAATTTGTCTGACAGTAATATTCATATACACACGCATGGAAACAATATTTTATTGCAAATAAGCATCCGAATTAATACATTCCACGAACTTATGCTTAGAAGAGGATACTGTTGATCAACTTTTTTTTATTGCATTATTGAATCTATGAGGAAATTGTATAACCCTTTTCTACAGAAATTTCTGGATCAACACCTTGTTCTTCTCCTGTGGTTGGTTCAACCACACCAGGATCATCTTTTGAATCTTGATTTTGCGAACCAGGCTCTTCCTGATCCTTTTCCTCATCGTCTTCTTCTTCTACTACTTGAGGTCCTTGTTGATTTTCTGCTACTTCCACTTCGGGCTCCACCACTTCTTCTGCGACTCCTTCCTCCTGGATCTCCTCCTCCATTTGTGGTACTACTGGTGTGGGCAACTCAGATCTATGCACGTAGCATCTCTTGGTTGATCGGAAAGGAGTAAAGCTAGCGGAGTTTGCTCCGTTTGGGTCTGGCGACAAGGGCGAAGGTGGGTGACATTGTTGGCGACGGCGAAACATTCTAGATAGGTGTAGTTGCAGCTGGATAATGCTGAGGTCTATAAATAGAAATCCAGCGTTGCTAAATTTCCCGCATGGCGGGATAAATACATGTTAGTGGCAGGAAAGATTGATGAACTAATCGAGAAAGATGGCAGGAAAGATTGATGAACTTATGAAGAAAGACGTGATATCCTTGCTCTCCGTGACAGCCAAGAAAAGGAAGCATACGGCAAATCAAGTATGTCTAATGATGGTTAATCCATTAGATTCAAACGGAATATCAAATGTCTTTTACTGTAAACGCTTTCATTTTGAAAGCCGTTTAGTAGTTCATGGTCTGAACATCAATCAGTTCTGCATGTCGAACTCAGGTAGGATAGTTATGTACAAAACTCTTATTGTAAACACGGAAGTGTAGATAGTGCATATATATTTGCGTCCAGCACGGCGGTGCCTATGTAATACACAGGGATAGTTGTTTTTCTTTACCACAGTAAACTGCACTACTTGGAAAATAGCAACTCTACTACTACGTAGTAAACAAATTAATTCATCATTTTGTATTACACCACAGTATACATCATCGTTGTTTATTTTTAGCTCGACTTAGGTGCTAAAGTTCTTATGGTAGTTCATGTTTTGCTTCGTTGGCCTCGGAGAACAGTGCCCAGAACAGATATTCCTCCATGACTGAGCTCACGTCCTTCTGGTCGAATGGTTCAAACGAATCAAGAAAATATTTTGTTAATGTCAATCAAAAATTTATATTTGGTAAAACTTTTGATTCAAAACTAGCATTACTCACATCTTTAAGATCATGTACAAGTTGAATGTCGTTGTAGTTCTCAATGCTCTTTAGAATCCAAAAACCATTCATGTCTTCAACTCCTCCTTTGTGTACCTTCACATGTCTTGATCTAGATACAATATTTTCCCACTTTGGAAGCTTGTTCTTCAGGTAGAGTTCATCAATGAGCTTGTCAAATCTCTTTAGCTGAAAAAACCAGTATGTAGAGCATAGTTAGTGACATAATTTTGTTCAAATTATGTAGATTGTCTTTAGTTGTATTATAAAGTTATAAATGTAAAAAACACACCATTTTTTCTCCAATTTGGTAAGCTATTTTAGGCAATCATTTTCTCTGTGTTCTGTAATCCCGTGTGTCCATAACTTCAACGCGACCACCTCGGGGGTAGTTGTTTAGGATGTAAGTAGGCACGTGATTGTCAAATGAAACAGGCAGAAATATCTTTATAAATGATGGGCAAGGAAAATAGTCACATTGATTATATGTTATAAATGAAAATACAGAATATTTAATTATGTTATTAATGAGTTATGTATTAAAAAACGTACCATCTTAGCTTTGCTCAAATCTGCATTTCCAATTAGAAGTTTGAACTGTTCAATCTTATATACGACTTCAGACTGATAAATTTCATCTTCTCCTCCAACATTTGTGAAATTCTCCCATTTCCCAATGTCACATAAACGAGCAACCCCTAGTGGCAGTACTATCCTTCGATTCCTGAACAGACATTTGTAGTCCGGGATACTGCGCCATCTTGAAACTATGAAGTCCATCATGTCATAATCTAGCTTGCCTTTTCCATTGAAACATGTTGCGAGCCTTGCTATAGTCCAATATTTTGGTATTTCTAGGCCTTGTTCCAAAGTTGACGAATATTTCACCATAACCAGCCTGAGATTTTCCACAGACAAACGAAAAAAGGATCAAATATAAAACTTGGATCCATGCTTGTGTGACAACATACACATATATTTTACTAAAGGAATCCACAGAGGAAATCCTTGCTTAGTATCAATCTACGAGCAACTGTGGCATCTCCCTTGTGTTTAAACGTGGGGGGAACGTACACATGCAACTTAAGTTTTAAGATGTTTTGTAGAGGCCTCTTGTAAGATTTGATATTATCTGGGAATTATGACCAAGAGCCTTGCTCCTTGTAACAGGTGTTCTTAATCCTTGCTCTGGCAACGAAAATGTTTTAGTTGCATCTTCTCCCTAGTGTTGTGATCTGATACACGAGGTGTCTACATTGTCAACCTGTGTTCTAACATCAGTTGTGTCATGCAGATGTCCTTTCTGAATTGTTTTTTCAACAACATCGACCTCATGGTTAGAGGAACCTTCTTTGTGAGAAATTTCTGGTAACAACATGGTCACACCTGCACCAATATTCATAAAAACTGTGTTATTTCCTCTGTACCTATTATTAATGTAAAAACCAAGCATCTTGAAATAATTTGACAATACCATTATTAAACTACGTGGTTAGCCTGTCTTCCTCGGCTCCTACTGTGTCTTTGTTCCATCCTTGTGCTTGTTTAGACGAGTTTCCTCCTACATCATTATTACAAGTAGTTTTCCTGTCAAGACGACTAGTAATTTTGCCATTAACAACATATCTACCGAATACAACAATACCATTGCTTAGCTATGCCATTGATCGCTGTTGGTCAGTTTCAAATTGCTTAGAATTGTCTACTCCTTCTCCCGTAGTATGCATTGTAACTGGTGTCGGTGTCGCCATGCACGCCGAACAACTCTGAATAACACATTAAATATATCAGTAAAAATATAAAAAATGGACAAATTGTTACATTACACTTCTATTTCATAGATTCTTATTTGTATGTGCTCATGTCATGGAAGTTGGTAAATACATGTTTAAAATATACGAACCCGTTCATCCAAGGCTCTTGCGGTGACAATGTCGTGCTCCACTTCTAGTGCTGATATATTTTTTATTCTGTCCATGTACATGATTCCTCTATCGTCAAAATTCCAGGGCGTGTTATTATCAGCTGAATCCATTTTATTCACTGTTACCGCTGCTCACTTTCCTGTAGCAGAGCATTCGTTCCCAACATTATGGTCATGAGTTGCTGCCTTGGTTGTATGCTTTGATTGATTGATTCAACTGGTGCCTTAAATGTATGCAAAGTTGGTGAGGTTATTCTCGTATCTGTCAAAACATCTCAGCACGTCAGTTGCACACTGATGGGATGCTCAAAAGCAGTTAACCATTGCTTCTAGTTTACTTCTTTTCAGGTCCCTGTACTTCATGGTAAGTTCTTTATATATCGTTGCAACATTTGTATCATCAGTGATGATTTCATCACCTGGTTCTTCCTCTAGCAGTATATCTATATACTTGTCCATGCATTGATCTAGCATCTGGGACTTTGTTCCTGAACCCTCTAATTATCTGTTAGAGGTTGAGGTTATCTTGTTACAAGTCGTTTCTGCCACAGGAGGTTTCAAATAATAGCTTCTTTCGTCACAGCTTTTCCACTGCAAACAGTAAACAAATATTATTTCCATGGATCGTGAATAACTGTCAGAAGAGGTAACTTTAAAATAGTTGATTTGCCAGAATGATTCTTTGTGTGAAACAAGATGAGATCAAGTAGAATACTTACATTCAGTCGTCCCCACCTCTCTTTGTCAATGACATCCGCTTTCAATACAGCAAGTAGATCTGATTTCTCCAGGTATTTGACTCTAGGTGTTTCTTTTGTCATAAGTGATTTTCTGCACTTGAGCGAATCCTGGTATATTATTAGAGGAAGGACCGCGCAACCTTCAGCAACACTTTGATTCATATCATCAACATGAAACTTTAGTGCTGCCCTCTTGATCTCGTCAATTACAAGCTGGCAAAAGTCCACTTTTACAGAGTTCTCGATATCAAGGCTTTTCACTACCCCAACTTCTTGGCTGATGTGGTTGTTTAAACCTGGACATATAAGCTTTATGCAGATTACAAGTATTATGCATTTCATTCTAAACTTGTCCGTAGCACCCTTTTTGATATGACGGATCAGGTGTTGCACCGTTATAGTGTCCCTATCTCCCAAACCTAGTTTCTTCTTAAGCCACAGTAAAGCAAAGGTATCACCAGCTTCTGAAGGTCGAGACACCTTTATAATGCCGTTGGGTAGACCAAGGACAGAATGTGCTACATCTACTGTCACATTTATAGTCCTACCACCGGCAAATTCCGTTTTCAGAGTTTTTACATCAATCTTCTTGTATGGCTTAATGATCAGGGGCCTACTAATGTTTGAATCCAGCTTGTATTCTAGGATGAAACTCGAGCCAATCTTCACCAGCTCTACTTTTTGGAGATCGTTCAGATCATGTTTAACCAATCTGTTGAGCTCTTGATAGAGCACCTTGCTGTGTAATTTGATCCAGTCCTACTACGAGGCTTCTTATTGTCCCTTGTATATTTTTCAATTGCCATCACTTGATTCTTGGACATATCCTGGTAGTTTACGGAAAAAATGTATCGAATATTCGTAAACTTATTCTAAATTTCTTAGTGTAGACTGTAGTCTCAATTAAGGAATATGACATGCATTAACATTACGTAAGCTTACCATGACACCATTATTCTGGTTGTTCTGACTGCCATGTTGTTCTCCACCAATCTTTCATTTCTTCTACGTACACCACCTTTAACGTTTGAACCTATTTTGCATTTTTTTTTCAGCTCCAGTTTTCTTTTGTAATTCTAAATCTTCCTATTAGTTTATTTTCTGACACATCAAACTCATCGTCAGTCTGTTCCATATCGTCGGAAGATTCTCCATCGCTAGCACTTCAAGAGCTCATTTTTCCATGGTGGAAAAAACGTATCAATCTTATTACACGTTTTAATTTTTGAACCGAGCACCTAAAGCACTTCAATTCAATGTGCTTAATTTAAACTTTAAATTATAACTACAACCTAGCTAGACAGTGTAACATCAAGTTGCATAATAGGACACGTGCAGGTGCAAGTAGTTATAAAATTGTGCATGCAATAAAAACTGAGAAAAAAAATATACTAACCAGAACGCATTAATAATCATTCATTGATTATCGGAATTGACTTTAAGTAACAGTAAAATATAATTTACTGAAGCTAATCCTACTTGTGAAAAATATGGTGTATGTTGTTCGAGTGCATAATAAATATATTTTATATTTACCGAACGATTTATGCAACATGATTTCTCATAGAAAATAATATGATATAGTAATGAAATATTAGATATAGAAAGCTAGGGTTTCGATATTTAAATTTTACTAATCTATTCCCTCCATCCTAAAAAGGATATCACAAGTGTGTTTGAATTTGGATGTATCTATATAGTAAATACTATCTAGAATCGTATTTCGCTGAAACACGATTGAAAAACTAACTTACACTATAATAGTCTTTCCTTTTATCGCGTACTTGATCTCAGTACCAAGGTTTCCATAGTATGGACGATGAATCAATGATTCTACAAGGAAATATTTACTATCAAGTAAGAGCGATAAGTTCTTCGCAATTGAGTAGTAGCAGGGATGATCTCGAATACTTATCCATGGGGATGTTTTGTTAAGTTTCTATAGAGAATCCTTACCTCGGAAAGAGGACCGCGTCGCCGGTTCCTTCTGCTGCAGATTTTTCGCAATCTGCGGAAGAGTTGCTTCTCTTCTGGGATGGGATCAAGTAAGAGCGATAAGTTCTTCGCAATTGAGTAGTAGCAAGGATGATCTCGAATCCTTATCAATAGGGATGTTTTGTTAAGTTGCCATAGAGAATCCTTACCTCGGAAAGAGGACGGTGCCGCCTATTCGTTCTGCTGCAGATTTTCTGCAATCTGCGGAAGAGTTGTTTCTCTTATGCGGATGGATAGTAGAGAAAGGAGATGATGGCTAATTAGATACAATAACGGAGAACTGTGTCTCCTGTCATCCATAATAACTGTTGTAATGCCCGATTTTATTAAGATTTTTCCACGGCAGTGCAAATCTTTTTTTTAAGAGAAGGGCAGTGCAATAGTAAACTAGTTGGCAGAACAATTATTCCTGAAAATCAATGTAGCAACAATAGGAAATCATTGTCATTTATGGCCCTGGAATTTATTATAGGTAAACCATATAAATTGCACTCCTAACTATCTTTGAGTTATTATATATAATATAATATATAAAAACCAGATACTACTTTTTACGTTTCCAGCTAATTCTTGTTCCATTAATTTTACCCAGATTACTTGTTATGCTCTGATCGAAATTTTACGATGCAACATATAATTTTATTTACGGCCGAAAGTTAACACATCCATCTATTGTGTACCCAGATTACTCATGTTATCGCAAACCTTTTTCGCAGAGCAGCTTGCGTAGAACTTCGGAGGCAGTTCATATACATTTCAGGGGCAGTGCATCTTTGTGTATATGGAATTATAATGACAGTACCACGATTCACTCAATGAGCAGTGCATGATTGATATCCGAGCAGTGCATCTCAGTATATATATAGCAGGTGGGATTTAATTACACGTCTAGTACACTGCCATTTCATATTATCTTTCACCAAGAAGTGCATAGTAGGTGAAAAACGAAAAGGTACTAATTATTAAACCAAGAGACCACATGTCAGAAGTCTACATTGATACAGATAATGTTTAGCAGTGCATACTATGTACACGGACAGTGCACCTCGCTGCGCATAACAGGTGGGGTGCATTGCACAGTCATTGAACTACCATAGAATCTTGACTTGCACCGTGCGTACAACACTTTATGAAGCATTTAGAAGGTAGTTCATATGTACTTCAATGGCAGTGCAAACCTATTTTTAACCGCATTATAGTAGTAGTATCGTGAAGCGCTCCGTTTGCAGTGCATACTTTGTTTACCTGCAGTGCATACAAGTGTGCGTAGCATGCGGGTGCATTGTGCGGTAAGTGCACTGCCATCACATGTCATCTTGAACCTTTGCGCACAACAGTTTACAAAGCATTTCTAAGGCAGTTCATCTACAGCTTTAGGACAGTGCATCTCGTGTGCATGGCCTTATAATCACAGCATCACAAAGTACTCAACAAGCAGTGCATAATTTGTATTCGAGCAGTGCATCTCAGTGTGCATAGCAAGTGGGAATGCCATTTCATATTATCTTGCACCGAGCAGTGCACAATAGGTGAGAAATAAAAAGGTGATCATTAGCGAAAAAACATACTAATGCACGCACTGCCTATACAACAAATATAGCACTGTCATCTATACTACACAACACTTTGTTTAGACGAATACGCAACTAGTATTCAGTAAAATGCAATAATTATGGACTGCCTGATTGTGTATACCATGCAAGTCTCTAATATTTGCTGTGCATAATCTTTGTTGGACTGTTCAAATTCTTGACCAGCGTAAATCATTAATGGAAATTCGTTATTTTCAATTAAAAGGAATATACAATCACATAAAAAATAAGCAAATTCATTGTCAAAACAAATTTATAAATTTAATAATGTGACAATGGTCTAAAATTTGAAATGTTAATAATTCCTATAACAATTAATTCAGACTATTCTTTGGAGTGCCAACAATTTCATTGATAAATTTCTAGTCATCCGGAAACACACGTCGGGAATTTTTTTCTGAATGAAGCAACATTATTCATTATATTCATCACTCCTGCGAATCAAACAAAAAACAAATAAAACCTCAATGAATGATGACCGACACTAAATAAATAGTTTTTATTTTGGTCGTTTTATACTAGTACCAATGGTCAACAACACCATCGTAAGATTTGAGCAACCTCAGTAAACCTACTCCGCTGTCTTTCCTTCTCATTTCATAGACATACCTATATTTTAGTTACTTTTTTGATATATAAATTTTAATAGGGCAAGGATCACGTAGTGTTAATGATACTTAATTGGTTTTCATTGTCAGATATCCACTAAACACGTGTGGTTCTAATATTTCAAAATTCAACTCTGTACGAAAAACTGTATGCTTCTTCAAACGCAAGCTTCAAGTTGTTTATCACAATGGTTGCTTCTTCTTCAACGGTCTCGTTCATGACATTCGAATAAACAGTATCATATTTCTGACCTTGAAGGTCAACAATCATGGCGTACCACACATCATTTGGCCATAGAGGTATGATGATCTAAATAAACAAAGAGCCAAAACAATTGAGTTGTAGATCTAAAAACAATGTCACAAGAAAATATCGTAGACACTACAATTTAAAGATTACCATTGATACATTTGCCAGGTTCCATCCAGTGTGATCCTCTGATAAGTATTGTTTGAAAGATCTTGGATTAAATTCTGGCCTTATGAGCAAAAGCTAATAACATAATTTTTTAGAAAAAAACAAACCAGTTAATAGATATCATAATTTCTGGGTTCATGGATCGATGGATGTGTATTTAGTCGCACGTGAAAACATGTATAGATAGAATGGGTGTTACTAAAAAAAACTGTGTACGTTCACTTACCGCATCTTCGTGCATCATGATGTACCTGGTTGGGAACAATTCATGATTGTGTTGATTATTATCTAGGTTGTATTTCTGTTCTGTCATGACCAGCATTGCCATATAGTTCATTACGTGTGAACTCACACTTCCATAAACCTGCATTGATAAACCAAACACTCTCCAGCATGCTCATTTCTTCCTGCACAGAACCACCTTGTCGCTGGTAGAATACAGAAAAAAGGAATCAAAATACTCCATTATTACAATGCGATGAAAACAATTAAATATATTTTCATAGTAAAGTATGCGAGACAAAACGTTACCTTCTTGCCTATTGATTCGGAGTGGTCTCTACAGTGTATTCAGATAAAGCTACTTCAACATCTTTTGATCATTTCATAGCAGGATAAGGAATTCGGCAGTGATTAATGCATGTTCTTGTTTCAACATTGTCAGCACTATTTGTTTGCATAGCTGATCCAATGCTTGGTATAGATGCTGATGCAAAAGAGACATGTCTTCTGCAAGCTTCCTGCTCAAATGATGCTCTAGAAGTGCGGAATGATACATTATTATGCTGTAGTCTAGGGTCTCGAGAGTTTTCTCGTTCAGGGCAACTTCTTGTGTAGCTAGGTTGTTGGTTTCCAGTATTTCTCAAAATTGACCTCGGCATACTCGAGGATCTTGTATTTTCGCTATACATTTTACTGCTAGCAATGTTACGCCGAGGACTATAAGCTTGGTGCACTAGTCTGACAGAGTAACTAATTCCTGGTAGTTGGCTCTAAGATACTGCCATCCCAGTAGTAGCATGTGTTGGCTAATACTACTGTTTCTTTTGTATGCGCGAACACGAATTGGAATACTAAATTGATGTATGAAAATCACTGTGATTTGTATTTCCTAAATTTTCAGAGTTATGGTCTTCCAATGTTGTTCTTGAGTTTGTTCCACTTCCTCTGTCCTAGTCTATGAAGCCACATCCATGCATTGATTTGTTTTGTTCTACAATCTTATCTAATCTTTCTGTCTCTGTATACCTTCTGTTGTTCAACATGTTAGGCTCCTGTGTGGATGTCTGCTGCACAACGTGCTGCGTTTTGGCATATTTCTCTCCTGATCCAGCATTCCAATAGAAAGTTGGATAGCAGACTGTGCTACTGTTTCACTTATTAATCGTATCGACCAAACATTGCATGTGATTAGCAGAGATGTTTTCACTATGAGTGCTGCTGCCGACTCTTGGTATCTGAGTTGCAAAATTAGGAGTTGCCGTACCCGTTATACCTTTTCCTGTTATCTGTGGTTTCATTTGTAAGTGAATCTCTTATGCTGGAATTGATTCCTCCAGATAAATTATCGGTACATGAACCTCTTATGCTGGAATTGGTTTCTCTAGATAAAATTTTCATGGCAGAAGCTCCATTAATTGGTGTATAACTTTTGGTAGACTACTAAAGCTGCACAGAATGGGAGAATGTTCTCGCGTCGCCATTGTCATTGGCTAGGTTTATATTTTTCAGTGTTATAGACATGTCTGCCACTGACGTGCTACCACTTATTGATATAGAACAATACGAATCATAATTATCAAAGACTTGTCCGTCGTGCTGAATACCAGATGAGTTGACAGACAGTTAAGTTGTGTTGGATTAGCTTTTATTTCAGGTTGTCCTATTAAAGTGATAACAGGTTTTTCTTTCGCTCTCTGCGTAAGGTCAGCCTGATCTGAAGCTTCTGTCCAAAATTCATCATTTCCATCCTAGAAAGAAAACGAATCATCAGTGTTATCTTCTGTCTTCTGTTTCTTTGAAACACGATCATCAAAAACAAGATCAAACTCAAATTGAAGTGATCTCGCAACCACCCGTTTTTCACCGAGACAGTTGGAGTTCTGTAAGAGCTGAAATGTATTTGTACCATTTGCAGCAGGCTGCCTCTCTTCTTCTTGATCACTTGCATGATGACTTGGTCCTACTTCCGCACTTGGAATGCAAAGGCTTGCATTCAAGCGGTTGAAAACATCCGGACCAGGCACAGGAACATGTTGTGGGTTGGAAATTTGTAGCTATCTTTCGTAATTTCCAATATCTAGTTCTAGCACAAGAACCGTAACTAGATTAGTAATATCAGACGATGCAGCATGCACCGAACCAACAGCTTTTTCACTGACCTGTACCTTAAGGTGGTTCAAGCCCATCATTTGAGCATCACGTAATGTATGTTCAGAACCAGGCAGTCTCTCATCAAAAGTATCTTGTGCGTAATGAGTTGCTGACTTAGAATTTAAAAAATGGCTCTAGTCGAAACCACGTGTTTGCACCTGAATTCTTGATATGTCTTCATTGTCAAATGTATTTGACACGCCATTGGATATAGCCGACACGACAATCTATGCATTAGTTCTGTTCCATTGAGATGTTGTATTTGCAGTGTCCATCTCATTCATTGCATGCTCTATACACCTTGTTCGTGATGAAAGCTCTGCCCGGGATTCATTTTCAGTACATGTAATTGAAGTCGCTGCACATACTGTACTAGTGTTGCCCTGAACAATAATTGTATGAACTTGCTGATTTTCAACAGAACTTGCACTTGTTGCTACACAATTTGTAGCTATAGCAGGCTTAGCGATCATCCCGTTATCAAAACCCTGACCTGCATATTCTGTGACAGATTGCATAGATTGCGTTGAACTTGTGACAATAATTATCACTTCATCTGACCGCATGACGTCAGAAGTAGCACTACAATTGGTGGGTTCATAGTTCATCTTTGGTAATTGTTCAATTCTGGACAAATTATCACGTGTCGGTAACATATGTACCAGGTCCTGGCAACAAGATTCCAACTCCTGCATATATTTCATATTATCAGGGGATCCATAACTTTGGTCTGCAGAAGTTAACTTGACAAGAAGCTCACAGTCTTCTGCTAGCCTTCTACATACAGATGTTAGCCTATATGTTGATTTATCCAGCACACTACCTTTGTTTTCAACATCACGCTCATTATCTTCTCTTACGTATAGGGACCCTTGAGGTGTAGAGTATATACCCATGTTCTCATGGTTGAGGATAGATATTTTAGAAATCTTTCTAATGTTGCTCTTCATATTGAGATTCATCGCATAACATGTCAGCATACATGTCCGTCACTATGTCCTGTACTTCTCTGGCAGCCTGGAAGTTTTGACATTATAAACATTATAGCTATTGCCTAGTTTTAATATTATAAATATAGCACTGCACTGCTGAGATAACTGAATAAGTAACACTATGATCAAACACTAGTAGTATGGTTACCTAATTAAACCTAGTATAACATGCAGCTGTAGAAAGAATGTTCATCCTGGTAGGAAGTAGCTAAAGCAGGAAGAAAAATCGTACAATGCAACGATGAGAGAATTTAATACTCTACTAGAACAAGGTCGAGAAATTAAAAACATGAATGCTTATGGTCAAGTAGGCAATGTATATGTAGAACACAAGTATAAGAAGATTCATCATGATCACGAATGAAAGAATTGTGAAGATTATAAAAATTCTTACCTCCGCATGCATAAGTGGGTCTGTTACAAACTTTTCAATGAAAGTTGTAACATTCTGAACTATATCTTCATTCAGCTCGGCATTAGAAAACACAGTTTCATTTATATCCTTCAACTGTATATTCAACATGGACAAAAAAAATACAATACAATAATATGAGTAAGAAGCAAAAAGAACGTAGTAATAATTGCACATAATATGAATAACTATGGGAGTCTTACGTTGTGAACGCCATAAATGTTTTGTTGATGAGGCATCTGGTCAAGACTCTCATATAACGCCATATTTTCAGTTGTCCAAAAAGATATTCTAGGCAGTTCATGGCCTAGAAGCAGAGCATTTGTGTCTAGTAGTTCAAAGTACATTACCTGCATTAAAATTGTTACAACCATATTAAAGCAACAAATCCACAGAAACTACTGATAACTAATATTATAGAAAATAAGTATCACGGTGGATAACTAACCAGGATAATTGGAAGGAAACCACCAAGTGCCCCTTTCAAACCATTTTTCTAGAAAGTGTCAATACAACTAATGAGCTTGTTGAATGCAGCAAGACACCAGTCATAGGAGTCAATCTCATCAGACACTCCAATTGCAGGGAAGTAGTTTGGGATGGCCTCATCATATGTGCTCGGACACAGCATAACTGTGTTTGAAAATAGAACAAGACATGTTTTGAATTGAGATCCTACTAGGTTAGGAGTAATCGTCTTTTCTAGCTCACTGATAGTTGTTGTTGGCCCTGCACAATGAGTTAAATCTCTGACCATATCGCGTATCTAGTGCGGACACGCCTTCTTTATGGTTCTACCCCCAAAGGGGATGCCAAGTATCTTGTTGAAGTGGAAGGGCTTCAGTTCAAAGCTGCATTCGTTGGGAAATTCAAAACTTCTTGTAGTAACGTTAAAGTGAGCAACAAGCCACAAAACTAGTCACCTTGGCAACTCTTCATAGCACATACCAAGCATACCATCAAATTGTATGCTCCTTAGCAAAACCTTCTGGTCATTAGTTAGCCTTTTCACCAGTTTTATAAACTTTGGAAGAGATTACTGAGTGGTGAAAACATGATCAGCCATTTCTGTATGAGAATTTTTTTCTATCGACAGGGCAAAAAGCAAGTTATTAGTTAACAAGGTATGGATTTTTAGTAAGTCATATATGTTAGATTTCAAAGTTATACATTCGGTGCAGCACATAGGATAGAACCATTACAAAAAAATAATTTGAAATCCAAAAAAAATTCACCTCGCAAACACTATACAATGAGCATAAATGAAATAATAAACAGAAATTGAAGCGTGCTTAACCAACACTCGTCCTATATCGTTCTTAATTAGGGATATGCAAGTAATATATCGCTAGCAACAAACACTTTCGTCGTGACCACGGAAAGATTTATATGAAGTAGCTAAACATATGCATAATACAGAGATCTACACATGAGCTAGACGGAAAATCAACCTTCTGGGATACGACAAATCACATAGACGTGGAGGGGTGCGAGATGAATAGATGAACTTCGCCAGTTGAAGTAGATTTTAAAATGTGGAAGAACAACCCTGAAAGAAGAACGAGGAGAGAGCAGCGTTCGTTAAACGCTATATCTGCCTGCCGCAACCCATGATTCTTGAGAAACAAGAAGGTCCTTATTAATGAACCAAGACCGCATGTGTCAGAGCTCTACTTTGTTTACCAGCATTATATTGTAGTATCCTGAAGTACTTCGTAGGCCGTGCATTTTTTGTTTACAAGAAGTACACTACCATTTCATATTATCTTTCACCGAGCAGTGCACAGTAGGTGAAAAACGAAAAGGTCCTCATTATTGAAACAAGACCCCACACGTCAGAAGTCTACATCGATACAGATAATGTTTCACAGTGCATACTACGTACACGGGTGTTGCGACCTCGGATCGTTAAGGATCCTAAGTCCCTGTGATTAACATGCTAGTCCCTGGATCAATAGCTAGCACTTCACAGTCGATGAATATCATGTAAAACACAAGTCATTATTACACGAATAATCCATAGTATAATTATTACAACTTGCATAGCTTATAGCTAGCTCAAATAAAACAGTGGAAACTAAGTAAAACTTGAGTCCATCAACACCTCAGGCTAGCTGCGTGAAGACCCGCAATCCCTACGCACCTTTCAATCTTCGGATTCTGCACATAAGACGTGCAGCCAACAAGTTGGGTCAATACTTTGAATGTATTGGCAAATTACACCAAGGAAAGAGTAAGACTATCTCTACATGTAAGGCTAAGAGTAGGCTCTGGGGTTCATTTGCGTAAAGCCAATTTTATCAATGTAATAAGAAAAGGGGAAGAAAGTTTTCCCTACTTTGTAAACTTTGATAAATAGTATAGGGTCGAATGGAACACGTGGATATTACTCACCAAGTGCCCAATCAACCAAGCACTTGGATATTACGCACGAAGTTCCCAAAATCCCGCCCAACGGCGATATTACTCACGCCTTGGGGTTTATAAAACGTTAGGTTTGGAAAAGAGAGAGGAAGATCTTTCAGAGGCTCCATCCTTCAGATGCTCAAAGTTGTTCTATTTCCGTGAAGACGGCTGATCGATCAGATTGCAATACTCTCGAGAGGTTGTGCATTTTCCCCACAATCCACGATCAAGTCCTTTTATAGACAAGACCATGGCGAAGCCTTCCCTTAGCAGCCCCTCTACTAGCTGGATCCAACCGTGCCAAGAACCTCCAGATGTTGGTACCCGGTTGAGGTTTCCCACTAAGTACTAAGCCAAGATAGAGCCCATATGTATTGTGGTTGCACGTGAAGCTTCTGAATTCTGAAACATGCCAGACTTCTTTGATTCTTGGGTGGCCGTCCTCCACCAAAATCCCACTCGTTGTCCCGACAACCATTCCGCCCAGAAGAAAACTTAGTTTTATTTTGAAGGGGGTTTTGGAGAAGAAAAGTTCGCTCGAGAGAGCTCTCGTACTTAGAAATTTTTTGAGTCTTTCGAACCCTCCCAACGGTACTTGATATATACAAGTATATAGCATAGCAAGCATAACTTAGAAAAACAGGATAACCTATTGGGATGGAAATTCCTAAGCATAGAGCTACTCATGGCATACTACAAAACCGCACTTGCAAAAATAGTACTAAGAAAATCTACCAAAATCCTACACATGCATACTACAGAATTTGAAGAGTAAAACATGCATAGTCAAAACTGGGACATAAACATGAACAAGTGGTGTAACTTGCCTTGATCTGAGCAACACTCTACACAACAGTACTCCTCAGCGCCCTCCGAGCAATCTAACGAAACAAATATGGATCCAATCACAATTTGCACAAAACAAAGTCACGAAGTCGAATATGCATGCATGCAACACAGTAATATGCAAGGATGGATTCAAATTTGACCAAGGGTTTTATTAAGGGGTGTTGTTGAGTTGGGTATGTCATTAGAATCGATTCCCCACTGATTTTAAGTATTTTGGGTTAAACCCTAAATAACCAAGCTCAAAACTAGATCTACAACTCCAATCTACCTCGAGACAGATCTGAACATCCTAAGCATGATATGACAATTTTCTACAGAAGGTCTCGTCGATACAAAGCCAATGCAACAAGAATCAACTAAAACGGAGCTACGGATAATTTTCTAGAATTAAAATACTCTAATCTAAACTTTAAATCCTACTGCAATATTGCTGTGGTAAAACAGCAATATTATTGTAGATCTGTGTTCTACTCAAAAATACGAATCCACCGGTATATTATACGCTATTTTTGGACTACTACACAATTTACTATAGATTTTACAAGTTTTAATGGTTTTCTGCCTATTTAAAAGAAAATAAAAAGGCGGCGCCAACTGTGCAGCGCCAAGTGGCGGCGCGGGATTGGTCCAGGGGGCGTGCGCGATGCTGACGCGGCGAAGACGCGGCGCTGACGTGAGCGATGGTGTGGGCGTGCCACGCGGTGAGTCGCGGTTGGCCCGGGTCGGTTTGACCGATCTGTGCCGTTAGATTTCGATCTAACGGTCGGAGAGGAGGGGTGGTGGCTTACCGGCGGGTGGCGACGGCGGGTGGCGGCGGAGCATCGGCGGCAGTCGGCGACGGTCGACGGTGGCGAGGCGGAGGTCCCCCGGCCCGGTGAAGTAGACGACGGCGACCGGTTCCTCGCCGCGGTTCCGTTCCCTGGGGCGGCGTCGGCTCCTTCTTCCCGAGGTGGCGGCGAGTGGCGACTAGAGGCAGTGGAGTCCGGCGGAGCTCCGGCGAGCGATTGGCGGCGGCTCAGTGGCGGTGGGGTAGAAAAAATTTAGGGTTTTGCGGGAGGCGTGCCGAGGCGTTAAATAGGCGGGTTTTCTTGGCGCGGGGACTACGGAGTCCGCTCTGATTCGGTCGGAGTCGGTTGTGCCGACGCGGCGACGTCGACGTGCTCGAGCCGGACTCAAAGGGAGGAGGGGGATGACGGGTGGGACCCGCTTGTCGGCGGCTGCGACGCAGGAGGCTGGCGGCTGGCGCGGCTTTGGGCCGGCCCATGTGCTGCGCGACACCCACCTGGCCATGCGGCGGTAGGTAAGTCCCGGGCTGGCTCGGCTGGCCCGGTTAGGCTAGGTTTCTCCTTTTTTTATATACTTTTTGTTTTTTTCTGTTTTACTAAAAGTTGCATAACTTTTGTAAACGGACTTCGATTTAAATGAAATTGGTCTCTAAAATTTTGTAAAAAGAAGAGGGTTAGAATGGGGTTATAACATAACACTTTTGCAAGGGTTTTGGTGGTTCAAAAAAGTTTTACCCCTTTTTGTCTATATATGACTATGGGATTTAGGAAGAAAATATCTATGCAGTTTTTATTATGCGATGCCATGATGCAAGGGTATGATGCATGTTTCTAGTAACATATGTAATTGCAAAAATTTGGGATGTTACAACGGGCAGTGCACCTCGATGTGCATAGTAGGTGGGGTGCATTGCACGGTCATTGAACTGCCATAGAAATTTGTCTTGCACCGTCCGTACATCACCTTATGAAGCATTCAGAAGGAAATTCATGCGTATTTCAATGGAAGTGCATACCTCTTTTTAACCGCATTATTGTAGTAGTATCCTGAAGCGCTCTGTAGGTAGTGCATACTTTGTTTACCTGCAGTGCATATAAGTCTGCGTAGCATGCAAGGTGCATTGTACGGTAAGTGTACTGCCATCGCATGTTATCTTGGACCTTTGCGCACAACAGTTTATAAAGCATTTCTAAGGCACTTCATAAAGAGCTTCAACACAGTGCATCTCATGTGCATGGCATTATAATGACAGCATGGCGATGCACAACGAGCAGTGCATGATTGATATTCAATCCGTGCATGTCGGTGTGCATAATAGGTGGGATTGCATTGCACGGGTAGTGCACTACCATTTTATATTATCTTTCTCCGAGCAGTGCACAGTAGGTCAGAAACGAAAATGTCCTCGTTATTGAACCAAGACCCCACATGTCAGAACTCTACTTGGGTACGGATAACTTTAGGCAGTGCATGCTATGTGTAGGGGCAGTGCACATCGCTGTACATAGCAGGTGGGGTGCATTGTACGGTCATTGCACTGCCATACAATCTTGTCTTGCATCGTGCATACAACACCTTATGAAGCATTTAGAGAGCAGTTTATATATACTTCATGAACAGTGCATACCTATTTTTAATCATGAAGCACTCCGTAGGCAGTGCATACTTTGTTTACCAGCTATGCACATAAGTGTGCATAACATGTGGGGTACATTGTATGGTAAGTGCACTACCATCACATGCTAACTTGGACCTTTGCGCGCAG
Organism: Avena eriantha; assembly: GCA_910589775.1. NCBI lineage: Eukaryota > Viridiplantae > Streptophyta > Magnoliopsida > Poales > Poaceae > Avena > Avena eriantha. The sequence continues at coordinate 405,953,993 of OU342743.1, read as the reverse complement.
CAGTTTACCTAGCATTTCGTAGGCAGTTTATCTATAGTTCAGGGTAATGCATCTTGCTATGCTTGGCATTATAACGACAGTATCACGAAGCACTTAACGAGCAGTGCATCTCAGTGTATATAGCAAGTGGGATTGAATTTCACGGCTAGTACACTGTCATTTCATATTATCTTTCACCAAGCAGTGCCCAGTAGGTGAAAAACGAAAAGGTACTAATTATTGAACCAAGACCCAACATGTCAGAAGTCTACATCGATACAGATAACGTTCAGCAATACATACTACGTACACGGGCAGTGCACCTCGCTGCGCATAGCAGGTGGGGTGCATTGTACGGTCATTGAAATGCCATAGAATCTTGTCTTGCACCATGCGTACAACACTTTATGAAGCATTTAGAAGGTAGTTCATATGTACTTCAATGGTAGTGCATACCTATTTTTAATCGCATTGTATTAGTAGTATCCTGAAGCGCTCTATAGGCAGCGCATACTTTGTTTACCTACAGTGCATAAAAGTGTGCGTAGCATGCGGGGTGCATTGTACGGTAAGTGCAATGCCATCGCATGTTATCTTGGACCTTTGCGCATAGCAGTTTACAAAGCATTTCTAAGGCAGTTCATCTAGAGCTTTAGGATAGTGCATCTCATATGCAGGGCATTATCATGACAGTATGACGAAGCACCCAACGAGCAGTGCATAATTGATATTCAAGCTGTGCATCTGCATATAAAAGCATTATTACAAAGCTAAGATGGTACATTTTTTAATACATAACTCGTTAATAGCATAAAGAAATATTCTGTATTTTCATTTATAACATATAATCAATGCTACTTTGAACTCCTTTAAAAGGAGTATCACAAAACCGGTGGGGTGTATTGCAAGGTGAGTGCACTGCCAAAGATTGTTATCTTGCACCATGCATACAAACACTATAAAGCATTCAGGAGGCAGCTCATATTTTTTTGATGATCAGTGCATTATGAAGCACTTGTAAGGGACTTCATATATAGTTCACGGGCACTACATCTCATTGTGCATGGCATTATAAAAGCAGTATCACAAAGCACTCATGGTTAGTGCATCCGTTGTATACGAGCAGTGCATCTCGGTGCACATTACTGGTTGTATATGAGCAGTGCAAAACGGATAAACAGAGCCACGAAACCCATTACAAATGTATTGCCTCTCCCCTGGCGAAGAACTGGTACGACAGTAGATCCCGCATATATGTTGCTATCAATATTGAAGTGTTCTTGGAAAAGGGGTAATGCATTTTCATAATGAATTATGACCCACCTGTCGGACAACATGTTTTCTAGAGATAAAACCTTTCCACCCATCGTTGGTGTCTAAAGAAGGAAGGGAAGGTAGGAAATGTATCTTCTTCAAACTTCTATAACCAGCTAATGCTGGAACAACCCATAACTTTCTCAGCCGCCGCCACCGCCCGCATGTCGATCTATGAAAAGTTTGAACCACACTTCAAAACAAGTAGCAAGACATTTCCATCTCAACAAGGCAAGACAATAGAGAGAGACGTCGTCATCACTGGCACCACAAATCAGGTAACCAGATATCGAACCTGGTCAATCGATTGAAATTCTAGGGATATATGTGATGAGGCGATTCAGCTTGTACTTCGTCTCTACATGGTAGACATGGCCGGCAGCTACATTGTAGCGACAACGCAACAATTTTTTTTGCTAACAACGTAGCTGATTTTTATCTTGAGATTCAAAGGAGATATAAATTCCTAGTTTTAAAGCACGGAGCATAGTTTCTACAGTCATGGGAACCGTTTAATAACCATAATAGTATAGTATAATTGATATAGCGGAAATACTTATATACGAAACTACATGACCATTTGCTATGCATGTAGTTTGAGCAGCAGATAGTACTATGTGTAATCACACAAACTTTTTCACAGTGGATCACATCAATTGTAGGCTACACCAATTCGTTCATTTTCTATCAAAGTAACGTATTACTTTATGTACTTAATAGCAAGAGATTATACAATACAATGAGAAGTTCAGTCGATGTACAATAAAACTATGCTCTAAATATAATTCAGCGATTCCTGATAAATTCTATTTATTATTATGTATATAATCAGGAAAGTTGTTGGTGGTTGTTGTAGAAAATGTAAAAGGAGGAATTAATACCATAGTAAATTTCAAAATATATCGGCATACATATTTCAACTGATTATTTTTGCATCGAAGCGTACTTATATCAGTTATATAGCAGAGAAATTATAACTGTTGATGTTACAGATATGCAAGCAGAGTGCTGCTTTTTTCTCTGTGTGTTATTTTTTTACTAAATCTAGAGAATGCGATATATGCTGCATTACACCAAATTACAAAATTCAGCAGGGACCCAGATTATCTCATTTGAATAATCGTACATTGGTTGAAATAGAGATGATGAAAGGTGCAAAATTCCAAGCTCCAGGAGTAACAGAACGTGTTGCACGTGAATTCGGGATGGTATATATACTTTTAAGAGGAACAAAAGATTGACCATGAATAATTATGGTGCTACTATATTTATTATATCATGGCATAGACGTCTTAGAGCACTACATGATACGTGGGATAAAGAGCATGAGCAGAAACTAAAAGCTCTCGTGGCGTCAACAGAAACTGTACGAAGACGTAACGCAGCACACGCAAACTTGAAGCCAAAGCTGGAAAGAATTAACATCACAATGTCTGATTCATAAGTAATTTCCAAAAACCCTAGTGGTAGAACAAAGCTATGATGCCAAGATCAATCAGGTGGATCAGTGAAAGGCAACAACACAGTCAAGACTCGTTGTAAATTGAAAGATGCAAAGTGTAATGAGAATAGTTTGGTGAGTTTGCTCTTGCAATTAGTAAAAAAACTAAAAATGAAAATAATTTTGCATGAGTACTACTAACAATCATTTTATTGTATTTTTGTTTTGGCAGGTGCAAGTTGATGTGATGGTCTCAATGCAACAAAACAGTGGTACTACTGCATCATCTTCTGCACAGACACGGACAACAAAGGACATAGATGCAGTAACCAACATTCATTTCAGGTACAGCGAGAAAAAATCAGATATAGTGCAAGCAGCTCCTGCAAGCCAGAGAATCCTCATTGATGCTTCAACACAGAATGGTTAGACACACGCAAACATCGACCTAATAGCTGTCGGAATGCCAATGAGTGGCACAGAAGGAGAAGCTTTAGTAAGGTATGTTGGTCGCTTTGCAGAAGACAAAACAAAAACAATCATCACAACCAACGTACTCAAATCAAGCATGATTGTTCAAAATTGGCATGCTAGGAGAGCGCTGAGCAACGATGAGAAACAAATCGAAAGAAAGACACTATATCTTGGATACGAGAGTAGCATAACAAATTGAGGATAGAAGATCACACATGAACAGATTACACATGAGCAGAGTGTTGCAAGTGAACCAGTCAACAACATTTTTTTCAAGTGCAACCAGCAACCATCGCTACAAGTATAGTAGAGTCACAAGCTGGAAGCATTGATAGAGCTAATTGTTCTGATGCAGGCAAGAGAGATTCAACATGCACGCTGAAGCCACAAAAAGAAGAGAATACAAGTCATCAGAATGTCAATTATTTAGAGGAACCGACAGAAACTGTATGCACTAACACCAACTCGGAAGCAATGAGCAATGAGCAGCCTGTGCCCCAGTGCGATGGCACTATTCCTGAAAAAGAGATTAATCCGGGAGAACCTGCGGAAGAAGAGTTAGAGATGGATAGAATGTTTAAGAATGAGTACCTAGCTGTGGTTGAAATTGGTGATGCCACGACACCGGAAGAAGGAATGGAATTTTAGTCAAGGGAAGATGCTTTCCAATTCTTTGCATTGTATGCAAGGAAAACCGGTTTTTCTATAAGCACACCAGCCTTAACTCCAAGAAAACAAGCGAAATGATTAAATAGACATTTGTTTGCACAAAACAAGGTCAGACTCAAATAAGTGAGAAAGTTGTAAAAGAAAGGAAAACAAGATCTACTATGAGGTGCTCTTGCCCTGTATCCATTGTGTTAAAGAAAACAGAAAAATGATGGATGTACAAAACAGTAAAACTGGACCACAATCACCCTTTGCACCTAACAGATTGGCTCATCAGGTTTTCAAAATGCCACAAGTCAATGACACAGCAAGACAAGGAATTTATATGTATACTACACCTTGGAAAGATTCCACCGAGGAGAGTGATGCAAATATACAGTGGAATGAAACTTTAAAACAGAGGAGTTGGTTTTGACGGCAAAGACGTGTCAAACCTCAAGTATGCTGACAAGAAAGACAGCAGAAAATAAAGATATAGAGGAATGCTTGAAGAGGTTTACCCGTCTTCAATCAAAGGTTCCTAGATTCTCATATAAATTCGACACTGACCACACGAACACCGTTCGTAGCATCTTCTAGACAGACGCAATGTGCAGGATGAACTACAAACTATATGGTGAATACGTGTTATTTGACACAACGTCCAGACCAACGTATACAACATACCTTTTGCACCAATCATTGGCGTGAACAACCATGGGAACACAATTTTGTTTGGGATCGGTCTCCGGCAGGACGAGTCAGCTAAAACGTTCAAGTGGTTGTTCAAAAATTTTGTCTTGGAAATGGGTGGTAAAGCACCATAGTACATAATCACTGACCAGTGTAGAGCAATGAAGAAATAAATTGATGAACTGGATATACCGCTTGACACAATCCACAGGTTCTGCCTGTGGCACATCATCAAAAAGATGATAGAAAAGCTTGCTAGCATTTTAGCAAGAAATGAAGGCCTGTCAGAAGAACTTAGACATGTAATAAAGAATTCATTGACTATAGATGAGTTTGAAAAATGCTGGAGGCAAGTATTGGAAAAATACGAAATTGCAAACAACAACCATCTGCTAGATTTATGGGATATCAGAGATCACTAGGTGCCAGCCTACTTCATGGACTGTTTCTATCATTTTTCCTCGTCAACGACAAGAAGCAAGAGCACCAACTCCATGTGGAAAGACTATGTCAACCACATAGACACAATACTGAAATTTCTAGATTTATATGAGGCAATTCAGGTGAAAAGCTTGAGTGCACTCGACAGGAAAAGGAGCAGGACTTCAGAGAAGACAACACCAACATGGACCGGATATGGACTTGAGGCAGATGCAATAAACATTTAGACTACAGGCATATTTCTCAAGTTTCAGAAGCAACTAGCAGATAACACAGCTTTCGAAATAACAAGGAAAGAAACAACTGATAGTGGAATGTAATACGAACTGACCAAAAGAGGTCATGTCACACATCCAGATTTCAACATAGATGTTTTTATAGTTGAAGTGGATAATGAGAATAAGATGTTCTCATACAACTGCAAAAAAATGTCAAGGGATGAAATCTAGTGCTGTCACGTCCTCAGGGTTGTGGTACGTCTTGGTTTAGTACATACGATGCCAGACAATTTTGTGAACCCTAGATGGAAAAGATGCGACCCACATCAGCCATCCAACTATGTTTTTCGTCTTCCTGACGGTAACAAGAAGAATGCAGCAGGTCCAATACGTTATGTGATTGACTTGACTCGTTTTGCTAAGATTTGCTCAAAAGCATGCAGTACAGACAAATCATACCATGTTCTGGTAGAGTGCATTGATGAGATTGAGAAGAAAGTGAATGCCTCAGTAGACCAGGATGAGCAAAGCAACACAGACGGCATGACAGATGTCATTGGTAACTTGCATGAAACAATTCGTACTGTGTTGAGAGATCCCCCAATCATCAAAATAAAGGGTAGGAGAAAAGGACAGAGACTAAAACCAGGGTCAAAGAAGACGAAAAGAAAATGCGGTACCTACAGAAAGAGAGGACACACAAAACCTAAATGTGAATTCTGGCTTAAGGAGAGAGAGGTATATATATACACATGAATAAGTTTTCTTATATTTTACAAAGTATCGTACCTAGCGACAAAGTATATCTATGTAGTTTTTACCATTACAGATTGAGGTTATTTAACAATATATTAAATTTTATTTGCAGGCCAGAATGATCCAGAAGAAGCGTAAGATAAGATCAAAAACTATAACAGAGAAAAGTCCAACTTCAAGAAGTGATTACGAGATGACTGATGCTACTGGTGTAAGTTGTTGTAAAAAATAATAATAACCGATACATTAAGTCGAACTAATATTTTAACCAATAATCTTCAGGACGACCTGACACCATACAAGAGAAGATTTTTTCAGAAAAATAAAAACCAGCAAAGTAAAGCAAGATGTGGACGCAGTTATGTTGACAACACTGGTACAGATGAAGTAAGGTAATTGTACACAATGATACCTATTACAGCATATCTTGAACTTGATTGTAACCACACAAGACTAACATTTTATCTCCTTTTTCTAAATAAAAATCTAACACCACAAAAAAGAAGAAGAGTATGGAAAGAGAAGGATCAACAAAGTCCATCAGCAACATCAAGTGATAACAATTCTACTGATTCAGCTAGAGTAAGTATTATGTGAAATTTATAGCTAATGTCTTTGAAACTAGGAAAATTATTGGACATGATATTTGTTAAGTTGTGAAAATAAAACGTTTGATACATGTGATGCAGATGATATCAAAACCACAGAAGCAGACGAGAAGTTCAGTAGGAATAGCACAAAAATCAAGAGAAGAAAGCAATTGTAGACGAGGGATTGATGGTCAAAATTTTGACATCAGAAAAGAAAGATCTCATCCATATCCCACGCAGAATGTTGTGAATATGTATGAAATCCCTCAGACGGATGCTAACCTCAGTGGAAATGATGGAAATGTTTCTCCAAGTTATGGACATACAGAAAGAAGCTATAGAACGACAGAAGCAGCGAACAATCCAAAGAGGAAGTGTAGTACAAAAAACCAAATAAAAAGAACAGTGATTACAAGGAGCAGTCCAGTGCAGACATCCGTGTCAAGCCACGAAAGCCCTCAAGCATCAATTGAGAGGAATGTACAAACAAGAAGCAGTCCTGTAAATTCAGTACAGTTCAATGTACATAAAAGTAAAAGTACCAAAAGTCTGGTGATAAGAACCGTCAGAACAAGACAAAACACCATTCAAGATGAAGATCCCGACAATGATCGGTCCAGAAGCAATAATAAAAAGGAAGGCACAAGATGTTTAAAAATCCCCAGAAAAGGACATGGTCGTCTACAATGGTATTTGACTGGAAAAGTTCAAGAGCCAAGGCAAGTTTTATATTTCATATTTTTTAAAACATTACAATATGATTCCCCAAATATTTTGCTCTACATACATGTTATAAAAAGATTGCTCACAATGTTTCTTTATTTTATGCAGGAGAAGCAGCAGGAACAGGTCATGATACAAATATTGTTTTGTAGCAGACAGACTCAGAATTACAAATTCACTCATAATAAATGTAAGAAATTATAGAGCAGATTTTTTATTCTTATCAAGTTATCATAAAGTTATAGGAGAAAGTTTTTTGTATTATGGCATTACTTGTTATTTACTGGTATAAAAAGGATACATTGACTACAACCATACATAGCATTACACCGATTTTGTAAATAAGATAAAAACATTAGACACAATAGCCATGACACTCCTAGAACAATCTACTGTGGTTCGAAAGAATAGTTTTGTACCGGATATTCAATGGAATGATGCTTTAAAAAAAGAATTGCACTATATATATATCATACAAACTTAATATATAGAAATGTTTTATTTAACAAAAAAAGTTGAACATTTACATATTATTCTTACAGACTATAAGATAGAACACTCGTACATCTATGCAATCACAATCTAACAGCTGAAATAAGGAATTAAAAAAACCAAGGAACCAGGGCAGTACATAACTAACATCAATGGAAGTCCATGAACTGTATTAAAATACATCTGGATAAAACAAAATAAAGCAGTGCATAATCCTTTAGAGAAGTAGTGTTATGCTTCAAACAACAATGGGCATGTGAATTGTATTAGTGGGCCTTTCTTGTATGGAAGCAGCAGTTTTATGGTTGCGAACTTTTGAGGTCTCGTATAGAAATTTTGTAGTGGGATTTTTTTAATAATTACTAGCACGATTTGCATTATCGGTTGGTTATAAGGATACGAGGAGTCGTGGAAGCGGAAAAGACGGAAGTTGAAACAACATCGCAATAGTTCATCATTAACACCGACGAAACTCAAAAAAACCAAGGTGCCTCTCGAGCGTTGAATTATTCATTCTTTTTCTATTCCATTACATACTTGTTCTTAATAGATTCATCATTGTTCCCTACAGCGAGAAAACACAGATTCAAGGCATGGTACTAGACATCTTCATCCCATACATGATGGACGACGGGCTTCAGACCATAGAGACTCATAACATTCCTGTTCACGGAACGACGGTTCTTACTATGGAGTACACCAATGAGGAATCAACGGTCGATAGAATCCTCTCCATGTACGAGGCTTGGCTTGAAGAGGTTTGTACTGATCCAACTTACCGTCTCATGTTATTAAAATGATTGTCATATGAATTATGCATGACTACAACATAAATGAACTCAAGGTTGTTTGATTCGTATAAAATAGTTTCCCATATTAATTTGAACTAGTTTTTCCTAACCAGTCCTTTTCACTAGTTTAAATACGAATCAAACATCAACCCATACATATTTTATCAGAATTCCTTGATTTTCCAATGGTAGAAACAACCATACTCTGTGTCATATGAATCTCTACAGGATTAGAGTGGATATAGGAAATGTATTCCTACATTATCAAGACTCCTACGTCTTTCATGTCATAAGAATCAATAATACAAGTTCTAAACGGTATCCTTCTCATGTTCATTTCACCAGACTCTGGTACTAATAATCACATTTCATTTGACCCCAGGATAAGAGAAGGTACATTGGACTAGACATTGAATATACTGCTCAAGGAAGTGAAAAAACCATCGCCGTCGTACAACTCACCATGAGAGAGCATGTCCTAGTTTATCATTACGCTAGGGGCACGAAAAAATGCTAGGGACTCCATGATTTTTTCAAGGAAAAATAGATCACCTTCATTAGCGTCGACAAGAGGATTGATTCAAACATGTTAATGAAAGAAAAGTTTTTCATCCTTGAAGAGTACCATGTAGACATACAGGGAATATTCAATACATTCCAAGGTGACAATCACAGGTATCACATGGCTAGTATTGCAGTAGTACTCAATGATTCATCATACACTGAGATGAAGATAGCAGCAAGTGACTCAGAAATGCATAACAAATGGGAGTGGAAGCCAATGACAATGGAGAATCTACATTACTCAGCAAAAGATGGGTATGTAAAATACGAGTTGTACAAGAGAATAACATTCAGCAGCTACTGCCTCAGTTTAGGAAGACATTCTCAATGATAGGCTATGCATCGGGTGTAAAGGAGGTAAAGGATATAAATCCTACAAACATTTTTTGGAGGCAGGTCCATCAGCTGATAGCAATAATAAGTGGGAGGACGAATACACGATGTGTCGAGCAGCAGATATCGACAGGTGGATGAAGAACGATGCATGGTGGACGAAGAGAGACGACAAGGAAGAAGATTGAATTTAGCTAAAGACTGTGATTATCTGAGTACGATCTGCTAGCAGTATGTTAATTCAGTTTATTAATTCAGTTACACAAAAGTGGTTATTATCTAGTATGTTATATTTGTAGAACAATGTAATTTATTTGTGTGTGTGTAAAAATTGTACTAGTTTTTATCATTATCCCGTAATATTTGTAATTACAGCATATGGATGTATAGTTGTATTTCATATGTATATTCCTAATTCGGTCTCGCAGGCAAGCAAGTTAATTGCAAATAAATAAGCAAAATCACATTAACAAGTTAAAATTTTCTAGAAAATTACTTGAACTTTCATAGTTAAACAAATTATTCATTACTAATTGTCTACCTACCAACAAAAGAGCGTACAACCATTCCACCAAGGCAGAATTATAAACTAAGTATTAAAAAAATGAATAAGAATAGTTATGTGCACAAACATTTCTTTGCTCAGTACACTAATGAAGTACTCAAGAGGCAGTGCATAAGTTCTACAAGGGCAGTGCAACTAATCTTGCACACTCCACACAACATTATAATGAATCACCCAAGATGCAGTACATACATGCTGCAACAGCAATTCGGTCGACGACGTGAATCACTAATCAAACACTACTGGTAAGAAAGAGTGGTGGCATCATTACATATAATAATAGTCGCATTCCCCTTATCATGAGAGGGACACAAGTGATTTTTCAACAATTGAAACGAAATCTAATGCATCTAGTTGAATATTCACAGCACATCAAAATAAATCAATAGAAATAACGAAATGCATTACCACATAACAAGCGGTTCATAACATACATCAAGCGGTACATAACAACAAGTGGTTCAACACAACTTACATCTGCACTAATAAACAATCAGAAGGAACTGCAGTCATCACAGAAAATGATGTCAATCTCAATGTTTCGGATTGAAGTGGTCCTGCCTGTGAGGAGAATGGCTTGCCCAACTTCAAGACATTCATGATGAGATTGAACAAAGGTCTTCCACTCATGGGTGATGAAGATGATTCGACCATCACTCCCTATCTTGTACGAAATGAAGCTTACGACACCATTCGCACCAAGCCGTACTCCAGCCACGCCTTCTTCAGCAATTTCAAGAGAAAAAACCATTCTCGAAGGTTGTTTCTAATTAAGCTGCAGAAGTTAGAAATCTAATAACTAACAAGCAATAAAAAAATATAATAGGAAGTAAAAAAATAATGATAATTAATAACATACCATATCATGACGCTGAACATGCGTCCTGGTTAAGCGAGTAACAAGTGCTAGGCCAACGTACAATTCTTTTGAAGGAATGATGTGGACAAGATATCACTTTTGACTCTTGGTAAGCTTGCATCTCTGAGCAACAATTGTATAATCCAATGGTCCTTCTTGCTCCTCATCCTCCCAATCCTCCTCATCAGACTCATCCTCTTTGCCCTCATCCTTGTCATCACACTCATCCTCCTCGGTCTCATCATCCTCGTCCTCATCCCCCTCGTCGTTCATATACATAACAGTGATACTTGGACAAGGAGATCCATTGAAAAAACCACATACACACCAGAGTCGATTTGGTTTTTAGAAATAAACCTTCTTCATGAAGCCTGCAAGGCAAGTCATTGCTCGCTCTTTGCGCACGTACACAACATACATTCGCCCAAGATCTTGAAACTCCACGCTTTGTACTGTTGTTCTATTGAATTCTCTCCTTATATTGCATGGGATAGTCTAAAATTAATAAAATAATTAAATAAATGACAATAGTATGGAAAGAAAATTCAATTAATGTAAATAGCAAAAATTATATGCATACCAATGAATGCTCAAATAGACCATGTATGAGACGGACAAGGAATAGCGAGGCTGACATTGTTTCATTACTACAGTCTGTGAAACAAACCTGACACCATGCCATATCCTAAAAAATGAAAAGCACTCGTTAATTTATGATAAGTCTAGCTAAGATTTAAAAAAGCATCATATTTGGAATGAACATAAAGTAATTTTAGAGACAGAGTAAGTAAGCCAAGTAGGAAGCACAAATAATTTTTTTTTCATATACTAGAAGGCTCAATCACACCACCCCAACCCTTCATTACATTATCATATTGTAACTAATCAATAGAAAAATGAAAGTAAAAAAGCATAATCAACCTAAAAGTGTATCCTCATTGCATCATCACATTACATGCTAAATCAAAAACCCATATCTCCATATATATACAAATTGAACAAAACCTTAATATCAAAAACGCTGTCGAAATTTTTTTATCTATACAATTTATAATATGAATCACCAAAAATATGAATCCATCTTATCTAGAACTATGGTTCGAAACAAAAAAGACTAAAACATGCAAGATTTATAGGGTAAAAACGAGGGAATCAGATGAGCATACCTTGAGAGGGAGATTGGGGAGCTAAACAACGGTGAAATCCTTCACAGCCGATGGTTTTTAGGGGTGCAATTGAGAAGAGGGGAGATGGGAATAGGAGGCGAGCTCTCTCTGCTAGTCCTGGCGGCTGGGAACGACTAGGTCAGGATGGGAAGGGCAACCACGCGCCTGACACTACATCTATAAGTGTATGACCTTTATGTTAGGCGATACACTGCCAAAGCACTTTGTATTACACAGTCCCCTCAGCAGTACAATCTAAACTATACGGGCAGTACTATGTATGTAGTGCATACATTTTGTATATGCCCATTTGCATCGCAAGTCGATTCTATACCACGGTGAATGCACTGTCGTTGCACGTTATCTTGCGTCATCCACACACCACTATATTAAAGACTTAAAGAGCAATGCATAAGGTTTCCATAGGCGGTGCATATGCGGCTACATGGCAGGTTCAGTGTATTCCAGCATAAGGATGCAGTGCATACGTTCTGCATAACCATACGTTCATCGCAGGTGGAGAATATCTTCCACAGATCGCACATCACTATATTGTAGAAGACGACATGCAGGCAACACAGACAATGCATATGACTTGAGCCAGCAGTGAATTACGGCCTAGAGATGTAGTGCATCCGTTCTAAATGAATAGTATGTGTCTGTGTCCACCGCACATGCCGAAAGTCTTGCACAGTTGGCATAACACTGTATTGTAGCACACGACATGTAGTCCACATAGGCAGTGCATATGCCTGTTCCGGGCAGTGCATTACCGGATAGGAATGCAGTAAATGCGTTCTAAATGAATAGTCCGTGTCCGTGTCCACCGCAGGTGGAGAACACATTGCACAGTCCGCACATAACTATATCGTAGCACACGACATGCACTCCGCATAGGCAGTGCATATGGTTAGAAAAGACAGTTCACTCCTGCCAAGGGATGCAGTGCATAAGATTTCCACAGGCAGTGCATATGCGGCTACATGACAAGTTCAATGCATTCTAGCATAAGGATGCAATGCATATGTTCTGCATAACCATACGTTCATCGTAGGTGGAGAACATCTTGCACAGACCGCACAACATTATATTGTAGCAGACGACATGCATGCAACACAGGCAGTGCATATGACTTGAGCCAGTAGTGAATTACGGCTTAGAGATGCAGTGCCTCCGTTCTAAATGGATAGTACGTGTCCGTGTCCACCGCACGTGCCAAAAGTTTTGAATAGTTGGCACATCACTGTATCGTAGCACACGACATGCAGTCCACATAGGCAGTGCATATGCCTGTTCTGAGCAGTGCATTACCGCATAGCGATGCAGTAAATGCGTTCTAAAATGAACAATCCGTGTCCGTGTCCACCGCAGGTGGAGAACACATTGCATAGTCTGACATAACTATATTGTAGCACACGACATGCACTCCGCATATGCAGTGCATATGGTTAGAAAGGGCAGTTCTCTCCTGCCTAGGGATGTAGTGCATAAGATTTCCAAATGCACTGCATATGCGGCTACATGGCAGGTTCAGTGCATTCCAGCATAAGGATGAAGTGCATACATTCTGCATAACCATACGTTCATCGCAGGTGGAGAACATATTGCACAGACCGCACAGCACTATATTGCAGCACACGACATGCAGTCAACACAGGCAGTGCATATAGATGTCAAGAACAGTGCCTTCCTAGATAGAGAAGAGATGCATTCGTTTTTCATAACAAGTGTGTGTCCGTGTCCCCTGCAGGTGGACCACATATTTGATAGTTCGCACATCACTATATTGTAGCACACGAGATGCAGCACACACAGGCAGTGCATACGGCTGTCTTAGAGAGTGCATTAGGATAACCAGCAGTGCATATGCCTCTCACGAGCAGTGCTTTCCCGAGATGCAGTGCATAAGTGTGGTGCACCAAAGATACGCATTGTATAAATGAAAGGTGGAGAACATCTTGTACATTCATCAGTGTAGTATAAATTACCACCCGAGATGCAGTGCATAGGTGTGGCGCACGCAGTGTATCTCGGTGTGCATGGTAGGTGTAGTCCATTCCACGGTCAGTGCACTGCATGCGCACGCGTTAAAAACGGTTAGTCAGCGTTATTAAAGATAGCGTAGCAACCAAGCGGCGAGGCATTATGGATTTGGTGTGACCTGTATAAGTGTGCAATTAATGCTGTAAACCTCTCGCCTCCTCCTCTTAGGCTTATAAATAGTGCCGGCACCTCTTCACACTTCTAACAACATCAGTACCAGGGATAACGATTCGATCTCCCTACCTACCACCGGCTTCATAATGCGTCGCCGCCTACCCACCTGTTGGGCCAAGTTCCCTCCGGGTGCTCGCATACCACTTCCAACGCCGCCTAGCTCCGACGATGAAGAAGAGAAAGAGGAGGTCTCGTCGCAAGAGTCGGTCACAGCTCAAGGTGTGGTAGCCGCTGCGGAGGAGAAGCGAAGCTACAAGAACCTACATGAATACGGCTCTTCCTCCGCCGACAGCCACCAATCCTACGACCTGATGCTGTCGCCAACCTCAACTAAAGTCGACTCGTTCGGTAAGGAGAAGACGAGGCGGGAGGATGCGAGGAACCACGAGGAACAGACCGCGTTCCTCGCTTCCGTGGAGAGCGAGAGTATCTCTGCTCCAGCGTCGCCGGAGAAGGAGAAGGAGGAGGTCGACTCATTCGAAATGGAAAAGAAGATGTGGGAGGATGCCCGGAACCGTGAGAGGGCCGCTGCCTATACGGCGCATAGGGCCGCTGTTCATGAGGCCAACAGCCTAGCAGTTCTGGAGATGAGCAATCATATTCGACAAGCAGTGGAGGCGAGGAGGAACCAACGCGCGACAGCGGCAGCAGCAGCGCAAGCGGCTATGGATCCAGCGGCGACGGTGAACGACGATGAGGCAGGTCCATCATATGTCATCCACATATACAGTTACGAAGACGATTATGGGATCCAGCTTTATATTAGGTTTTTGTTTATATATCCATAAATGCCATTCAAATCTTGTAAAATATCTCTTGATTTGGATGGACTATTAATTTATCTTAATTTCGTAAAATGCCATCGATTCCACGGTAACCAAGGAAGAAATCCGGTGCATAATCATCGTACCGGGCAGTGCATGACCTTCATTAATATACATCCTGATCGTACAAACCAAGGAAGTGTATAGCAGGTTTGAAATGCAGTAGTTTGTTACCAAATCAAATGGGCATGTGCATAACAGGCCTGTGTTTAAGAAGTAGAGCTATGGTTACGTACTTTTAAGGTCTCAAATATAGTGTTTTTAATTAGTTTTTTTATTTTTATGTAATATGAGGCAGTGCATAATACTTTAGAGAAGCAGTGCCATGTTGCTAATAATAGTGGGCCTGTGAATTATATTAGTGGCCCTTTCTTGTATATAAGGAACAGTTGTATGGTTGCGAAGTTTTGAGGTCTCGTATGGACAATTTCGTAGTGGGCTTTTTTATATAATTAGTAGTACGATTTACACGATCGGTTGGTTATAAGGATAGGAGGAGCCGTGAAGCGGTAAAGGCGTAAGTTGCAACAATGACGCACCAGTTCATCATTTGCGGCGCCAAAACTCTGAAAACCAAGGTGTCTATCTAGCGCATAATTATATATTATTTTGTAGTCCATCACATACTTGCTCTTATTAGATCCATCCTTCTTTCCTACTACGGAAATAAACAGATTCCAGGCGTGGTACAAGACGTCTTCCTCCCATGGACGACGGGCTTCAGACAACAAAGATTCATCACATTCCTGCTCATTGAACGATGGTTCTTACAGTGGTGTACACCAACGAGGAATCCACGGTCGACAAAATGCTCGCAATGTACGAAGGTTGGCTTCACAAGGTTAGTACTGATCCAACTTACCGTATCTTTGTTTGAAAAGGTTTGCATAAGAATTATATAGAAAATTTGCAGTACTTTTTCCTAACCAGTACTTTGAACTAGTTTTCATTCGAATCAAACATTAACCCAATACATCCTTTTTCAGAATCCATTGTTTTTTCCTATGATCAAGCAAATTATTTGTAATATGAATTAATGTAGCATTAGGGCCTATTTGGCACCTACTGTTTTTTCTCAATATTCGGAAGATCCCGTAGTATCTAAAAATACTGTAGTTTTCAATAGTTTGGGCGTTTGGCCATAGTAAAATACCAAAGTTTCAAAACTGTGGTATTGCAAAAACTGAGGTTTTTTTGCACGGTTCAAGAAAGAGATCTGGAGCTATTTTTTAACAAATACTATGGTTTTGTGCAAACTGTAGTATTGATTGCCCGACGGTGATATACTATGGTTTTAGAATACTTTGGTTTGACCAAAGCCAAGAAGCCAAATGGAGCCTTAGAGTGGGCATGGAAAATGCGATCCTACATTTTTCTCTACTCCTACGTTCTTCACGCCGTAAGAATCAAACATGTTTCACTAGATTCTTCTACTTACTAAATGATCAAATTTTACTTGACAGGATGATAGCAGCAGGTACATAGGACTCGACCTCGAATACACTCCTAGAGGCAAACAACAAACCATCGCCATAGCACAACTCTCTATGAGGGAGCACGTCCTAGTGTATCATTACGCCAGGAGCACGAAGGAATGCCAGGGTCTACGACATTTTCTCAACAAAAGACAGATCACGTTCGTTAGTGTGGACAAGAGGATAGACATAAAGATGACGAAGAAAGAGAAATTTGATATCCCTGACGAGTACCACATCGACATACATGATATATTCAATTCAGTCCCACGAGATAATCACAGCGATGGCATGTCCAATCTTGCAGCAAAACTCATTGATAGGTCATACATTCAGATGAAGACACTAGACCGTGCCTCAAACATGCATCACATATGGGAGTGGAAGCCAATGCCGCTAGAGAATCTGCGTTACTCAGCAATAGATGGATATGTCACATACGAGTTGTACTAGAGGATAACGTTCATTAGGAATCTCCTCGGTTTAGATAAAACAATCCTGGATAACAGATGGAGCAATACGGCATCAGTCTAGAAGAAGATGTTGACAGATCGGAGAAGCAAGAAGATGGCTAGAAGGAAATGTGAACTCAGGAAAGACTTTTGTATTGTGGCTATGATATTATATCAGTATGGTGATTTTAGTTGATAACCACATATAAAATGTGGTTTTGATTTGATATTTGCCAAACAATGTATTTAACAAGTTGGAAACCCTGCTTAGTGTGTTATTCTTTGAACAATGTGTAATTCTATATAATCTGCGCATTCTGAATGTTTTCTTCTAGTAAAACAAATCATATATCCGTTTTAAATACAATCTTCTAGTTTGTGTAGGATTATGATAGTTATTCTCATTAATTAACTGTATAGAATATAAAAATAAATAAAGATGCAAATAGAAGTAAAAATACAGTGCGTACACAAAAACTCAATGGCAGTGCATATTACCTAGTTAAGGCAGATCAATCAGTATCACTCCACACATCAGAACTCGGAAGCCGAAAACATAGTGGACAAAAAAAATATTCAGGCAGTTCTTAAACCATATGACCAGCAGTGCAAAACTTGTGTCAAAACACATATGCCAACCTAAAATCAGTTAACACAAAACTGCGCATAAATTAGGCAGTGCACACTTTAAAACCTAGGTAGTGCAAACGGCACAGCTTGTGCAGTACATCAAAATTGGGAACTCGAAAGCCGAAAACATAGTGGAAAAAATAACTTACCAGGACAGTATATAAACTATCTGACTGACAGTGCAAAACTTATCTAAACACACATACTGATCTTACCCGATATGGCAGTTCTTACGCCAACCTAGAAGCAGTTAACATAAAACTCCGACCAAGAGAATACAAAAATAAATAAATATGCAAATACAAGTAAAAATGCAGTGCGTACACGAACACTCAATGGCAGTGCATATTACCTAGTTAAGGCAGATCAATCAGTATCACTCCACGCATCAGAACTCGGAAGCCAAAAACATAGTGGACAAAAACAAATAAATATTCAGGCAGTTCATAAACCGTATGACCAGCAGTGCGAAAACTTGTGTCAAAACACATATGCCAACCTAGAAGCAGTTAACACAAAACTGCACATAAATTAGACAATGCACCCTTTAAAACCTAGGTAGTGCAAACGGCAGAACTTGTGTAGTACATCAAAACTAGGAACTCGGAAGCCAAAAACATAGTGGGAAAAAATAACTTATCAGGACAGTACATAAATTGTATGACCGGCAGCGCAAAACTTACATAAACACACATACTGATCTTACCGGCTATGGCAGTGCTTACGCCAACCTAAAAGCAGTTAACATAAAACGCCGACCAAGAGAATATAATGTCACTCCCCAACACTAAAGTAAATAGAATATACCTTAGAAATAAACTGTGTGCAAGCAAAGACAAGTAAACATATACTGGTCAATAAGAAGGCAGTGCACGAATTACAACTTAGGCAGTGCACTCCGTATAACTTAGGTAGAGCTTGTGCAGTGCATCAATGAAATCTAATAAGGCAATTCGTCAAATATAATTATAGCAGATCACTCATGATCACCTAAGGCGTCAAATTAAGCAGACGAAAGGCAGTT
Organism: Avena eriantha; assembly: GCA_910589775.1. Lineage (NCBI taxonomy): Eukaryota > Viridiplantae > Streptophyta > Magnoliopsida > Poales > Poaceae > Avena > Avena eriantha. The sequence goes on along the minus strand of OU342743.1, from coordinate 405,935,324 downwards.
CATTGCATCTAAACAAGGCATAGCAACCAAAACTACCACCCCATACACGATTCCGGGTTCCCTTTTGTCTCCAACCCATGGAAAGGTAGTCCGAAAAAAAATTCGCGGAAAACAGAGTCATTCTGCTACCGTCGTCGACGTTGACCAGGAGCAACAATATCCAGAAACAAACCGCCCAACGCCGGCAACCGTAAAAAAACCCACCTTCCCACACCCACACCCCCAACACCAACAACACACACCATGCTCCGCCAACAGCAACCACCCCAGATCGCCCCGCCCCCGCCGACCCACGCCAACGAAATCTAGTCCAACCCTTCAGATCCAACCCACCACCACCCGCACCAAACAATCCTCCGACGGTAGAAAGTTCGTCCCTAGCAACCTGCACCGATTTGGAACGGAACTCCCCGGCGACCTTGATAGAGAGGATACGTTCACAAAAAAGGTAAGCGGCGGAAGGCGAGAGAGCGGCGGAAGGCCCCTGCTTCCTCTTATTCAAGAAAACAAGCGTAGTAACCTACAACAAGGGGTACGCCGAATTCATATAAATCAAAATCATATAAATCCTGTTTAACACTAGATTCTTCACAAATCTATAAGAGAAAGTAAAATTTATAGTACATATTATCTAACTCCACTTTTAATTCATTCATTCCAGTTCCTTATCACCATACAAAGCATATGTGACTAACAGTTTAGAGATTACATATATACGGTTGTTTTTTATAAGTAATTATTGAAAAAAATAGGGAAATAGAATTCGTATATAAAAAGGATAGACAAATATATTAAAACATTGAATCAGTGAAAATAATTACTAAGGATTATAAGATTACATAAAGAATTACTAATTTTGTGCCATAGTTATTATGAATTGTCTTATGCACAAATATTATTTAATTATTAGGTGAAATGGAGCAGAACAGAAGTCCTAGCCCTAAGGTATAGAGCAATATACAACATACTTTGTAGTCATCACTAACATAAATATAGAAATGGCATTTATTTAATACAACTTCTTCGTAGAACATACTAGATAATACCGATGCTGACGAAAAAGTCATTGCTGACCCAAGGTAATGTTGTAAAACAAAGTAAAAGTACATATTATTACTATTTGTTCTTCATATAGTAAGGAAAAATATTGTCCCAAAACAGATAACCAGAACAGCAGTCAGGTCCACACCAGTCAGCTATCAATAACACCATCACAAAGTGTGGACTGCACAGAAACACCCACACAGGAATGGCAAGTGGAAGATCAACTATCAGAAGAGGAAGAGAAGAAAAAGAAGAAGAAAGCAGTAAAAAAATTGAACCTAAATAAAGTTAAGAAGAAACTACCTCTTACATCAACCTCTGAAGAATGTGTGGACAATGAAAAAAAGGAACAAAACATACCCCTGGAGGACCCAATCCCACTGAGTGTTCAGCTTCCAGACAGCAGTACCACAATAGATTTACAGTCCAGTACTAGAAGATTGAAGAGGCGGAAAGCAATAGTTCCAGAAGAGCAAGGTAACCCTCAGGAAAAAAGAGGAGAGCATCTAGAATATCAAAAGGAGAAAAAGGACATCTGAAAGAGCAAGAGAACTACATAGATGAGGATGAGAGTAGTGACGACGACGATGAAGACTACAACATTCTTCCAGAAGGAATACAATCTGAAACAGAAGATGATGATGATGCTGCAGGTGATACAGAAGAAAATGGAGGAGAATTGGATAATCAGGTTAGTAGAGATTTACATAAATAAATTAACCATATGACATTCATTTTGGAAAATCCATAGCATGAACTGACAGCATAAAATCTTACATGCAGCAAACAGGGAGAAAACGCAAACTCAAGGATTAGAGCAAGAATATGATTCAAGGAACCTTGACAATAGGTGACAAAAAGCTACTCAAGCACACTGGCACAAACTAGACAGTAAGGTGTTCACTCAAAGAGCTCAACGAATTGCTTCTGGAGATCCTTAACGATGATCAAAGAAACAAGCTATCAAATGTTGGGTGGGGATTCCTATTTAATTACAGAGTAACATCAAACCTGTCACGGCCAATGATCTTGTGGTTATACGAGAAAATTGATGGAGTTACAATGGTAATGGAACTTGGAGCCGGCGTGGACATTAAAATAACACCAGAAGTTGTGAGATCAGTGTTCGGCTTCCCCGGCGGACTTAACGCAGCTCCATTACCATCAGTGTATGGTAACACAAAAGCTCTCAAATGGCTAAGGAAAGAACTTGGAATAACAGCAACAAAACAAGTTCAATTTAATGATCTATATAAGCAAATAAAGAAAGGTGGCACATGTCCTTTCATAATGCAATCCATATTTCTGGTGATTTTCAAGTGTATTGTCTGCCCCACTCTACACGCAAGGATAGGCCTAGAGGCTAGAATGGTACAAAATGTAGACTACAAGAAGCTTCATCAAATGGATATCTGCTGCGTAGTAGTGGACGAACTGAAGAGAGGAGTTCATAATTTTTTTGCAGAGAAGAAACACAGAAACAAGAAAAAGGGTAAGGGTCCTATAAAAAAACAAATACCAAAGGAGCTGAGGGATGCGCAATTCTGCCTTTAATAGTCTATCTGGACACTAAAAGGTTTGAGAATTCAATCAACACGATTAAAACACCAAGCCTGCATGTTCTTGACAATGAATTATTGTTATCCATTGTGAAGAAGGACAGACAGAAACATAACATTGAGGAATTCGGAGTATTGAAATATGTAAGTACACATACTAATAATATATATCTTTGTATTTCCTTATTGCATATCTAATTTCATTCTGTAAGATAAGAAGATTGAGCATCAAAATATCTAAATTTTCCTCTTCACATGAAATAGGTTAAGACTAGTTCCGAGCTGCAGCACTACAACAAAGGTTTTCATACAAAAAAAATAGTTCCTCAACTGCAGTGGTGGATAATGACTAGGAGAACAGGAACAACAAGTATGCAATAGTTGTTGCCGGAGACAACTCAAACATTCCAACTAAAGAACCTTCTGTCTAGCCAAATCCAATCGGAGGTCTCATGACAGATGTTGAGAAGATGCAGCAAGCAATGGATCTCCTGAGACAGATTACAGACAACCTAGAAAACATATGTCACAATTTAGAAACTGACAGCGAACTAGGCCTCATCAGTAACTACAAACAAGATGTCAACAGAGTAGGACTTGAGATTCTAGACACAATCGATAAGCTTAAGTTATACATGGAGTTGGCGAAAGATATAGAAGTTAGATTAACATCAAAAAGAGGACCTGTCAGAATGGAAGATCCTGCATCATGTTCATTGCCGCAGAATGAAACTGAGAAAAACAACTCTAACAGTGTTGATACGTCTAAAAAAACAGAAGACACAACGATCGAAACTACAAAGGTAATTTTTATACTTATAGCAAGTTATTGCACGATATAATAAGAATGATTGTTGCTAGTTTAATAGTGCTGTATTATTTTTTTAACGCATTGGACAATCAGGCATATGCTACCAATAATGAAACTGCATCAAAATGACAGGAGCACGCAACCTCAAGAATAACAAAAGACAAATCTCTAAAGGTAGATGCTCTTTTAGTAAAAGGGGAAAATATGCTATAATATAAAACAAAAGAAAAATCTGATGATGGTTATAACATTCATAACAATTCAACAAAGAACTAATATATACTTTTGATTGTAGGAGGACGCAGGAGGAGATACAAACAACTAAACTCTCTCTGATGAAGCAGCAGCAGCAGCAGAAACAAGCATACACTAATCCGACACAGCGAACATGCAAGAACATGATAAACAAGAGGAACATCAGACAGAAGATAAAGAAAAACAGAAGATTAAAGTTAAAGACACAGAGCAGAAGATTTACTCATAGTCAGTACCAATCTGGCAACAGAAGGTCATATGACGTAGATACAACTTATATTTATGAAATTAATTTGTTGAACAATCTGATTCATTTGTAAATATACCATGTATCTACTGGTGTGAATCAATTAAGGACACACTTGCAAAATAGAGCTTGCTAAACATATCAAAAAATCTGGGTGTAATGACCATGAATAGATTTGTATGAATTATTATGGTTACAACACTAAAGTATTAGCTAGTATACCATTGGCACTCGTCAAACACGACTGTTGAACCAGTAAACTGCCTCTACTACTATAACTGAAATATCATCCAACTACCATTCTGATGCACTGCCTAACATTACTCATTGCACTAATTTTTCTGCACTTCATTTTTTCACACACTAACAATTTTTTCTTTCCACAGATACAGATAGTGGATACCAAGCAAACAAGGACAACAAGGAAATACAATTCGAATGGACAAAATTGTATAACCTGATATGCAATTTCACAAACAAAAAAAGTGTCAGAAGATGGTACAACTATATTAAAGTGATATGATTAATAAAATTATCATTTTGCACTTTGCATATTTTTTCAAAACCATACTGTGTTATAATAAAAATTACTCCACTCTGCAGATCTAGGTATATCTTGAAGCACGAGAAAACCAATACAAATGTGCCACTATATTACATATCACGTGCTTTCAGAAAGGAAGGACTGCTAGGCGATACAGAGGGTGAATTGGTGTTTACCTATCTTGAAGAACAACTTAGGAGATCCAAGTCGAAGAAGAAAATTATTCATTACAGAGCAAATGTAAGTACTATAGAAAAAGCAACTGTAAATAATAAACAAAAGTCTTTATATATTCAGAACAAACAAAATAACGGTTGTTTTGCAGCAAAAACTTATTAACGGTTGTTCGGTAGAGGACTTGTTTAAACCAGACGCAGCAGACCGTCTAGACAAATACGAACTAGTAATGACGAGGGTTTAACTCATCAATGCCCATTGTTATGGACTTGGGTTTTGGAGAAGGAGGGAGTGCTTGAGACATCTATCGGCTAGCAAACAAGCACACAGGGGACAAAGGATTTACCTAGGTTCAGGCCTTGTAGAGGTCCCTACTCCTGCTTGTCTGCTCGTGGAATTATCGAGGGAGTCGAAAGTTACAATGGTGCACAGATGCAATCTGGCGAGAGTTGTGAAAACTAGGGTTGTGTCTGTCCTCCTCGCCGCCCCCTCCTAGCCTTTATATAGATAGGCTAGGTCTTAGGTAGCAGGTCGAGTCGGTTACAAGTTAGGGTTTTCCCCTTCAAACTTTCTATCTTTAGCTTCTTCTTGTCTCGCAAGCAATCGAGAGTCCGCAGATCACTCGAATCCTTTCGTCTGGGTCTTGGCGACACCGTGGGCCTGTATGTATTTAGACCGTATATACCAAGCTTGAGTACCTGTAAGGTATACCCATGTCAAGTAAGTAGAACAATAATGTTTATTACAGTATATATTTGACAACTTGAAGAACACCATACTGCAAATACAAGCTTGTATATTCAATTTTTAAATAGAAAATATGTTAACAAATTTTAAATAATTGCTCATGCAGATAATGTTTCCTTTCCTCGAGCGACCTCCTAAGGGAAGTTCAGGTTTAGTAGGTCACTGGTTCAAATTGACAGTAGATATTTTGGAGAAGAAGTTCAGAATATATGATTCATTGAGAGAGCCAGGGGATATTGATCTTGAAAAAGTATGCTTAAAATTGATCAGGAAAATAAAGACATTGTGGAGTGAAGGTTTTGGAACAATAAAAATAAAAGTCCAAACGCTGGATGATTTTGAGGTAGTATATGAACACATGCTTCTAGAAGATAACGGGTAAATGTTCATACATAACATACAATTTAGTCTTGCATTGAACTACTTATCTTTTTCAACTTTTACCCTTCTGACAACAACTAAAACGAAAAACATTATGTAGCTGTGATTGTGGGTTCTTCATGCTCTATATGATCGAGAACTGCACCAGAGATCACGTTCTGGAATTCACAAAAAAGATATTCCGGATTACAAGGAAATGCTTCTCATGAGGATGCTAACATCAGACATCTTCAGCATAAACATCGAAACATTAAATGATAGAATATTAGGTAATCCTTTACACAGATTTTTGACTAGTATTGTTCACACTACAGTATGTTGTTTCATAGCATTGTTACTATCAAGTGCAACACAAGTATTTACAAATTTGCAGCATCTACAGGCCATTCCAAATATCAAGAGTTATTCGCAAGAAGAGATTTCCAAGAATTGAAGAGAGATATATTGCTAGGAATTCAAGAGAAAGAAAAAAAGATGTCAAACAAATCAATGATACAACTGAAAGAAACACGGGAGAAAGAGATCTTCAGAGAAAGATATAGAAGAAATTTGGTGCAAGGATTCGATGGAAGAACAGAAAAATCGAAATCCAGAAGAAAGACTTGTTTTCATTCTAGCTGAATTTAAAGGAACAGAGAATGCAAGGAAAGTACTGCAAAAACTAATCGAAGATGCATCAAAACCAGATTACAGAGAGTAAGTGTAAAGCTTAACTTGGTACAGCTAGATTTCTTTTAATTAGCCTAGATATTTTTTGTTCTAATCTAAACTAACACCCCTGTAATACTAATCCTGTTTTTTGTAATACAACATGAGAGTATTTATGAAGACAACTGCATACAATGAATCAAGAGATTTTACTCTGACATATACTGCACGTGAACTAGCAGACATTTTCAAAGAGAATGGATGGATAGACAATGAATTTTTAGATATCGTCGTCCACACATGAAGAATTAATGATGAGTTCAAATATATTTTCCAGGAAGGTAAAAGGATAATCCTACCCACACAGGTAACATTAGTATTAGATTTTATGGACAAAAATAAAAAATTCAAACCTGAAGACATTGCTCGCAAAATTGATTACCTCATAGGAACAGACGACCTTACAAAAGCAGGCATAGTGAGTTATTTTAGAAATAAGCATAAATTTCTATATTCAGTATTAAGATACCTCATAAAAATAAAAATTACCAAACGTTTAAAACTTACTTGAGTATTATATCTACTTCCATACACAGATACTACTACCAGTTCATTGCAAGAAGTTTATGTCTTAAATGGGTCTGCTTGGAATCCAAAGGTTGAGATCATAGACCCCTTCGCATACAATAACAGTAAAGAGATGGAGGATTACCACAATAACATAGGACAAACTCTGGTAAGACTTCTACCAAAATGTAGACATTACTAGAAAACTTTTACTAGAGTTAGAGTGTTATTTCTCAAAAAAAAACATATCAGAACTTACTATCCTTTTTATCTAACAATGTCACTATAATGTTTCAATATATAGCTAAGAAGGTTTGAACAAGTGCTAGAGTGCATTTAAAAAGATGACACATTGCCAAGATGGAGTGCATCATTTAAAAGTGCATGCTACGTGAGAACTAAAAAACAAGATGAAGACGCATGTGGACTATGGAAAATATATTACCTGCAGAGATACAATGGCGAAATTATAGAAAAAGGAAAGACGTCAAGTGTAAGCAATAGTAAGATAGAAATGTTTCAAAAAAATTGATTACATATAATTGAAAACTAACAAGACTTTACAATACTTATCAGGACACAAGCTCCAGTATCAGAGATGAACAAATGTACATAATGTTGTTCCACATATCTAACCAAGCACTGAATAACCTATCAGAAGATCTTAGGGAGTTGGGTCCAGACGTGGAGATGCCAGAAATTGCAATAACATTAAGTGATTAGAACAAAATTATGAAACATGTACATTATTTCGTCAAACCTGATTGCATGCACATATTGCATCTAACTAGTCAAAGGCAAAGAAAATTACAATATATATGGGCGTAAGTAGACACTTGTTAATCTGTAACAGATAACTTGTTTTCTGATTTTAAGTTGGTAGTACAATATCTATTTGCAGTGCATCAGCATCTATGGGCCAGTGCATCTGCATACACTCTTGCATAGCTATGTGTAAAAATTATATTTTCATCACACTGAACCAAGTAGGAACTGCATCTATGTGAGGAGTGCATATCGCAAACGCATACAACGATAAAAACAATTGCATAGCTATGTGTAAAAATTATATTTTCATCACACTGAACCAAGTATAAACTACTTCCACATGATGATCATAATCAACCCAGTATAAACTTCTTATAGGTGGTCTTTAAACAAACTGCTTACATATATATTCTTGCACTGCCATGGACAAATTGCATACATAAGTAAAGAAGGCAGTGCAAAAAATTAGCACAAGGCAGAATATACATATTTACGAGGCAGTGCATCTAAATCTACGTGGGTAGTGCATGCACCACTAAAAACACTCTTCCATCCCTATGTGTAAAAATAAATATTTTCAGTGCACTCAACATAGTATAAACTGCTTTTAGATGATCATTTTAAAAACTGCCTATATAGATATCCTTGCACTATGATAGAACCATGTGTTCATGAGTAAATACGGCAGTGCAGCCAGTTGGTCAAGGCAGAACAAATAAGCTGTATAGCACACATGGAAAGAACACCGCAGTGCACCGTAGCTAGTCAGAGCAGTGCAAATAGAAAAATTCACTGACAGACAGACACTTGCTTCATTACATACATACTTACTTAATTACATACATTCTTACTCCATCACATCCATTAAGTGCTCTTCATAAACACCATTACAAACACTTACAACATGATATGCCAAATTTTGCTAGCATTTAAAATATGGAAGACGCTTCACAAGTTATTTGGACAGTTTCTTATCAAGCTCCTTGACCTCTTTGTGAATGTTATCCATGCACTCTTTGCAGTTACGACGGAGCTCAAGAATGTCCTTTAGTGATTTCATTGCATGTAGCCTGTCAAGACATGCATTTTTTGTTGTTTCAATGTCTTCAAAATGATTAGCTCTCATGTCGACCAATTGCTCATCAAGCTTCTGTCTATCAGCTAGTAGCTGAGCCATATCCATCATCAGAGTATCCCGCTCTAAGTTCTAGGCTGCAGCGCCAGCTTTATACTTGTTGAGCTCCACCTTCATCATAGCAGCATCTTCGACAATGTGCTGCATTCCGACGATCTCGTGTCGAAGACGGTCACACTCTATAGTAATAGTCATCTTTTCTGCCTCCTTCTCGGAGATCTTGACACACGATTCTGCTACCTTAGCCTCTCAACAGCAAGTTCATTACGAAGCCTCTGAGATTCTGCATCAACATGATTACAGCCATCCAAAACTCCTGTAACTAATGCCAGTGAATCCTAATATTTTCACAGAAAACAACAACAAGATTTAGTGTAAATAGAACTGATCGTAATAAAAAATAGCCAACATACAAATACACGCACATTGATTAGCCCGCTCGGATGCACTACAGGAACAGATGACGACGGAGTAGATGCCAAATGCGAGCAACCATAAACACCAGAGGAGTAAGACCTATATGTAAGTTCCAAACGTCGACGACACAACAAGAGCTTCAAAAACCTAATCCAAAAAATTAGAAATGAATACAAGAAAAGATTAAAAAGCAAAACTAACCCGGACACATCGATCTTGCGACGGTTGCATCGAGACGACGACTAACCTTCGGCGAAGGAATCCACGATGGTGGGCAGCAGGGCAGCGCCCTCCACGCCCCATCTCCTCCACTCAGCAGCTTCGAAACGTTTCATAACGGCTGTCTGCTGCTTTCTAGACAAAGGCTTCCTCATTGGATCGATGGAAGAAATAACTGAAAATACAACTAGAAGAAGAACCGTCTAGAGGAAAACAAACCGTCTAGTAGAAGAGGAACTGGGACTGGAATGTGAAATGTTAAGCATCGACGTCTGAATTTATAATGTACTTATATACATTGAACAATCGTCTCACCTACCAACAATAAAGCACACCCGACACATTATCCTGGATCAACGATTGACCAAAGCTATAATACTATGCCTAATATAAACGCAATTAACAATTCAGCGAATGAAACAGCGCACACGGATCGAAAGTTAAGTTTACCAAGGTTGCGAACAATAATGCGCATGGCACTACAGTCAAAATAGAGCAGTTCAACATAATACAATACTAGGGCACTCCAACAAGCTAATAATATGGCAGTGCACGCGGATAAACTGTGCAGTACTCAATGTAGAAATTTGGTAAAAAGTATACTAGTTTGAGTAAAATGAACTATAAAATTTCAATTACCCGTTAAAAAAAACATAGACTAAATGAAAAAATAATGGAAATAGTAATTACCATAAAATGGAGGGAAACCGAAGGGACTCCATTTAGTTCACTCCACCGCTCTCCCACTACGCACGTCTAGAGCACTTCCTGAGAACAGTTCCCGAGAACATAACTGTTGTGGTTGGTTGATTTATAAATGGAGGGAAACCGAAGGGACTCCATTTAGTTCACTCCACCGCTCTCCCACTACGCACGTCTAGAGCACTTCCTGAGAACAGTTCCCGAGAACAGTTCCTCAGAGCAGAGCAGTTTCTCAGAAAAGTTCGTCCCCTCCTGATCGAGATTTCTCCTCTAATCCCATATCCCTTTCCTTTTCTTTATTTCTTTCAGTACTAATCCTTATTTTTTTCCTCATTTCAAGAAGCTTTGTTCTTTTATTTGAATCTCCATTCCATTGTCTTTGTACAACTCGACGGTGAGTTTTGCATCACACTTCCATCTTATTTTATTTAGTTTCCCCGTAATCCTTTATGTGTTCTTCCTATCATCTTATCCCCGTAATACTATGGTGTAATTTATGCCATTATAATTGATCGGTGTGACACTTTCTAGATTAGGAGTTAATGCACAGTTCACTCCTTAAATGCATTATTAATTTTATCAGGTGTTTCTTGAAATGGACTGTACAGTGTGCGGGCAACCTGCCAACAATTGTGGTAGGGCACAGAGGAGAGCAGCCAGCTTCTAGGTTAACATTGTTCAAGGTTTTCCCATCAATGGTGTGGTAAGTTTTTACATATTTACGAGAAGGTTTTCGAAGGTTTTATTCAAAACATTCGAAATTTTCATTTTATGTACTGTTTCTTTTACTGTCTTGTTGTCACATGAACTAAACCATGTTGTTTACCTATACGTAGTTCCATGCTCATTTAGGGAAAGACTAAATGATTTCACTCCGAATTATTGGATGATTGCAAACAGTGAAGCATTAAGGAATTTTTATTTGTTCCTCAAGAAGTCTAATGTTAGGAAAATAATTTGTGGCCCATACTAGAAGTCCCTAATGAGGATTTATGATATAGCACTTGGAGATGTAGTGCATTTTGAATATGATGACAACCCACTTGATCTTGTTGGTTTGAACTTGACCAACTTATTTCATGTAAATGTTTACTCTAATGGTGAAGAGAAAAAGATTCATGAAGCATCTGGTATTTCCCTTATTTACTGTAAATAATTTGCACATACAGTTTTTCCTTGTCCTACTACTAGATCATCATAATAACATTCTTTAATACTCAATATGTATTTCCACTCATTAATCAGAGGTGGGAGATGTGCCTACATCTATCAGAAGCATCCTGCACAGGACCATCTTCTCAGACATAAATGCACTAACTGAGCAGCAAATGGCTTCAATCTTATTTGGCATTTACAAAGATGATCATGTCACAGAACATCAGTTTTTTGAAAGTAAAGATAAAAAGCATTTCTGGGTACATAGGATGAATATGGAAAACCATGACCATAATGCACTGGTTAGTTTCCACATATTTAATCATATTTTATGTTCAGATTCAACATATAATTTAATGAACTTGTTAATTTAGAATGCTTGTTAAAATACTAACTTTTTTCTTTATTGCAGTTCATGCGAATTGAGGCTGTAGATGGTCTCAGGTACCCAACTCAGGGCATAGCACATCTGTACAGGCAGGGACATGATCTTGAAGGAAAAGAAGAGAATTTTATTGCATCTGCATATACTGTACAAAGCGACAATAGACGTGTCAGCTTCACCACATGATGGCATGACTTCACATTTGTTGTTGATGTTCGATGGGCATCACTACTTCTCATGAAAGTAGAGCATATGCAGGAGCACCTTGGTCTCAAGTTTGTTGAGATTGTCATCTAGTGGTTAACTTGGGAAAACATTGTTCAAATAGTCATCTTTTCTTGTTTAATCTAGTGCTGAAGTGTATTGTATTCGTGTGGTTTAGTAAGTTGAACATCTTTTATCTACTGTAATGTCAATGAATGTACTCAGTGAGTTGAACAGTTTGATCATCTTCTAAATATTGCATATGTGAATCTTTGACCTTGAATACTATGCACTGCTCAAGCTACAACCAATGCACTGCCTCCCTGTGCTACGAGCAAGCCAATCGAACTCATCCTATAAGCAGTGCACGGTCCAGCAAAGCGCAGATGCTCAGCACTGCACTCTATGCACTGCTCAATCTACAACCAATTCACTACCCCCCTATGCTACGAGAACGCCACTCGAACTCCTCCTGTAAGCAGTGTACAACCCAGCACATCGCAGATGCTCAGCACTACACGCCATGCACTGCTCAAGCTACAACGAGTGCACTGCCTCCCTGTGATATGAGCAAGCCACTCGAAATCCTCCTATAAGAAGTACACGGCCTCATGTAAGCAGTGCACGGCTCAGCAAAGCACAGATGCCCGGCACTGCACTCCATGCACTGCTCAAGATACAAACAATGCACTGCCTCCCTGTCCTACGAGAAAGCCACTCGAACTCCTACTGTAAGTAGTGCATGGCCTCCTGTAAGCAGTGCATGGCTCAGCAAAGCGCAGATGCTCAGCACTGCATGCCATGCACTGCTTAAGGTACAAACAATGCACTGCCTCCCTGTCCTACGAGCAAGCCACTCGAACTCCTACTGTAAGCAGTGCACGGCCTCCTGTAAGCAGTGCATGGCCTCCTGTAAGCAGTGCACGGCTCAGCAAAGCGCATATGCTCAGCACTGCACGCCATGCACTGCTCAAGATACAAACAATGCACTGCCTCCCTGGCCTACAAGAAAGCCACTCGAACTCCTACCGTAAGCAGTGCATGGCCTCCTGTAAGTAGTGCACGGCCAAGAATAGCACAGATGCTGAGCACTGCACGCCATGCACTGCTCAAGCTACAACCAGTGCACTACCTCCCTGTTCTACTAGCAAGCCACTCAAAATCCTCCTGTAAGCAGTGCACGGCCTCCTGTAAGCAGTGCACGGCCCACCACAGGGCACATGCTCTGCACTGCACGCAATGCACTGCTCAGGCTACAACTAGTGCATTGCCTCCCTGTGTTACGAGCAAGCCACTCCAACTCCTCCTGTAAGCAGTGCACGGCCTTCTGTAAGCACTATGCGGCCTCCTGTAAGCAGTGCATGACCCAACACAACACGGATGCTGAGCACTGCACGCCATGCACTGCTCAAGTTACAACCAGTGCACTGCCTCCTTGTGCTACCGGCAAGCCACTCGAACTCCTCCTGTAAGAAGTGCACAACCTCCTGTAAGTAGTGCATGGCCCAGCACAACACAGATGCTCAGCACTGCACGCCATGCACTACTCAAGATACAAACAATGCACTGTCTCCATGTCGTACCAGTAAGCCACTCGAACTTCTACTATAAGCAATGCACAGCCCAGCATAGCGTAGATGCTCACGATATAAAAAATGAACTACCTCCATTACTATTAGACACTGCACTGCCTCATATTACTATTAGAAACACAATAGCATTAAAAACAGTACCCTTAAAAGAATTAGTTCAAACTATAGATAAAAAGGAGTTGAAAGTAAGACCCCTCCTATTACACCCCACAAAATCTCCATTGCCCGTAAATAAAACAAAAGAAACAAAATAAAATAAAAGTAAAAAAATAAAAGTAGATACTATCTACTGAAAAAGAGAAAAAAGGGACCGACAAAGAGAAAAACAGGACCGAAAAAGAGTAACTATAGCACTGCGCCACTGCCAAGACAGATTATTGTGCACTACCTCTCTGTCCTAAAAGCAAGCAACTAGAACTCCTCTTATAAGCAGTGCATGCAACACAAAGCGCAGTTCATACGAACCAGAAAAGAGAAAAAACCAAAGAAAACCGAAACACCGGGCGAGGTCCTGCAATAGAAGAAAACTGTCGAACGCCCCACCCCAAACATCTAGAAGCGCTACAAGAACTATACGTGTCGAGAAAACAAGACACCCTCGATCGACAGGACGCACTAAAATCATCCACCTGCTGCCACGAGTAGCGTCGCAGAGCATACTCCCACGAGGGCGCCCTTTTTCTAGCGTTTTCGAGAAGTTTTTGCCAACTTTTTCCATATAGAGGATGAAAATTTTCAAAAACATTTTAAATGTGAACTCAATCGGAGTTATAGAACTCTGTAGAGAATTTTCCTCGTAAGCACCATCATGCAGGAAACTACAAGTCCCAATAGTTCTGTCAACTTAATATCATCCAAACAGGTAAAACTCGGTAGTTTATTATAAACTACAGAAGGTAAGCTAAAATAAAATTCTCTTACAATAGATTTCGGCGGCCGTGTTCCATTTCTTCCTCCATACCATGTATGCAGGGCTAGTCCCCCCTTTTAAGATTTATTCCTCACCCTCCTGGCTCACTACCAGATTCATGTGTTGCACTTGCAACCCAACTCTGTCACTATCATTTCCGTCTATGCTTATTTCTACGAGGAATTCCTAGGAGTCAAGCCCTCTATGCAACTACCTGGGATTCAATTTAATGCAATCATGACTCCATGATGCAAGAATAAGATAGAAGCATAGATGTATATGTATGCAAGCATGAGGAATTTCTTGCCTGTTGGATCAGCAGTAGGGTAACTGGGATCCAGGTAGTACTCTTGGTTCTCCTGATAGTTCCCTTGCTCGGTGTCTGTCCGGAATAAAAACCAACCACACAAAGGGCCATAATAAATAAAGTGCACAATCATATGAATAAATGCATCAAGCAAACAAGGTATGCCATGATAGAATGATGCACAATTACATGGTATAACAAAGTATGGCATGGGTGAGGTGTGGAAACAATAATAAAACACTTTAATTAATTATTTAGGCCTGTTTTGCTCCCATAAACAGTTCTGAATATTTAATATTTATATGATGCATGCTTCAATTCATATCACAGAATGCATAGTTAGAATGGGCTCGTCGTGTTGATCAATTTAGACATATTATTTGTTGAATTTGGAATTACGGAAATAAAGGTTTGAATTTATTAAATAGTATTTAAATTATTTCGAAATTTTAATTTTCTCCAAAATTATTTTGGATGGCATATTTGAATTCCTGGCATTTTTCTCAGCAGAAAATATATATTATATGTATTATTTGAATTGATGAATTTAAAACAATATTTAAATGCAAAACAATTAATATTGGGTGAAAAGTCAAAGGTTTGACTAGATAGAGACAAGTCTGGTAAAATTTGAAAACAAGTTTGAATTCATATTTCAATTTGATTCATATTTCATTTTATAAGTTTTTACGAATTCAAATTATTTAAAAAGATATGAATTAATTTAGTTATATTCTTTTTCTAGAATTTCATTTATATTAGAAAATCGACGAGAACTTTTCTTACATAGGTGTCGTCTACCCACAGATGATGACATGTGGGGACAGGGGGTGTTGCGGGTCCACATGCTGCGGCCCAGCTGAGGCGCGACACGTGGGGGATCCAGGGACTGCCGGTTGAGGGTTCAAACAAGGAGGGGTCTAAGAGTAAAAGGTTTCGGAGGTTCCCAGAACTGACGAAACTGAACACTGGATTGCGATAATCTATGCGGCGGCGATGTCTTTCGAGCACGACCGCGAGCTCGTCTCTGCGCCAATTTTATCGTGTAGTAGCTCATTAGAAAGAGGGCAGATAGGGTTACAGGCTGGTGCAAGAGGATCCGTGGAAGGTGGGGCCAGAACATGGAATGCAGACGCCGTACTGCAATAGCGCCGGCGGTGAGATCCGTGGAACTCGCATGAACGATGGCGACGCAACCATTGGACAGATCGTGGCAGCGCCAGAACGAAAAGCAAAGCTAGTACATAGGGCTGCAACTAATGTTCAGGTGGTCTTGACGGAGGAGGGCTACAGCAACGGGAAAACGCTGGGGAATAGGAGGGTGGCAGGTTGGGCTGCAGGCGCAAGCTGCAGAGTCAGAGCACTTGTGGCTGGCGGTGACTATGGTAGAGGCACACTTGGAGGCTGCTCGACGGCGGGCTACCCACGGCATAGCGCGAGAGGGGAGAGGCAACCATATCATAGGGGTAGAGGATTCTCACCAGATCTCATACATGCGGTCGAAGCTTGGTTGGGGGGAAGCGATCGACAGTGGATCTTTCTCGCTAGGAGCTTTGGTTGCTTGCATTTCATGGCGTTTTACGGATGCTCCAGCAAGGTCCTGGCTAGGCTCTAGAACAGGTCGACGTAGGAGGACACTGGGGCAGCCCCAGGTGCTGGAGGTTTGCCTTGGGCGCACCAAGACGTGTAGATCTTGAACACAACATGGAAAAAGCTAGGGTTTTACTAGGAGGTGGCGATGGCTTTGATGGGGAGGAAGAAGGGAGGAAGATGGGTACTTGGGATATCATATCTGACCTGGGTGGTTATGGTGATAAGGAGGAGAGGGGAGAGGCACACGGGGTGTTCCTCCTTTGAAAAAGGTAGAGAGAGAGGGGAAGCTAGGGTTTTTCTTCTATCTTCTTTGTTCTTTAGCTAGAGAGGGAAAAGGAGGGGGTGGTCCAGGCGTGGTGTGGCTGGAAGTGGTGGTTGACCAACTTTATTAGCAAGAAGGAGGGTTTTGGTTGAATAGGTAGATAGATGTTTAGGGCAGATTAACTAGATCTTCCACTTTTTATTATTGGAGTGATTTTCATTTGTTTTCTAACAAGCACAAAGCTATGATCTAGCAAACATAAACCACATGACAAATGAACTCAAAAGATTCATATGGATAGAAAGGAAAACTTTAGCGGGCAAGGTTTGAGTTCAAACAAGCAAGCCTTCCAACAACCAAAAAGGATTCAAATATAAGGATATGGAACTAGATTGCATGGACCATGCATGATGTAGGGGTAGAACCACTACACTTGCAAGCATGTGAATTATACTCTGATGTGAACCAATCAAACCATAGCAAGAGTTCATTTAAATAAAATTTTATTTGAATGATAACCCAATATAGTGTGTATAATCCACTATGTTTTAATATGACCAAATCAAGTCAAATAACACCCTTATTTAAAGTAACCCCATGAATTGGGTAGAGTGGCTTCTACCTCCATAGCATCCAATAATGAGCCATGTAGAACCCCATATCATTTATTGTGAGAACAATATACAACATATATGGGGAAAGGATAACAAGATAGGAATCACCCAAATTGTTTATGAGCTAGATTTAAATACCATAAGAAATGCATGGGCTCATACATAGTTTGGACGGTGTAATTATAAGGTGATGACAAAGAAAGGTGGTGGAGTTAGAATAGATATGCCCCCAACTCAACTTGGCCATTAAGCAATATATCAAGAAACAACTACAATATATCAAGAGGCAAATACAATTAATAAGGCAAATGCATTATGAAGGGAAGAACCAAATGAAGAGGGGTTTTATATGATGCTCAAATGCAATGTGCCATGGTGACATGAGCATGATATAATGATGATGCAGTTAAGGACATGTAGGAAGTAGCAATATATAGACTAGGTAAGTAGCATTACAATTGTTAGACAATTGGGATGATACATTTAGCAATCTTATTTAAATAGTCAATAAATTCGTCCATGTGTGACCTTTCTTCAGAAAAGATATAATCAACTTCTTTTAAGAATCTATGTTCCTCATCTAAAAGTTCATCCATATTCAAAGTAACATTAAATTTATTTATTTTGTGTTTATGATATAAGGCAAGTAAGTAAAAAACTAAAATTAAACTAAAGAAAAACTCACAACCAAGCAAGTTAAAGAAGTAAACCTCCCCAAGCTTAGATGATTGCAAGATATAAAACAAACTGAAAATAAAACTAGATGCAAAACTGAAAGTAAATCTAATATCTAGTGCACACAAGAATAAAAGCGTAAGCGCGACGCTTCCTAGCAACGGCGCCATAAAAGTACTTGATGACCGCCAAGAGGAGGGGATCACTAGAGTACCTCTCAATGCGGAAGTAGGATATAGATCCGCAGGAGCAAGAAGGAAAAGGTATCTATTCTCTACAATGAAAGTGTCACGAGTTTTAATTGTTTGTGCAGTAAACAAGTTATTGTAATAAGGAGGTTGATTTAATTCTTGGGAGTGGAATGCAACAAAAAATCTGAAAGTGTCCTAGTCCTCTTCAATACAAGAGGAAAAACACGATGGTTTTATCTTATAAGAACAATGGACATGGGTTCACTCAATCCTCTCTCTCCATCTATGGTGATGATCAAGTTATAGATAAAAGTACACACAATTTTCATGTTTCTATGGTGACTTTATGGAGACTACATGTCCTAAAACACATAGTTGAACAAATACTCATTTGTGTTGCTAGGTCACCCTTGTAATAAGGCTAGCGTTGGTTGTTATCACACCACACATCATACTTCTCCCTTTTACCCCTAGATAAAGGATGTTTGGCTGCGTCGTGTCACTCAATACATATGCAGTTGTCACTCGGCCATCCATTACCTACATACATCATACTTCTTAATGGAGAACACCCCAAACACTAATGTTATGATTTATTTGTTGTGCATATTACCACATCTATCTCATCTACCTCCACTTGGTGGTGTCAAACACCTCATGACATGCGTAAACAAGACATTTTGCATAAATTAAACCATTACATACATCATAGAATATTTCCAAAGTATGAAAATCCATAAAAGATCCAACAATGCATAACAAGTATTATCTCACACCATAATATCCACCATAGGAATTACATAGATAGATCCATAATTATGCAAGGCACATCATATGGACTTCACCAATGATTATACATAGATATATTAGATCAAGTTACCACCAAAAAACCCATAGTACATGGGATAGACTACTGCCCTCTCATCATGGAGAGTGATGGGGAGGCATTGGTGAAGGAGGAAAGGAGGCCGGAGGTGATTCTGGCAGCGGTTCCCTCTCCAATCTTCCTCCAGCGGTGGACAATAGACTCTCTTTTTGGTCTTCTCGTTCTCTGCCTCCTTATATTTTGATATTGCATCGGGGGACCTTTATATAGGCTTTTTAGGTCAAACTAAGTCGGTGGGTGAAAGATTGAAGCGAATCGGATGATCGAGGACCAAAAGAGTGTGGGTGGCGCGTGTAGTGGGTCAGGACGCACCACCACACCTCTTTTGGGCCTCTGGGCCCATCTCCTGAGGTCCAAGCACTCCAGATCATCCCTGTTCGTGAAATATTGACTTTCCCAGAATCTTAGATCCGTCTTCATTTAGGTCCCTAAAAGATAAAAATACACAAAACATGTTTTTCCTGTCCTGCAGAGTTATAACCAAATAAAGGGGATCATTGGTAAATCCCCAAAAATCAGTATGAAACATGGATATAAAATTATATATGTTGCAAATATGTGTGAATGTGTATCAATAAACTACAAAGTTCAGGTATGCATTTTACATGTAAGTACAAATCAATGTGCTTAGAAGTTTACAATGGTCAGTTGTGAGACATCAAACACATACTATATTTTCTAACACACATGTTTACTCTTTTTTCTCTTCTAGTCTGTCCAATAAACGAAGCCCTATAAGTTATCTCAATAAATGCAGTTGTAGATTTACACCCATGAAGGAGAGAGTCCGTGGCATGCATAAATGGGCATGTCCAAATAAAGCGATGTAGGCTTTTTATTGCCAAGTACTGGAACAGACTGTAATACGACACGCAGATTTTATCACATCATACTTCATATATAGACTAAGAAGGACAGAAAATGATACAAAATCAATGTAAAACATCATATTTCTGACTAATGATACCAGATTCATTGGAACTAAAGAGTTTTTACATTGGCATCCACACTTTTTTGAAAACTATTCTAAATGTTAAACTAATGCCACGTGGGACTCCTCCAGTACGGCGAAGACAACATTGTCATGCTTTGTCTTGGCGAGGACTACATGATCTAGCTTTGTCACGATGATGAGGTTGTGCTTGGGATTGGTAACGGCCAAGCTGACCCGCTCCAGCTTGTGCAAGATGAAGATGCTACAATATGGCTTTGGAAAGAAGAAGCTGACATGCTCTATGTTGGGGACATCAAAGGCAGCGTCCTTCTCGGACTTGCAGAAGACAAAGGATTTGTCATGGTGCTCCAGCATGGAGACCACAAAGGAAGAACACTTCTCAGCTTTGGGTAAGACAAAGCAAGTGCCTTGCTCCGCCTTGAGGAAGACCTCGGCCTTCACACCAAAAGTTGGCGAGGGATATGCCCTGAGCCTCGCTTCACGATGATAGCCAATGTCGAGAACCTTGTGGAGAGCATGCCACGACACTGACCATAAATTCCTTCGCTTGCTAGAATTGTTACACTTCGGCTAACGAGGACCCTCGTAATGCCTGAGAGACCCTACATGCTCTTCGCGGAACTTCTAGTCCCAATAATCGTTGTCGGGCGCGAACCTTTGATGAACACTATCCTTGCCTAACATGGCCTGACATCGGCGCTCGATCTCCGCCTTGTGGTGTAGCCCAGTCGGTGGAGGCAGGATCGCTAAGCCTCCTAGGATGACGGTCCAGCCTTCCGGCATAACCGCGGCTGGCGGCACCAAAAGGTGTTACCAAGTGCACTCACTCGCCTTCCTTCTGTCAGATAGAGCCTAGCATGTTTCTCTTGGAAGGGAATAAGAAAATGGAAGAAGATGGGGCTAATGCTGCGAGTAGGAGAAGAAGATGAGCGACATGGGGGTTGATGGCATTTTTGTAAAAGTGAGGATGCTTCGAGAAATAGAACAGTTAGGCGCATAAGTGTGAGGGACCGTCTAGGGAACCGATTGCAGCATTAAATAACGATGACTGTTTTTTGCCCCGTTTACGGGTCTAGACGGCGTAAACCAATCATTACCGAGCATTTTATTTCATACATCTACGCTTTCTAAATCAATAGTACACAACAATTAACACATGATGCATCCACTTAGGACGTGATATGAATTGCTGGTGTTCATAGATCCAATCTATTGTACACCTTTGTCTGGGAAACTCACCGCGTCATAGATCATATCATGGATTAATGTCTATAACATTAAGCTGACTTTTTTCTCTATTTTACTTTAGAATAAAAGATATTTTGTTGCTAGATGTTGTTCTTCATCTCGTTCATGTACTTCAATTTCGAAAGGCCTCGTTCTTCAACAGACAAAAAATGATGAAAGAGCACGCTAATCATGTCTTAAAATCTAACGAATCGTCCATTTAGTTACCATCTTCCAGCACGTCCGAGTATTAAACGTGTTCGCTTATTGCCATATTCTCTTATCCACATTTTAAGAAATAAAAAAGACACAGCAAATCGTTGCATTTTATTTTCAGTCCACGACGATGCTCGATCTGGACATTTTTCTCTTTTCAACATATCCACTTTTCAATAATTTATTTTGAACGATTGCATTTCAATGTTTTTGTATTTCACGTTATCGCGTATGAATATTTTATGAACCAGAGAATCGTAGAAGCACGCAAAGAGGAAAGCAAACTCCAAAAAAATACAAAAGAGAAAGAACAAAAGAATCAACAAAAAATAGGCAGAAAGGCAGCAGAACAAAGAAATCAAATAAAGAAAAAAAAAGAAAAGAAGAAAGCTCGCCGTGATCACTAGTATCACTAATAGAGACCCATTCTACTACTACACTGGAGTACAAGAGACCAGGTGATCACCGTGATCTTGTGTATCACTGAGCGAGGCCTAGGCTACGACTGCACCGAAGCGCAGGATCCCAGGCGTTTGGCATGTGTCCCTCACGCTTCAAAAGCTCTAGCATACTATTTCAGCTAACGGCCATCAGCAGCCGTGTCACCGGAACAAACCGTGTTCATCGGCTCGATGCACGCGATGACGATAGTAATGAGCTGAAACAAGGTGGAGGCAAAAAGAGAAGAGAGCTTATCTAATGCATTTCTTGAAGAAAATACAAGAAGAAGCGTCTTATACTATTTCCGCCCGCTTACAGCTAGAATTTATGTTGCCAGCTATTCTATCGTCGTGTAGAAAGATCACGCTGCCAGATATGCTCTCCCACATGCCATAACGGTGCCAGCTCGGCTATCCACCCGTGAGAACCTGTGTAGTCTATGATCTACGATGACAGATAACATGGATTTACATTGCCATGTCGACTTTGTACGGCCCCACGTTTGCAAGAAACCGCGGCCGGCACGGTCTTATCGTGCCATGTTGGCTATGGGAGGGCCCAGAACTACGAAAAACCTCTCACGGCTAGAGTCTACGTCGCCACGCCAGCCTTGGACAGGCCCCACGCCTGCGGGAAACCGCAGCCGGCATGGGTTTATAGTGCCAAGTCTACTCCATGAGGGCCCCATGGCTACGAGAAGCCACAGAAGGCATGCGTTCATGAAACCATGTTAGCTCTTGGCGGGCCCCTCCACCCGGCGGGTGTGGAGGCGTGTCGCGCCGGGAATGCCTCTCATAGAGTGCGGTCCTATCCATGTATGCTGACAGTAGGCCCATTGTTGGGGGGATACCCCCGGGTAGGGTAATGCCGGGGTATAAAGGCCGAGTTAGCCGGGCTACGGCGCGGTCAAAGCAAGTGCTGGTCGGGTCACCTTAAGGCAGGCCGAACCATAGAGTGACCCGGCCCGTGGAGCATCTCCTTAGCCATAGCCCGGCCGGCATAAAATATATACCGGCCATTTTTGTCTGTCCATTATGTAGGTACCTTCGTAGCCGGATTAGCCACGTGCTAGCCAGACTATCATATGGCTTCCAAGAGAAGGAAGGAATCCCCCGTTGGTCAAAAGGTGGCTTTATTAGCTGTAGCATGAGCGAAGCAAAGCAAAGAGGAGGATCATCGGGTCAGGGGCAACCAAGGTGACATGGGCAGTGTCGGCTGACGCAACCCATGTCTGATGACGCTTAAAGACAAGGATTACGTTGCGGGTTACGTCCAAAGCCCGGACGAGCCGTTAAAGAGAATAAAGAAGCATCTAGCTTTAACCAAGGGGCATATTCGGAGAATATGCTGCCACGTGTGCCCTAGCTTTGTAACCCGGGCTCCGCTATATAAGGAGCACCGGGGCCTTCATAGAAGGGGATCGATCATTTTCTCTGTCTAAGATAGAACTCTTGAGCTAGGTTGTGGGGGGTAAGAGACGTAGTCTCCTTCTCACCAATAGCTTGAAGAGGACTTGTAAACACCATTGATAGACAGAATACAAGAACATTTGTGCGTGGAATCACCATGTTCTCCCTCCCTGGATTCCCCTAGCACACATTGGCCCCATCTATAGCCTATCCATGGCATCTGCCGTGCCACCACCACGAAAGTTGGTGCCCACCGTGGGGCTAGCGGTGCTAGAAGGGGTGAATATCCAGACGGGAAGCATCTCCAGCACCGGCGAGCGCGTCGTCTCCGGCCTGCTTCAGCGCTTTGGAGCGCTGGACTATGTCAGCGACAAAGCAGGGAGCTTCGGCAGGCACCCCCTCCGCGCAACGGTGTCTTCATCAAGCTTGGCACGCATAAGATCTACATCGGCATGGATGAGTCTTGTGTTCATCCGCGGCACATCGTCGATGGAGGCGAACCATCTCTCAGTGTAGCTCGTGTTGTGCGTATCACTCGCCCCACGAGCAGCGTTGAGGTCCTGATGACCGCGCTAGACGCGGAAGCAAGCAAGGGCCTGACGCCAGAGCTGGAAGTCACGCCGAAGCAGACCAGGTCTAGGTTCCCCACCACTAGAGAGGCCGGAGAATATGCTCCAGCAGGCAATAGATAGCCTAGCAATGCCGATAGCACCTATGGTAGATCCGGCTCAGGCACAAGCTGAGTTAGAGGAAACTAGGCGGAACATGTTAGCTAGGGCAAAGAAAAAGCGGAGCTAGAGCAGTCCTTGAACATTACTTTGAGAGAATACACAAAGGCAAACCACATAGAGGGAGTGAAGATCCGAGGTAGAAACCTGATTACTGAGATTGACAAGGAATGCGAACCTAGGCCGGGTCAGACAGCCACGATAGTTACAGGAGGGCTGGAGAGGTACAGTACCCTGGCAAAGAACCTTAGGGCAGCAAATGCGGCCGCGTGAGAGTTAGAGGGTCCAACTGGAGAGGCCCGGCAAAGGCAACAAGAGAGGGTGAACCATTTGCTGAGGGTCGCTTGCCAGCAAAATGAAGAAATGAACAAGGCAAACCCGGTACCAGTAGGGGCATCACACGTAGTTCATTCGGTTACGAATAACCTGTCAAGATCTGGGGGAGCCGCATCATCTCCGAGTAACAATCCCAGGAGAGAGGAGGTGGTAAACTCTGGGAGAAGGGACAAACAGATGGTCCCCTATGATCCAGTGAGGGCCGAAAAAGGGCTGGCTAAGGTAACCGTGACCAAGGTACCAGTGGGGGCATCACACGTGGTTCATTTTGTTGATGAAGATCGCCACAGTACTAGCCGAGGTGTGGCTGGCTGAGGTAACCACGACCAAGGCAATGCCGGTCAAAGGAATGCTGCCAACGGCAATGCCAGACAGTGTGATCCCGCGGGAACGGGGCAAAATGTACCTCGGTAGCAGCAGCATCGTGCACCTTCGCAAGAGGGAAGTGCACGACAAGCAGTGCAACAACAAAATGCTTGTCCGGATCAGGAAAGAGACAATGATGGTTATTCGGCTATGATCAATGATGGATATCCCAGACCGGATCACCACATAAGTGGGTCAAGGCTGGGGAGCAGGAACTTGCAGCCAGATGATGTGAGGCTGAAACTGGATAGAATTTACAGGTCGGAGCTAATCGAGGTACAAGGTCCCCTGGTCCGGCATGCTTTGGGCCCCAGATCATGAAGGAGCCACCAGTGCCGAACTTTTAGCTGTCCAGAGGAACCAGAACCTATGATGGTAGTACTAGGCCAGAGGATTGGCTGATTGATTACGCGACGGTGGTCAAGATTGCAACTGTAAATTTGAGAGGGGTAGTGAGGTATGAGCCACAGATGTTGGAAGGACCAACGCGAGTTTGGCTGAACAATTTGCCACCGGGAAGTGTTAACTATTGGCTGGATTTTGAGGAGTTGTTTGTTAGCAACTTTTCGAGCAGCTACAAGAGGCCCAACAGGCCACAGACTCTGGCCTTATGCCGGCAAAGACCGAATGAGCCAGACCGGGACTTCTTGACCCAGTGGTGCAACGTGCGTAACTCATGCGAGGGAGTAATTGAATCACAAGCTAATGTGTGGTTCGCCCAGGGATGCAGATCCGGAAGTATGTGTTGGCAGAGGCTGCAACGAGATATGCCAACCACTTTGGCTGAGACAATCCAGATCGTAGATTCTTATGCCTTGGGAGATCCAATGCAACCCCGGTTAATGTCAAGCGAGGCAAACGAGGAATATTACAACCGAGATGGCCCCGGGTGGTCAAGGAGAAATGATTTTCGAGGAAAGAGAAGGGACGAGTGTCCGGATTACAGATATAACTCGTAGCAGGTGGCAGCGGTAGACCAGGACCAGCCCAATGCCGGCGCCAGCCAGCGCCAGAAAACTGGAGGGCAAAACTGGCAACAGAAAAATGAAGGGAAGAAGCCTTGGACCCCAGAGCAGAAAAAGCAATGGCAAGAGCGGAAAGATAGACCGAGGTATACGTTCGAGTCTATGTTGGACCAACCTTGCAAGTTCCATACACCAAGTCCGAATAGTCCGGCAAATCACACGACCCGGCAATGTGAGTGGATGAGGAAGTTAGAGCAGGGCAGTTCGAGGAATGCTCAGGCACCTCGGAACGAAGCACCTAAGAATGAGGCACCACGGCAACCATTGCTAACAGGGGGAAATGGACAGCAACTAATGTTGCCTCCACCTCCACCGAGGTACGAAAATCAGGAAAGGAGGGATGCGGTACATCAAGTAGACAATAATCAGCAACAAGGTCAAGGTTACCACGTGAATGAGGGACGAAACGAGTACATGGAGCATCATCAAAGTTACTGTGTGCTTACCATGGAAGAAAATGACCAGAAAAGCTTGCAGCGCCGGCATATGGAGGTAAACGTGGTAATGCCGGTAGTAGTGAGATATATGCCCTGGGCGGATCAGGAGATCACGTGGAGTATTAAGGATCACCCAAAGATCATGCCAAGCCATGGGACCTATGCACTGGTCCTAGATCCAACGTTCATCGGGCCGAATCTCAATGTGAGGTTTTCCAAAGTACTAATTGACAATTGTAGTAGTGTCAACATTATGTACAAGGATACCATGCACAAGTTGGGAATAACAGAGAACATGCTGCAAGCAACGAGGACCACCTTTTATGGCATTGTGCCAGGAATTTCCTGTTAGCCAATTGGTAAGGTCCGGGTTGATGTGTTATTTGGCACGAGAGATAATTGCCGGACTGAAAATTTGGAGTTCGAAGTGGTGAATCTGGAGAGTGCTTATCATGCGTTACTCGGCATGCCCGCGCTGAACAAGTTCATGGCAAGTACTCACATCAGCTACCTTGAGATGAAACTGCCTAGACCAAGGGGTGTGATAACTGTATCAGGGGACTTCCGGCGTTCGATCGAGTGTGCCTCAACCGGATCTAACTTAGCCGAGTCACTCGTGATAGCTGAGGAAAAAAAGGAAGATACTAGAAGTAGCAGCATTGGCTCACTCCGTGCAGCAGCGTATGCCGGCTCTGACCAACCCGCACGGAAGCATGTCATTCCAAGCAACCAAGGATACAAAGAAAGTGCCAATCGATGATTAGTTCCTAGAGCGCACTGTAACCATTAGTGCTAGGTTAAGCAGCAAATAGGAAAGCGAGCTCGTCAACTTCCTCCGTGAGAATTGGCATATCTTTGCTTGGTCCACTTAGGATCTACAAGGTGTGCCGAGGGAGTTAGCCGAGCACTCATTGAACGTAAGACCTGGGGCTAAGCCGATAAAGCAGCCTCTCCGGTGTTTCGCTGAAGACAGAAGGAAGGTCATTGCGGATGAGATAGTTAGGCTCCTAGCAGCCGGGTTTATCATGGAAGTACTCTATCTGGACTGGCTCTCTAATCCGGTGCCCGTGGAAAAGAAGAAGGATGATCCGAACGTGGCCGTGGTATGGCGCATGTGCATTGATTACACGAACCTGAATAAGGCATGTCCCAAAGATCCATTCCCACTCCCTAGAATAGATCAAGTCATAGAATCAACAGTCGGAAGTGAACTATTGTCATTCATTGATGCGTATTCTGGTTTCCACCAGACACCCCTAAATCCGGATGATCAAATAAAGACTGCATTTATTAACCCGTACGGGGCTTATTGCTATCGCACTATGCCGTTTGGACTACGTAATGCAGGAGCAACGAACCAACGGTGCATGCAAAAATGCTTACACGACCAAATAGGTCAGAACATGTAAGTTTATGTGGATGATGTGGTGATAAATACTAAGGAAAGCAATAAGCTCCTTGATGATATCCGGTAGACATTCGCGAACTTAAGAAGGTTCCGGATGAAGCTTAACCTGGAGAAGTGCACCTTTGGTGTGCCTGCAAGAAAGTTACCCGGTTTTCTAGTGTCTAGCCGAGGTATCGAAGCTAACCCGACGAAAATCCGGGCTATAGAGAGAATAGAACTGCCAAAATGCCTTAACGATGTGCAGAAGTTCACTGGTTTCCTGGCATCATTAAGCCGGTTCGTATGTCTGCTGGGAGAGAAGGCCTTGCCCCTCTACCAATTAATGAAAAAGGCAGACAAATTCACATGGACACCACATGCGAACATTGCGTTTCAAGAATTGAAAAAGATGTTATCTACGACACCGATCCTAGCAGCACCACTACCCAAGGAGCGAATGATGCTCTACGTAGCCATGACCAACCGAGTCGTAAGTGCAGTAATTATAGTGGAGCGCGAGGAAGAAGGAAAGTCGGTGCAAAGACCGGTGTATTATCTGAGCAAGGTATTGTCTACTTCAAAACAGAATTACCCTCACTATTAAACACATGGTGTATGGCGTGTATATGTTGGCCAAGAAACTCAAACACTATTTTGAGGAACATCCCATCAAAGTGATATGTGAGGCACCCATGTTAGAGATTATGAGTAACAAAGATGCAAGTGGACGGATAGCAAAATGGGCAATTGAGTTAGCCCCATATGCACCCAGTTTGATAGAAAAGATGTGATAAAGTCACAAGCTATGGTGGATTTCTTTGTGGACTGGGCTGAGATGCAATACGAACCACCTCTGCCGGACTACAATTATTGGCGAATGCACTTCCATGGATCAAAACTGAAAGATGGGTTGGGCGCCGGAGTAGTGCTTACCTCGCCCAAGAAAGCTCAACTGAAATATGTCCTTCAAATCCACTTAAGTGCCTCGAATAATGTTGTGGAATACGAAGCATTGGTACATGGTCTCAAGGTAGCAAAAGAAGTAGGGATACGTCGGATACAATGCTTTGGAAATTCTGATTTGGTGGTGCAACAGGTATCTAGAAACTGGGATGCTTTGGATGCTAACATGGCCCTATACAGATTCCATGTTCAAAAGATAAGTGGATTTTTCGAAGGGTGTTCCTAACCATGAAATGAATGCAATATTGAAATCTTGTCATGACAGTCCATATGGAAGACATCATGCAGGTAAGCGAACTGCAGTACTTCAATCCTGATTCTATTGGCCCACCTTGCTCAAGGACGCACACATGTATGTGGAATATTGTGATGCTTGCCAAAGAAGAGGTAATATAGGTAGGAGACAAGAAATGGCAATGAATTATAGTCTCATAATAGAACCCTTTGATGTATGGGGAATGGATTACATGGGACCTTTTATTGAATCATATGGTTATACTCATATTCTTGTTGTTGTTGATTACATTACTAAATGGGTTGAAGTTATTCCAACAAGTCATGTAGATTCATCCACCTCCGTGAAGATGATCAAGGATATCATATTCCCCAGGTTTGGAATTCCTAGATTTTTAATCACTGATGGTGGTTCTCATTTTGTGGAAGGGGCTTTTAGGAAAATCCTCAGCAAATATGGAGTAACTCACCGCGTTGCTTCACCATATCAGCCTCAAACAAGTGGTCAAGTGGAACTCTCTAATAGAGAATTAAATACCATACTCGAGAACACGGTGGACAAATCAAGGAAAGATTGGTCATACAAGATTAATGACACTCTATGGGCATACTGTACTGCGTTTAAAAATCCAATGGGTATGACACCTTATAAGATGGTGTACGGTAAGGCATGCCATTTACCTTTAGAATTAGAAGACAAAGATTTTGGGCAATCAAGAACCTAAATTATGATCTTAAAGTGGCAGGAGAAAATCGTTTATTAGATATTCATGCTTTATATGAGTTTACAACTGAGGCCTATGAAAATGCTAGGTTGTTTAAGGAAATAGTGAAAAGATGGCATGCTAGGAAAATAGAGAATAAGACCATTAAAATTGAGACAAAGTGTTGCTCTATAATTCTCTCCTTAAGTTGTTTCCAGGGAAGCTCAGATCAAAGTGGGAAGGGCCATATATAGTTGAAGAAGATTATTCATCGGAAGCAGTGAAGCTCCAGGGAAAAACACAATCTCTTGCATGGGTGGTAAATGGACAACGCTTGAAGAATTATCGAGTAAAAGAAGATATAAGCGCAGACACCATAGAAGTGATCACCCCATAAGAGTTGATTGAGAAAAAATATGCAAGGGATGGCAACTTCAAGAAAATGGACTCTAGACGAAATAAGCAACACTACGGTCAAGCTATTGACCATAAAAGAGCGCTTCATGGGAGGCAACCCATGCAAGATAAAGGCTTGAGTAAGTTTTAAAAGTTTTTATGAGCTTGTGTGAAAAGAGGAACATTTTGAAACTCTAAGCAAAGAAGAAAGAAGAATGATAATGCAAAAATTGGTCCAAAATTTAAGCTGTTATTTTTCTGTCAAAACTTGATATTTCGTTAAGCTTTAGCTTAATAAAGAATCTTTGGAGAAGCAGGAAATTTTTGGTGGACACAAAAGGTTTAACGACCAACTATACGGCAGGAATTAAAATTCTGGCCGTATGGCTGCGGTCGTATAGTTGTTCCGACATCACCCGTTCCGTCCACGAAAGGTACTGATAGTTTAACGACCAACTATACGGCTAGAATTAAAATTCCACCGGTATAGTTGCCGTCATATAGATATCCATGCCTTTGACAAAACTATTTCCAAAGTACTAATAGTGTAACGACCAACTATATAGCAGGAATAAAAATTCCGCCCGTATAATTGTGGTCGTATAGATATCGACCCATCTCCAAAAATCTTATTCAGAGTCCAGAGAGTTTAACGACCAACTATACAACGGGAATAAAAATTCCCACCCGTATAGCTCCGGCCGCATAGTTGGTTCGACCATAGATGTAATCTATAGTCGGTTCATAACTATACGGCAAGATCTATACATGCCATGCCCATATAGTTGCTCGTTACAGAAGGCGACTAGGGTTTTTGACCTCCCCTTTTAAAGCTGATCGCATCTAACCTTTTTCATTAAGTTTTCACAGAGCTATAGCCTTTAGCCTCCAAAAATCCTCTCCATCCCAATACAAGCCCCTCTAAACAACATCCGTGCAGCGAACCATGCAGCCCTTCCATGTCAACAAGATCTGGAAGAAGAAAGAAGAGAAGCCTGTGAAGAGGATCAAATAAGTAGAACCTAAAGGATCATCGTCATCATCCAGCCCGGAGATCAAGCCTCTCCCAAATTGAGAGGACATGGTCCAGCAAAGGATGGAGATGATGAGGCAACCTGAGCAGGGAAAGAACAAGGGTGAGTATCTCCCTAATCCCTATTGTCACAACATAGGATCCTATTATAAACCTCCTCTTGGTCCATCACCTCTTAAACATAAGAAGGTGTAGCAAGATGAGATTCATGATAAGATCTATGAGTTGGAAAAAGCTTCAAAGGCATGTGTTGAAACTGTTGGAGAAGGGATTAACTCCTACTGGATGATGAGCAAAGACCTTGAGAAAAAGGTTGATGACATCGATGGTAGAGTTGGTTTCTTAATCAAAACTGTTTTTGAGTTGACAGATGAGAATAAATTCCTCAAGAAGAAAATGCTGAAGCTTCAATACGACATGGACGAGATCGGCATCTGCTTTGCAAGCATAGTTAAAGATGGCAACACATAAGGAGAGGGCAACACTCTTCCTACCTAGGAGGAGGAATAGGTACCAACAAGGAGTTATTTGATCCCGCCTGGCTTGATTCCAAGCTTGGGGAGATCTTTACAGACCTTGTAATCTATCTTATAAGTTTTATATCACTATTTTGTTTTGCATTAGTTCAAACTATAAATAAAAGCTTGCACCATTAGAATTCCCTTTAGGAATAGTCGATCCATTTTATGAAATTCCGAGTTTACTATTATATATGGATCAATTTTGAGTTTGTGCTTGTCTTATTAGATATATGAACGGCTTGAGTATAATTTTACTTGCACTTGATGGTAGCAATAGTAGTCTTCCACACCATTGGTATTAATGGAACATATAAAGATAATTTGATCAACATGTTGTAAGTCTACGGTTTGATTTACAAAGAAAATTATCTATGGCGTTAAATTGAAAAAGAAACCTTGAACCAAGAAAAATAAAAGTGATATCAAAATAGAGTGAGAACAAGTCGAGGTAGAATCTTCAAGTCATAAGAATGCTTCATATACGATTGGAATTTGATAATTGAGATTGTTGAGCTTTGAATTCCTACATGAAGTGGAATGTATGGCTAGAGCCTTTGCACAACACTTAAACAAAAGTGTGAGCATATAAACAAAACAGAAGAAAGGAAAGAAGAAAAAGAGCAAATGTGCAAAGAGAAAATAGGCATACACCACTATATTATAGTATGACAAAAAGACACTTTTGATATTTTGAATCCCAAGTGAATATGTCAATCCTAGAACACTTGGAACTACCTCGCTAACTCATTCGGTTGAACTAGATACTTTTACATTATGTTGAGATTCATCTTTTGTGAACTGTTGATCACTAAGGTGTGGAAGCCGGCTAATAATATTCAGATGGTTCGAGCAAGGTACTATTCATTAACTTATTCCTATGTATCGTATATCATAAATACATGCTGAAACTGCCTCATTTATTTTATCGACTTAGCTTTGTGAATATGAGGATCACATCCATTAAGCTAAACTTGCTCGGGACGAGTGATGTCTACGCACTTCTATTCTTGTAGATAGTTTTTGGGCCTCCAAGTGCAGAGGTTTGTAGAACAACAACAAGTTTCCCTTAACTGGATTACCCAAGGTTTATCGAACTCAGAGAGGAAGTGGTCAAAGGTATCCCTCTCAAGCAACCCTATAATCAATATACAAGAAGTCTCTTGTGTCCCCAACACACCCGATACACTTGTCAGGTGTATACGTGCACTAGTTCAGCGAAGAGATAGTGAAATACAAGTGGTAACAGTGCTAGAAAATAGCTTTGATGGCACTTGGTTGACGGGTAGGAAGAGACTAAAGGCAATCTGAAATAAAGATGGAAGCAAGCAAACAAGTAAAAGATGTAGTTGCAAACGGTGTTTAAATGCTTAGAAACATGGCCTAGGGATCATACTTTCGCTAGTGAACACTCTCATATAAATATCTTCTCTTTATGATACTACTCTGAACTACTCTCCAGTTGGACACTCTAATCCATGGTAGGGGTATAATAGCACTCCTCAAAGTTCGCTTTCCCCATCTAGATAACCCCACACTGTCACCTTGAGCGCTAGATGGTTCCAACAAACACCACAATTTCATAGAGACATCCAACTCCAAATATAACTCATAACAAGTATTTGTAATCTCTAGCCTAAGTGCCACCATGGTGTGCATTATATCACTTTCACACACGTGGGGAGAGCCAGACATATATTAAAGCACTTGAGTAGCAAGGTACATCCACTTTATTACAAAGCTCATGATCACAATATGATCATGCATAGAGAGAGAGATGAACACATAGCCACCGGTAGAACCCTTAGCCTCGAGGAAGAACTACTCCCTCATCATCATGGGAATCAGCAACGGCGATGGAGATGGTGCTGGAGACCGGTGGAGATGGCTCCGGGGGCAATTCCCCATCCCAACAGGGTGCCAGAACAGAGGCTTTTATGTCTCCCAAATCTCCCCTTCGGTGGCGGCGGCGCTATGGAGGTTTTCGTGGCTTTCTCCTAGATTATTTAGGGTTTTATCATCGGGAGGCTTCTTAAAGGCGAAGAGGCAAGGCGAGGAGGCAGCCAGGGTGCCCACACCCCTGGTGGCGCTACCAGGGCTGGCCTGTGTCACCATAGGGAGTGCTTACCCTGGTGCCCTACTCTGTCTCTGCTTCGTGTTTCCGTGTTGCTCCGGGAACAATAGGCATATTGGCTTTTGTCCCATCCAATTCAGAGAATATTCATTATTTAGCTTTTTTGAAACCAAAAATAGCAGAAAATAGGCAACTGGCACTATGGCATCTTGTTAATAGGTTAGTTCTAGAAAATTCATAAAACTATCTCCAAATGTAGACAAATCATAAGAAAGTAGAGACTAAACAAGCATGGAACGTCAAATATTATGGATACGTTTGCAACGTATCAACATCCCCAAGCCTAACTCTTGCTCATCCTCAAGTAGGTAAGTGATAAAAAAGAAAGAATAATTTTTGAGGTGACATGCACCATCATAATCTTGATCAAGGCATTTATAAAACATTGATAGTTGGGATCATAGTACTTTAACATGAGCATGACAGATGAAGTTCTAACAATAAGACAGTGTGACTATGCATGCAACATTAAAGGATAGAAACAAAGATCATGAATAACAATGCATTGAAAGACGTTTGTTTGTTTCACATATAGAAAACATAGCATAGTGGCATTCAGCTTGTCCCTCATGGTGTAGCAAAACATAAATGCATAGGACACCTTCAAAGTTCATAAGGGTGACTAGATACAAATAGTTCAAAAACAAGCAATATCAACATTATGAATCAATCAATAAGTTTTGGGACAATGCACATAGAACAAAGAATGACAACTATGCTCTCTTAATTGGTTCCTAAGGATAGAAGGTGGAGACTCAACATAAAAGGCCCTTCTTAGAAGGAAGCAGGGATTCAAGTCTCATAAAAGAGCTTCCAACAATAAAGGTACTTATTAGTTTTCAGCTCTCATTTCCCCTATCATAAGCATCTTGAAGTGATTAAGGTCAAAGTGAACAAACTATGGAGTATATGCTTGACAAAGTATAAGTTGGCAATCTCATGACCCTTGAATACGAGGGCTGCTCCTCATGCTACTCAAGTTTAGTTATTGGTAAGTTCTTGTCATAGTAAGTACATGTGTATCATAGAGAACCGCAAACAGGGTACCTCTTGCCCGATGATACGAAAGAATCCCCATATCAAAAGGACAAGGCAAGGAGACAATAAGCATCTCAGCAATCTTCTTATTTACCATGGGAAAATGGTGCTTTTTTCTCTCTTTCCTCTTTGCTCATCTCTTTTTTTCCTTTTTTTCTCAATCTCTGTCTCTTTTTTTATAAGAAGAATGCTTCATAGAATGCTCATTATGGTTACGCTGCAGGTTTCCACCATGATTAGGCATGGATTAGACCAGCCGCCCAGGCATTTCTCTAACACACATACATAACTCCATGGACTTACAAGCTCCCCTTTCATTTCACACCGACGACATCCATAAACAAAAGAGCATTATATCAACTAGGTACCATGTACAAGTGCAATGTTGAAAGTGTTCCCCATGAAACCATGGTTCTACTAATCCCCAACATATAAGTGCAAGCATATACAACATAGATGACACAATGGTTCAAGTTTATTAAGTGCAAGAAAAGTAAAGTGTGCCATCAAGTTTGTGAGAGGTTTAATCACTAATTTTCACATAACAAGTTTAATTAGAAAGGTAAATAAAAACATGAATATACTTGGAATAGAAAATCCTAATAGGTAGGTATGGTGGACTCTTTGGAATAACTTGGTTTTATTTGGAGTTGGAAGCATGAGTGGAACTCATACTTGGTATGGAGGCTAGCAAAAGACTAGGCGCGACCAACTAAGAGAGCAATAATGGCCATAATCATGCAAAGTGACAAAACATCATTAATTAAAGCATAAAGTGATATTACAAGTCGAAAACTAAATGATCATAGAGTCTATGTGACTTGGTATAGTCTTAACATGGTATGAGCATGCGTGAAGTCAACCCAAATTAAGCATCCAAGGAGAATACCACAATACTATGCTTTAATATGCTAAAACAACACATGATTCTTTCAAGGCACATTAATCAATCTCAATTATTTGTAACAAGTCATGCTAAAGAATAAATCACTAAGCATAAAGCCAAAACAATATCAAGCATGACATGACAAAGCCTAAGTCACAGTCAAAAAGAAACTCCTTTTATACCACTTAAGCATGAACTTTCCCTACTCTTTTCCAATCCAAACCAACTTATTTGAAAACAAATGAATGAACGAGGGGGTCCAACCAATTTATTCAAGCAAACTAAGCAAAAAAAACTAAGAAAGAAAACAAAGACGCTCCAAGAACAACACAACTGTGCATGAAACAATAAAAATGAAGTGCTTGGAAGAAACCTGAGATTTTTATTGATGAACAAGGGGATGCCATGGGCATCCCCAAGCTCTGACGCTTGCACTTCTTGGGTATTTCTTGGGGTGACACAGGTGGCATCCCCAAGCTTGAGCTTTTGTCCATACTTCATCTTATCACATTGTTCTTCCCTACACTTTAAAATTTCTTTCATACAAAACTTCACACAATCTTCATTAGCAACATTAGTGTACTCAAGATAATAAGTCTTTAGGTTCAGTTTTGAAACATAAAAACTTTCATTAAAACACAAGTTACTGTAGCATTTCTCTCAAAAAGCTCAATTTCCCAAAAAATAATCCAAAAGGAATCAACAAGAAGCAAATGCAAATAATTGGAGAAATCTGTCAAAAACAGACCAGCAGGTAGAAACCGATTTTTTCGAAGAACTTATGTGGCTCAAATCGAAAATTGTTGAACTAACGAAAGTGTTCTAAGAACCTGGGGGATTTATTCACAAAATTACAGCTCAATCCGACATACAGAGATTTTTCACCAATTTTTACAGTGAAGCACAAAAATCTGTTTCGGGACAGCACTTCGCCGAATCTTACTGCCCTCTCATTAGAGGTTATTCTTGGCACAAGAATACAATAAAAAGGATAAAGAGAGGTTATTACAGAGGTAATAACTTCCAAGACTCAACTAAAACTTTTGGGTTATCTCCCAATAAGTACTTTTCTTTAACGCCTTTAAGTTAGGCATGATAGTTTGAGAAGATGCTCACATAAGAAATATGAATTAAAGTAAAAGAGAGCATCAAGAAGCAAATTCAAAGCACATTAAAGTCTAACCCACTTCCTATGCATAGGAATCTTGTAAATAAACAAGTCATGAAATCACAAAGCAACAAGCGTAGTAAAGCAAAACAAGTGCAACTTCAAGACTTTCAACATAAAGAGGGGGAACTTAACATTGTTGAGATACATCAAACCATGTTTCACTCTCTCATAATAACTTTCAGTAGCATCATGAACAAAATTAACAATATAACTATCACATAAAACATTCTTATCATGAGCCACATTAATAAAATAATTATTACTCTCCCTATGAGAATAGTCATTCTTATTAATCATAGTGGGAGCAAATTCAACATAATAGCTATCATTATTATTCTCATCACCATAATCATCAAATATAGGTGGCATATTGTAATCATAATAAATTTTCTCCTCAATAGTGGGTGTAATGAAAATATCATATTCATCATTGTAATGATCATATATTGGAGGCATATTATCATCAAAGTAAATTTCTCCTCCGTGCTTGGGGGACTAAAAATATCATACTCATCAAAACCAGCTTCCCCAAGCTTAGACTTTTCCATAGCATTAGCATTAATGGTGTTCAAAGAATTCATACTAATAACATTGCTATTAGCATGCAAATAAAGTTTCATAGGTTTTTTAATTTTCACTTCAAACACTTCATGTCCTAACCCAAGATAAATACTATAAAGCTCTCTAATTTTGTTGTTGTTTTCCATTAAGCCTAACTAGTGAAAATAAAAACAAGAAACAAAAAGATATAATTGTAGAATCTAAAGGAAATAACTTCAAGAACTCACACACCAGCAACAATGCTAGAAGATATCTTAGTAGCCAGAGGATGTGAGTACCTTTTACCTTACCTCCCCGTCAACGGCACCAGAAAATAGCTTGATGTCTACGCACTTATATTCTTGTAGATAGTTATTGGGCCTCCAAGTCCAGAGGTTTGTAGAACAGCAGCAAGTTTCCCTTAAGTGGATTACCCAAGGTTTATCGAACTTAGGGAGGAAGTGGTCAAAGGTATCCCTCTCAAGCAACCCTGCAATCAAGATACAAGAAGTCTCCTATGTCCCCAACACACCCAATACACTTGTCAAGTGTATATGTGCACTAGTTTGGCAAAGAGATAGTGAAATACAAGTGGTATGGATAATTATAAGTGGTAACAGTGTCAGAAAATAGCTTAGATGGCAGGTGGTTGACGGGTAGGAAGAGACTAAAGGCAATCTGAAATAAAGATGGAAGCAAGCAAACATGTAATAGATATAATTGCAAACGGTGTTTCAATGCTTAGAAACAAGGCATAGGGGTCATACTTTCTCTAGTGAACACTCTCATATAAATATATTCTCTTTATGATACTACTCTGAACTACTCTCTGGTTGGACACTCTAATCCATGGTAGGGCTATAACATCACTCCTCAAAGTTCGCTTTCCCCATCTAGATAACCCCACACTGTCACCTTGAGCGCTAGATGGTTCTAACAAACACCACAATTTCATAGAGACATCCAACTCCAAATATAACTCATAACAAGTATTTGTAATCTCTAGCCTAAGTGCCACCATGGTGTGCATGCGATACACGTGGGGAGAGCCAGAGATCTATTAAAGCACTTGATTAGCAAGGTACATCTACTTTATTACAAAGCTCATGATCACAATATGATCATGCATAGAGAGAGATGAAGACATAGCTACTGGTAGAACCCTTAGCCTCGAGGAAGAAGTACTCCCTCATCATCATGGGAATAAGCAACGGTGATGGAGATGGTGGTGGAGATCGATGGAGATGGCTCCGGGGGTAATTCCCCATCTCGACAGGGTGTCGGAACATAGACTTTCTGTCCCCCGAATCTCCCCTTCGGTGGCGGCGGCACTGTGGAGGTTTTCGTGGCTTTCTCCTGGATTATTTTGGGTTTTCTCATCCGGAGGCTTCTTAAAGGCGAAGAGGCAAGGCAAGGAGGCAGCCAGGGGGGCCACACCCCTGGTGGCGCCACCAGGGCTGGCCTGCGCCACCATAGCGTGTGCCTACCCTAGTGCCCTAGTCCGTCTCCGCTTCGTGTTTCCGTGTTGCTCCGGGAAAATTAGGCATATTGGCTTTTGTCCCATCCAATTCCGAGAATATTCATTTTTTAGCTTTACTAAAATCAAAAACAGCAGAAAACAGGCAACTGGCACTAGGGCATATTGTTAATAGGTTAGTTCCAGAAAATGCATAAAAGTATCTCCAAATGTAGACAAAACATAAGAAGGTAGATACTAAATAAGCATGGAACATAAAAAATTATAGATAAGTTTGCAACGTATCAACGAGCAAGAGTCTAAGCTTGGGGAAGTTGATGACTGCATATTTGCATCATGTTTTACATTATTATTTTGGATTGTAGATGTAGGATCTTGGTATTTTACGGCGCTCACGCGCACATTTTATGTTTGTTTTCACCAGGATCAGGACATATGATGGAACCAATGGACACAATTGTTGGAGTAGTTGTATTGGGAAGAAAAGGAGTCAAAAACAACATAAATCGCTTATTTGAGAAATATCAATAATACTAGAAGAAAACCCGAAGAAATCGAGGCATAGAGAGCTTTTAACGACCAACTATATGACCGAAATACTTTTTCTGACCGTATAGTTCCTGTCGTATAGTTGGCATCGCCTCCTCCTCTTCAAATAGTTTCACCCCATGCAACTGGATCTGGGAGATGACATATAGAACAACTAGAAATTGCAAAAACCTCACCTCCGGAAGGCATCTGGAGGGGGAACTTGCCCAAGGGATACATCTTTGCCCTACGCAGATCTGAGAGGCCAAGGCATCGATCTCCATCTTAATCACCGCTGCACCATCACCATCTCCATCCATCCCATCTCATCCATCTAGAACTTGTTGTAATTTCCGTACTCGTTTTGGATATATACAAGTACTATTCATCTATGATTGTTTCCATCACCATTTCCATGATGTTGATTGCCTTCATGTCTGAGTAGATCTCTAGTTCTTGGGGAGATGGAGAAACCCTAGCATATGATTGAGATGAGATAGAGATTATTATGTTATACATCATTATGTATATTCATTAATTGGCTTCATCTTTATGTTGGGAGTTGTGCACCTCCTTAATATTTGCCTCCTACGGAGACTCGATGAAGGGGATTACTTGTTGGTAGACGGAGGGATGATAGCACTTACTATGACTATAAAGATGTTGTCATTCTTTATGTACTCACTTGGGGAATCAAGGAGAACTCATTAAGCCATGTCCATGCCATGGGAGAAATCCCTTAATAGCGGGATAATATGATTGATGTTGCTTATTCGTCATCTGTGGTTATGAAGGATTGATGTTGTCCATATATGGAGCTCCTCCCACATACATACATATCATGAGAATATTCGTTATAATAATCTTGATTGCTTAGTCTAAATTGCTAGCGGTGTATCCACCACTCCCTGAGAATGCATTTTTCCCTATTGCAGTTCCAAAGTTCTTTTACACACGTGATTCTTACTTTCTGCATTAAGTTTTACTTTACTTTAAATTGCCTCGTTCAACCTAAACCCAAAAACAACCCTACTATTCTTGCATCTAAAATTTATTCCTTAAGTACTTCGTTTAGTTTTAGTTAAAAGTATTTTAGTCTTTTGCCTACTACTACCCGTGGGATCAATATCTTTATTTCAAAACTAGCTACAAATGATCTGTGCACCTACAGTCATCAGTTGGCTCCTCTTCTTTCCATTCTATCATATAGAATATAATTTTGAGTCTTTCTTATCTTATGTTACGACTACATAGTGTACGAATAACTTAAACAACATTCACCATTGGATGGACCAAGGGCCCGTGAATCCTAGCATTAATTGCATCTTCTTTTCCATTCTAGCATTGTATTGAAGATACTATTGTTTATCGTATCTTAACACTATATAGTGTACGAATAACGTTGAATATTAACTATTGGATCAAGACTCATGAGTCCCAACATTGCGATCCATCAAATATTCTTTTCCATTTTATCATCTTGAAGATACTATTGATAATTCTAGAATCTTCTTAGTCATTTCTGTAGAGCATGTCGTATTTGGTAGCTAATAGGTTAGTCTCTACTCCCTCTGTTTTGAAATATAAGATGTTTTAGCTTTTATGAAACGAGTGTATATAGACAACTTTTAATGTAGGTTCACTCTGAACCTACACATTAAAATGCGTCTAGGTGCATTCCTTTCACAAAAGCTAAAACATATTATATTTAGAACAAAGGGAGTACATGATACGAAATACAGGAAGCAAATATACAACCGATGCTTTATGGACGTGGCTCAAAATTATAATTATTTCACCTATTATAATTTTATATAAAAATGATATGTCATACTTCTATTATCTGATTCTCACGTGTGCAAGGCATGTGCAACTTTATACTATTAAGTTGCATGTGCCCTGCACGTGAGACTCAGAAAATAGGCATCTGACATATCATCACTATATGTTGGTAAATTAGAAGAAATTATAAATTTGATCAACATCTATAAAGTATGGGTGTATATTTAGTTCTTGTACTTTGTATATCATGTAGAATTCAACGATTATTAGCTATCTAAAACTTCAAAATTTTGGTAACATTGTATGAAGAAATGAGGGAGAAGATTCTAGAATGATGGAGAAGTGTGTTTTGAGGTTTGTGCATGGCATTCATTATGATGAAGACTATTAATAGAATCTTCTAGATGCTAGAATGGAAAAGAAGATACAATGGCTAGAAATATTGGGATTAGTGAGTCCTGATCCAACGGTCAATATTCAAAGTTATTCGTACACTATATAGTGGTAAGATAAGATAAGATACATCACATATGCCCTAAGTCTACAAGTCTTAAATACATATTTATTTTCTTCACAATGTATAAAGTGAAGCTTAGGAAATGCCACATAGACCTTAAGGTGTGTTTTTTCCACATTGGGGATCCCCTTAGCCATGAGCGCATCTCCAACATCATTGTTATTTTGAATTTCTAAAAACTAGCTATAAGAAGAGGAAACATAAGGTT
Organism: Avena eriantha; assembly: GCA_910589775.1. NCBI lineage: Eukaryota > Viridiplantae > Streptophyta > Magnoliopsida > Poales > Poaceae > Avena > Avena eriantha. The sequence goes on along the minus strand of OU342743.1, from coordinate 405,893,673 downwards.
CAACAATCCCAAAAAAATCATGCTTTTCTAGCCTTCCTATAATACTAGTAAGTTGCACGTGCCCTGCACGTGAGACTCAGATAGTAGATGTCTGACATATCGTCACTATATAAAATAATATTAGATAAAGCAGAAACAAATATAAATTTGATCAACATCTATAAAGTATGGGTGTATATTTGGTTATTGTACTTTGTATATCATGTAGAATTCAATGATTATTAGCTATCTAAAACTTGAAATTTTTGATAACATGGTCTAGAGAAATGAGGGAGAAGATTCTAGAATGATGGAGAATTATGTTTTGAGTTTTGTGCATAACATTCATTGTGATGAAGACTATCAATAGAATCTTCTAGATGCTAGAATGGAAAAGAAGATATAATAATTGAAAATGTTGGGATTTGAGAGTCTTGATCCAACGGTAAATATTCAAAGTTATTCATACACTATATAGTGGTAAGATAAGATATAACAATCGTAATGTTTTTTTGTGTGTGCTAACGGGTGAGGTGAGTATGTCATACATAAAACACAATAACACATATATATGTAATCCCTTAGATCCATATTAGTTAACTCATATTTGTCTAGACAGTGGCGGATGTAGGATTAAATCTGAGGGGTGCTAGGCTCAATTTTCATTGATTTAATATCATGTATAAGTTTTTTTAACACATAGAATTAGACTAATTGCTACAAGATCAAAGAATATGCATTTGTTAGGGGGTGCCATGGCACCCATGGCACCCCCACTGGATATGCCCCTGGTCTAGATACAGATGTATCTAGCACTAAAACTTGACTAGATACATCCATATCTAGATGAATCTAAATTAACTAATATGGGTCGGAGGGAGTATATGTTTGTATCAAATCTCTCTCTCATACATATACTCATACTAAAACATGTCATTTATATGTAAATATATATGTACAAGCCTGCAGGTACTTGGCCACTCACACGTCACACACACGCGCAAATAGCTACACGTATACATGTACATGGCCACACAACACAGACGCGTACACAGACATGTACAAATACATGTACACATGGCCAAATAAACGATAGCATATGCAACACACACTAGAACGTGTGCACGGACACTAGCATGCACGTACACTATGCAGCACACAATCGTACATTACGAATGGTCTACAAGGTTGGTCCCACTTGTCAATGGGACAAAGGGAAGGAAGGGGACCCAGATTGTTATAGTTTAGGATAGGATAGGAAGTGGTATGTTGGATTGGTAAATACTATACCAAGTGGGAGGCCAAATATATTCAGCTTGCTATATATTTTTTGGTAGGGGACCATTTTTAGCAATGCTGCTGGAGCAGTGTTTTTGAGCCAAATCGCTAAAATAGCAATTGTAGGCAAATATAGGAAGAATCTTAGAGATGATCCGAGAATCTTTTTTCTAGACTCTCATGTTGTGCAGCGTTAAGACTCGTGTCTAGCTAGGCAAATGTTTTCTTTGCTACAGCTTCAAAGTACCGCTACACAATGAAACAATAGGTGTACTGTTCTTCCGCGTGCGTGGGTGTGGTGTTTGACCATTTGCACATTCGTGCAGGTATAACAAAAAGATACACGCAAGGTACTTCATGCAAACATTCGAAAGAGCGCAGATCACAGTGGAGTGAATTCTGAGCAGAGACTAGACTCATCGTGTTATAGTACACTCGTACTCAATGCATGCTGCCGGACCTATCTCAGTTATTACTCCTAGAGCAGAATGTTAATAGGGTTCCAGATATGCTCTGATTTCCCACGCTGGTTTGGGTTCCCCATGGTGGAGTAGTATGTAGTACTCTAGTATGTATACATTATTCATCGATCTATATTTACTGACGCGTGAGGTCCAGCATATGGCGGTTCATCATATTAGTGGGTTACACCGACCCCCTTCCTCGCATATCGTGATGCCACCCGCCTGCCCGCTCGGACTACTCTACCCCCATCATGCACAGGGCTGCCCTTTCCAAACAAACTCAAAGCCTCGAGTCCCCCTCGCAACCCTCACCAGCGACTAGGTTTAGCCTCGCCGCTCCCTCAAAGTCCCTCCTCCCAAAACCCATCACCGGTGTGACGGTGAATCCACCATGGCGGTAGCCGGTCCAAGCAACCCTGCCCGCACTTGGTCGAAGTTAGTTGATGATCTCTATGTAATCACTAGTCGATTTGATCCTCTTAGCATGTCCTGATTCTCCGCAGCAATCCCAGATCGATACCTTTCTCTCGAACGTGTTGCGCTCTAGAAGCTGCTCTACTTCCCCTATAATTATCCTTCCATTCAGAACTACTATCCATCTTCTTCCCCAGCTCCCGCTATTATTGAGAAGGGAGTGATTGATGCCAATATGATACCGCTAGTACGCCCTTCTATGCCAGCCCCATCATTGTCCCAAAATCCGGCTCCGATTATTTGGCTGGTTTTAGCCGCAACTAGGTAGCCATGATTGATCTCGCTACTCATCCTGGTCCTAGAAAATCATTAGTACGTGTTTGGTGAATTCATATACTCGGACCATCATTCGGGCCCCATCACTCAAAACTACCGAGTTTTGGGGTCCCACCGATGGGCATAATCTAAGGACACATTCATAATACAAGATGCTAGCAAACTCGACACATCATGCTTGGCTGTAGTGGCACAGGCATAATTTTTGTTATAACAAAGGATACAATCATAAAAACCCAGATTATAGTTCGAAAAGGTAATACACAATAGTTCAGAAGTGTTCACACATAGCTATCACACATAGTACTTGTGAAATAACATGTTTTCATAAACATAACAAGCCCCATACAAACACAATAATTGTAAACTAAAACGGGACATCCCAGCCTGTTGGAATGATTGGCGGAGAAGCCGCCCGATCCCTGGTTGACCTAGGGCGCTTGAACCAACTTATAGATTCCTATCCATTGTTGAACCTGGGGCAGGACACTTGCCTTGGTGGTGGTGGTGGTCGCTCAAGGTGGCATTGCCTGGAACGAAACAATACGATCTAGAGGTATAGCTCGTGGCTAACATACCCGTCAATTGCAGCGTACTTCAGGTTAGGATCAGAAAGCGGCTTATCCTCCCAGAAACCGTCCCCTAAATGCCTCCACCAAAATATTGGGAATTTGTACTTCATGTAAGTGCACCATGGGTGGATGGCAGCAAGATCGGCCATCCCAGCCCTACTGCCCTTCCCTGGGATCTAGTAAATATCCTCGATGTCCACTATGTACTTTTCTGGGATGTCAATTCTAACAGACGAGCTGGTAAGTAGGCATGTGTCACCTGTAGTGTCAACACTAGTAAATGTTATCTAATGGTTGATGAGAAAGTGATATAAGAGCGACATAATCCTTTCTCCCCACCTTCATGAAAATGAATTCTGACAAATAATGTAGCAAGAACTTTTGCAAACAGACAGTTTAGGAACAAAAGAGTAGCAACATGTACCTGTTCACCTCACCCCCTCCTTGCAATAAGGCTGGTATACGAGGACGTGCCTCGTGGAGAGTCACACCACGGCGATCCTATGCTAATTCTGGATGTACTCGAGTTCAAGACTGACGAACTTGCTTTCTTTGAACCGCAGCCAATTCTTGTACTTGGCCAGAGCGCTCTTCACAGTATGAGAGTGGGTGGTGTAGACGACATTGATCGTCTTCCCTCCATGGACTTCTATGTTGAAGTTCGCAGTTGCTAACATGCCATCATTTCAGACATCCCGCCGGTCCATGACTACAGGCAGGAGGGAAAGGACAAGGAGGAAGAGGATGATGCCGTCGTAGAGGAAATGGATGAAGCCATGGAGGAGGAATACAATGAGGCCATGGAGGAGGAAAGTCTAAGGAGAAGTGAAACTACTTATTGCAATATTGCAACCTCCCTTCCTAATATGTGGAATGGTGCATGACCGTTCGTAGTGGGGTGGAGTGGAGGAAAATGGCGGTTTTACATGGCGACACTAGCGTTGCCTAAAATTGATTTTGTGCCACTTGCATGGAGTGGAATCAAAGGTCTGCCATGCACGATCTAAGTCAAATGTAGTCATGTTTGCGTGTGTCGACCATCACTCACGGACAGGTAGGACCGTACATTTGGCAGTGGCATTCCAGTGGCTTTCTGGGAATTCTGACCATGGTTTCACACATGGAGTCCATAGAGTCATTTGCATGTGTTCTTTTCCAAACCATGATGATCCACATGACCACACACACTCAAGTGGATGTGGTGATGCAACTTCTATCACATCGGCGCATCATTCCATGTCATAGTTGCATTCCAGGGGCTTTCTGGGGATTTCTGACCATTGTTCGACACATTGATACCATAGATTATTGCTTGTGTTCTTTTCAAAACCACAATAATAAACATGACCACACACAATCAAATGGATGTGGTGATGCCACTTCTGTCACATTGGTGGATCATTACATGTGGCAATTGTATTCCATGTTCTTTCTAGGGATCTTTGACCGTGGTTTGATACATGGAGTCCATAGAGTCATAGAATGTTTTCTTTTCAAAACCACCTTGATCCACATGACCAAACAAACTCTAATGGATGTGGTGATGCAACTTCTATCACACAGGTGCATCATTCCATGTAGGAGTTGCATTCTAGGGGATTTATGGGGATTTTTGACGATGGTTTGACACATGGAGTCCCTAGAGACATTGCATGTGTTATTTTTAAAATCCACTTGATCCACATGACCACACACACTCCAATGGATGTGTTTATGCAACTTCTGTCACACTAGTGCACCACTCCATGTGGCAGTTGCATTTGAGTGGCTTTCATGGGATTCTTGAACTTGGTTTGACACATGGAGTCCCTAGAGTCATTTCATGTATTCTTTTCTAAACCACCTTGATCCACATGACCAGACACACTCAAGTGGATATGGTGATGCAACTTATGTCACATTGGTGCATCATTCCATGTGGTAGTTGCATTCTAGGGGCTTTCTAGAGATTTCTGACCATGGTTTGACACATGGAGTCCATAGAGTCACTCCATGTGTTCTTTTCTAAACCATCTTGATCCACATGACCACAAACACTCCAATTTATATGGTGATGCCACTTCTGTCACATTGGTGCATCATTCCATGTGGTAGTTGCATTCAAGGGGCTTTCTAGGGATTTCTGACCATGGTTTGACACATGGGGTCCATAGAGTGCATGTGTTCTTTTCGAAACCACAATGATCCACATGAAAACACAGACTCAAGTGGATGTGGTGATGCAACTTTTGTCACACCGGTGCATCATACCATGTGGCAGTTGCATTCTGGGGGCTATCTGGGGATTTTTGGCCATGGTTTGATACATGGAGTCTATAGAGTCAATGAATGTGTTCTTTTCCAAACCAAAATGATCCACATGATCAAACACACTCAAGTGGATATGGAGATGCAACTTCTGTCACACTAGTGCATCATTCCATGTGGCAATTGCATTCAAGGGGCTTTCTGGGGATTTATGGCCATGGTTTGACATATGGAGTCCATAGATTTATTGCTTGTGCTCTTTTCAAAACCACCTTGATCCACATGACCAAACACACTCCAGTGGATGTGGTGATGCAACTTCTGTCACACCGGTGCATCATTCCATGTGGTAGTTGCATTCTAGGTGCTTTATAGGGATATTTGACCATGGTTTGATACATGGAGTCCATAGAGTCATAGAATGTGTTCTTTTCAAAACCACCTTGATCCACATGACCAAACACACTCCAATGGATGTGGTGATGCAAATTCTATCACACTGGTGCATAATTTCATGTGGCACTGTTGCATTCTAGGGGCTTCATGCGGATTTTTGACGATGGTTTGACACATGGTGTCCCTAGAGTCATTGCATGTGTTATTTTCAAAATGAACTTGATCCACATGACCACACACACTCCAATGGATGTGGTGATGCATCTTTTATCACACTAGTGCATCACTCCATGTGGCAGTTGCATTCCAGTGGCTTTCAGGGGATTCCTGAACATGGTTTGACACATGGAGTCCCTAGAGTCTTTTAATGTGTTATTTTCCAAACCACCTTGATCCACATGACCACACACACTCAAGTGGATGTGGTGATGCAACTTATTTCACATCGGTGCATCATACCATGTGGTAGTTGCATTCTAGGTGCTTTCTGGGGATTTTTGGCCATGGTTTGATACATGGAGTCCATATAGTCATTGAATGTGTTCTTTTACAAACCACAATGATCCAAATTACCACACACACTCAAGTGGATGTGGTGATGCAAATTATGTTACACTGGTGCATTATTCCATGTGACAGTTGTATTCCAAGGGCTTTCTAGGGATTTCAGACCATGGTTTCACACATGGAGTCCATTGAGTTATTGTGTATGTTATTTTTCAAAGCACCTTGATCCACATGACCACACACACTCCAATGGATATGATGATGCAACTTCTGTCACCTAGTGCATCATTCCATGTGGCAGTTGCATTCCAGGTGCTTTTTGGGGATTTCTGACCATGGTTTGATACATGGAGTCAATAGAGTCATAGAATGTGTTCTTTTCAAAACCACCTTGATCCACATGACCAAGCACACTCAAATGGATGTGGTGATGAACTTTTGTCACACTGGTGCATCATTCCATGTGGCAGTCGTGTTCCAGGGGCTTTCTAGGGATTTCTGACCATGGTTTGACACATGGAGTCCCTAGAGTGATTGCATGTTTTTTAAATCAACTTGATCCACATGACCACACACAGTCCAATGGATGTGGTGATGCAACTTCTGTCACACTGGTGCATCATTCCATGTGGTAGATGCATTCCATGGGCTTTCTGGGGATTCGTGACCATAGTTTGACACATGGAGTCCCTAGAGTCACTGCATGTGTTCTTTATGAAAACAACTTGATCCACGTGACCACACACACTCCAATGGATGTTGTGATGCAACTTCTATCACGCCGGTGCATCACTCCATGTGGTAGTTGCATTCCAGGGGCTTTCCTGGGATTCCTGACCATGGTTTGACACATGGAGTCCCTAGAGTCATTTCATGTGTTCTTTTCCAAACCACCTTGATCCATATGGAGTCCCTATGAGTAAAACCTGAAAGATAGTATTCCCTTCATCCAGAAATAACTGACTTCGATTTGGCTAACTTTGAATGTATCTAGGTACGTTTTAGTGAATAGATACATTCATATCTAGACAAACTCAACTCAGTTATTTCTAGACGGAGGGACTACTTACACATAATTCTGAAACCTACCATAGAGAATTTTGAAATCTACTAAAAATATATACATTCAATTCTGAAAGTACTAATAATAAATAAATTACAATTTTATCTGAAAGGTAATACACATACTGCTGAAATAATATAAACAAAATAAAAGTTTCTTCTTCGAATAGACCATAACACGCTAGTAAATAACCTAGTCTGAATATAGGATTCATCCCCCCTATATGTTTCATTGTTGTTGGCTCTCGTGTGCTGCAACACATGTTCAAAGAAATCTCTTTGTCTACAATGTGCTGCCAGTATCTCATCCAGAGGGTAAGGCCTCAGTATATTTTTTAGATGATGATGACTTAAGCCATAATTTACCATTGTTGGTTCCTCTTCCTAGGCTTGAACGTCATGATTGTACAGTCTGATATAATTCCTGTAGTATATGCAACTGGGTTTGACTGTGGGTTGGAACCTGGTGTCAATGGAGATAGACCGATCATAATCAATGAAGAGGGCATGACTTCCAATGTCATCGGTGGCCTTGAGAGAGAGGTTCTCCATGTCCACCCGGTACAACATCGGTTGACCATTGGCGAAATCCCGGTTCAACACAAGAAGCAGATAACCATCTAACTCCACAAGATAAAATTTGTAGGTTCCACGTATCTGTTCAAAGACCGGGGTTGCAATTATTTTGGACATCGTGATAGTGCTTGCGCTCTGCTCTAACTGGATGTTGGTTGACATGATGTCTCCATTCTCAAGTAATGCATATACTTCCCCTTGGAATGTCGTCATGCAGTTCACAAGCACATCGGGTGGTGGCGAATAAATTCTTTCTCCAAATGATTCATTGAATTGCCCCGTTGGGGTGCTCTCATCCGCCCATGCAATAATCTCTGGATAATTTGTGCAAATGAACACCATCGCCGGGGACTTTGTTACGGTGATAGATTGCAGAATATTAGATGGTATACATCCGTAGAGAACATACCCTTGTAGAATATCTACTAAATACAAGCTACGGGTGGATATACATCCATAGAGAACATACCCTTGTAGACCGACAAAGTGTAACGAGGTTGAACTCGTGGATGATGTAGTCGAACGCTTACCGATCTCAGGATTGAGAAGAAGTCCAGCGCCGCAACTCAGAAGCCCATCCATGAACGCACACACGTTTAGGCCACCGAACAACCTCCACCTCCTTGCTCCAGCGATGCAGTGGAAGCAATAACTCCTTCCAAACGAAATGCCACCGAGAACATGTATCTCGCTAATCCAAGACAATGGGGGAATAATTCTAGAGGGGGTGAGAGATCCTTCACGAGGAGGTGTGAGTGAGAAGGAGGGAGAGGGGGGCTTTTATAGGGAGAGGGGGCAGCCCCTCCCCATGGCCGATAACCAAGGTTGGTGTCCCCACCTCTTCCTCATTCATGTGGTGGAAGCTCCACTCACATAAATTTCGCCCTCCATTTTCTCCACTCAAAATTCCACTCAAAATGCGTTAAATTTTTACCAAATTTAATGCAACTCTCATTTAATATAACTCTTTTATTTATTTTATTCAGAATTTTGTTAATTACTTTAATTAACAAACAGTCACATAAAACCACCTGCAACATTTCAATATCACATGCAAAACCAATTTCAGCAATTTCACCCGGAACAATTCCGATGTCCATTGAAATTATTCTAGCGCTTTTCAATTCTTTCGTCTAGAACATATTTGCTCCAAATGGTGTTGGTATCCCTTAAGTGTGTCACCCAATGGTTCGCGAATAATGCAGACCTGATCGAGACCCCTCTCCGATCAATAATCAGTAGCAGGACCTGGAGATCCAAATTGACTCCCACACATTCAACGATGGCTTCTTGTGATCGTGAGAACCTTTAACGCTAGTAACTAAATCCCTTTTTCTCGTGATGTATTACATGTCCGTGATTTGATCATCGGTATCTCCATACCTAGTTTGATCTCGTTGCCGACATGCACCCTTTTCTTGTTCCCATGATATAACATTCTAGTGATCACATCACTTCTTGCAAGCTATCTCAATGTGATATCACCAAGAGGGCCCAAAGTATATCTATCCATCATCGGTATGGACAAATCCCACTCTTGATCCATGAGCCTCTACATAACACCTTCGTAGCACCGAACCCACCTTTATGGTCACCCTATCATGGTGTGATGTTTGATGTTATCAAGATACTCTTCCAGTGTTAGTGATTGACATGATCTCATGGTCTAAGGACTAGGATTACTTCGTATGATGTTATAGCAATAAAAAAATAATGACTTTGATCATAATGCTATATTCGGATGAATGTCCATCCCATGATTCCACTAATGTTGTGACCTCGTTATTAACAACATCCAATGTCCATGATCAGGTAACCTTGATCATCTTCTTAATCAACGAGATAGTTTATAAGAGAGGCATAACTAGGAACCTTCTATTTGTTTATTAAACACACATGTATTAATATTTCCAAATTAATACAGTAATAGCATGCAAAATAAACATCTATCATATACTTGGATTACATATAATAACAACTTTATTATTGCCTCTCGGGCATATTCCCTTCAGTCTCCCACTTGCACCAGACACAATAATCTAGTTACATAGTGATAAATCTAACACCACATGGAATTCTGGTGTTGATCATGTTTTCCCATAGGGAGAACATTAATCAACGGATGTACTACATTGAGATTCGTGTGTACTTAAAAATCTTTATACCTCCATCCTTGACATGCTCGCGGATGGAGTGAAACCAGCACTTAATATGCTTGAAATTCTTGTGAGACATTGGTTCCTTAGTGTTGTTTATGGCTCCATTGTATTCACAATATATCACCATTGGGTCCAATGCACTAGGAACCACACCTAGTTCAATTATGAACTCCTTCATCCAAACTGCTTCCTGCGCTGCTTCTGAAGCAGAAATATATACTTCCTCCGTTGTCGATCTTGTCACCATAGGTTTTTTGGACCTCTTCCAACTAACTGCTACTCCGTTCATCAGAAATATGTATCCGGATTGAGACTTAGAGTCATCCGGATCGGTGTCAAAGCTAGCGTCGACATGACAATTAGCGACCAGCTCTTCTTCACCTCCGTATACAAGAAACATTTCCTTAGTTATTCTTAAGTACTTAAGGATATTCTTGACCACTATCCAGTGTTCTGAACCTAGATCAGATTGGTACCTACTAGTCAAACTAATAGCATGTGCCACATTCGATCTTGTACATAGCATGGCGTTTATTATAGAGCCTACGGCTAAAGCATAGGGGATCTTATCCACTACCTATCTTTCTTCCGCCGTAGCCGGACTTTGAGTCTTACTCAATGTCTTGCCTTATAACATAGGTAAGAACTCCATCTTACTTTCGTCCATTTTAAACTTCTTTAAACTCTTATGAACATATGTACTTTGTGATATCCCTATTAGGCGTCTTGATCTATCTCTATAGATATTTATGCCTAATATGTATGACGCTTCACCAAGGTCAATCATCAAAAATTTGATGTTTAGATAACTTTTAACATTGTTTAAATGATCTATATCATTTTCAATCAGTAATATGTCATCCACATATAACACAAGAAATGCCACATTGCTCCCACTCACTTTCTTGTAAATACAAGCCTCTCCATAAGTTTGGACAAATCCAAACTCTTTGATCACCTCAAAGAGGAGATTCCAACTCCGGATGCTTGCTTTAGTCCATAGATGGATCGCTAAAGTTTGCATGCCTTGTCAACATCCTTAGGATTGACAAAACCCTTTGGTTGTATCATATGCAACTCTTCTTCAATATTACCATTGAAGAATGCAGTTTTGACATCCATCTGCCATATCTCATAATCAAAATATGCAGTAATTGCTAACATAATCCTAACCGACTTTAGCATCACTACGTGAGAGAATGTCTCATCATAGTTAACTCCTTGAATTTTTTTAAACCCCTTTGTGACAATTCGAGCTTTATAGATGGTCATATTACCATCAACATCATTTTTTCTTTTGAAAATCCATTTATTCTCAATGGCCATTCGGTCGTGAGGTAAGTCCACCAAGGTCCAAACCTGGTTTTCGTACATGGATTCCATCTCGGATTTCATGGCTTCTAGCCATTTGTTGGAATCTTGGCTCATCATTGCTTCTTCATACGTCACAGGGTCATCTATTTCATCAACCATGAAATTCATAATAGGATTTCCGTACAGTTCAGGAGCTGCACATGTCCTGCTTCACCTACGAGGTTCGGTAGTGTCCTCTTTCAGAGTTTCATGATCATTACCATTAGTTCCCTCTTCATTCAAGGAAGTCAACTTCGGAAAAATTTCCACGATGCGCCACTCATTGTTTCATGAAGAAAAGGTTCAATAACCTCTTTGAGTTCTACCTTCTAACTACTAACACCTTTTGCGAGAAACTCTTTCTCTAGAAAGGATCCATTCTTGGCAACAAAAACCTTGCCCTCGGATCTGTGATAGAAGGTATACCCAATTGTTTCTTTAGGCTATCCTATGAAGATGCATTTTTCCGCTTTGGATTTGAGTTTATCAAGCTGAAGTTTCTTGACACAAACATCGCATCCCCAAACTTTAAGAAATAACAACTTAGGTTTGTTTCTAAACCACAATTCATACGGTGTTGTTTCAATGGATTTAGATGGTGCCCAATTTAAAGTGAAAGTAGCGGTTTCTAGTGCATAACCCCAAAATGGAAGTGACAAGTCAGTCACAGACATCATAGATCGAACCATATCCAATAAAGTACGATTACGATGTTCTGACACAACATTACATTGTGGTATTCCGGCAGGCGTGACTTATAAAACTATTCCACAATCTCTCGTACGTGCGCTATACTCGTAACTAAGATAATCTCCTCCACAATCGGACCGCAGAAATTTTATCTTTCTATTACGATGGTTTTCCACTTCACTCTGAAATTCTTCGAACTTTTCAAAGGTTTCAGACTGTGTTTCATCAAATATATATACCCGTATCTACTGAAATCATCTGTGAAAGTAACAAAATAACGATATCCACCTCGCGCCGACACACTCATTGAACCACATACATCAGTATGTATGATTTCCAATAAATTTGTCGCCCATTCCATTGAACCGGAAAACAGCGTTCTAGTCATCTTGCCCATAAGGCATGGCTCACATGTATCAAATGATTCAAAATCAAGTGATTCCAAAAGTCCATCAGAATGGAGCTTCTTCATGCGTTTTATGCCAATATGACCTAGACGGTAGTGCCACATATATGCAGATATATCATTATGAAGTTTAATCCTTTTAGAATCAAGATTATGAATATGCGTAACACTATTATCGAGATCCAACAGAAATAAACCATTCATCATAGGTGCATGACCATAAAAGATATCATTCATATAATCGAACAAACATTGTTTTCGGATTTAAATGAATAACCACTTCGCATCAAACACGATCCGGATACAATGTTCATGCACACTACACGCACCAAATAACAATTATTTAGATTTATCACTAATTCCTATGGTAGGTGGAGACGTAGCATTTCGAGGGCGATCACATCAACTCTTGATGCATTGCCGACATGCATCTTTACCTCACCCCTTACTAGCGGTCTCTTGTTCCGTAGCCCCTGATTCAAGTTACATATATTAGCAACCGATCCAGTATCAAATACCTAGGTGATACTACGAGTACTAGTCAAGTACACATCAATAACATGTATATCACATATACATTTGTTTGCCTTGCCGGCCTTCTTGTCCTCCAAATACTTGGGGCAGTTGCGCTTCCAATGGCCAGTCCCCTTACAATAATAGCACTCGGTATCAGACTTAGGGCCAGCTCAGGAATTCTTTTTAGGCGCGACAACAGATTTGCCGCCCTTCTGTTTACCCTTCTTGTCTTTCTTGAAACCAGTGGTCTTATTGATCATCAACACTTGATGTTCTTTCTTGATATCCACTTCTGCAATCTTAAGCATTGATAGAAGCTCGAGGAGAGACTTCTTCATGCCCTGCATATTATAGTTCATCATGAAGCTCTTGTAGCTAGGTGGCAGAGATTGGAGAACACGATGTATGCCTAAGTCAATGGGAATCATTATTTTCAAGGACACAAGCTTATCGGCGTACCCAGGCATTTTGAGTACGTGCTCACTAACGGATCTGTTCTCTTCCATCATGCAGCTAAATAACTTTTCAGAAGCATTATAACTCTCTATGGCAGCATGGGTATTGAGAATCATTTTCAATTCACCCATGGTATCAAAGGCATTGCCATTTTCGAAACACTTTCGAAGTTCTGGCTCTAGCCCATACAGTATGCCACAATGAAATAAGTTGTGGTCCTCCTGACGAGTCAAATAGACATTCTTTTCCTCGTTAGGGGCATCAGGAGCTGGTGGGGGACCTAGCAGCGCCTCTAGCACATATTGCTTTTGTGCGCCAGTGAGGAAAATCCTCAATTTCATGGCACAATTGGTAAAGTTTCTACCATTTGCCGCAAGTTTCTCTTTCTCCGTGAACACATTGATATTAAAAGCAGGTGGTGCCATCTATAATAGAATTTGTAAATTTTATTTAGACTAAGTTTATGATAGATTGAGTTCAACTAATCCAAATTACAAATGAACTCCCACTCAAAAACAATATCCCTCATGTCTTTTTTGGTGATTACATGAACCAAATCCACTACACCAAGTCCGATCATCACATGAGTTGGTGTAGCTTCAAAGGCGAGCATCTATATGGGAATCATATCAACTATATCACTCATGCTTAACCTTTAGGTCCGTGTTCCGAGGCTATGTCTGTACATGGTAGTCTCGCCAAGTAAGAATCTTAGCACTCGTGTGTGTAAAACGGTCTTACACCCATTATACGAACGTGGATTCAAGTACACCGATCATCACGTGATGTCTTGAAGCGACGAAACATAAAACAGTGCGTACTTAAGGAAGAACACATTTTAGCTTGATATCTAAATGAGGGATCATCTTATAATGCTACTAAAATGCCAAACAAGCAATATAAGATGCAAACATCGTATGTCTAAAGTGAAATGATATGGTTCTTGCACTTGATCAGTATCATGTGCATCGTGGTATGATTTTTAGCATTCCTTTTTGTGTAAGGCCAAGGTCTATGGAGCTTACACGTTAGGTGTGTTGTAAGAGTACCAACTATACATCAACTTACAACATTACCATATCATGACACCATCCCAACAAAAATCTAAACTAGACGCTTCTAATTTATCCATTGCAAGTTTTACGTGGCTTAGGGCTTTCAAAGATAGAACCGGTCTTACCTACAAACATGGAACCGCAACGATGATAACCAAAGTATTAGCAAATCATTGTAAATCATATATTGACTATAGTAGGAGAGACATACACCCGCTGGCCACTTATGCAAAACTAGTTGCATGTCAAGCATGGAATAGTTCTCATGTGCGAGGACATGTAGAGTTAGTCTGGGCCGCTTCATCCCACTATACCACCAATATCAAAAATGCATATGAGATGCAATAACATGATCATCATCGCCCACATACTCAAATGTGTACTACCCGTGCAAGGCTTCTACGCATAGATCAGGCTCTGATACCACTGTTGGGTTCGTAGCATAGAAAACAAAAAAATTCCTACGATGGGAACTACTAAGCACCAAGATCTATCTACTAGATACAAGCTACGGGTGGATATACATCCATAGAGAACATAGCCTTGTAGACCGACAAAGTTTAACGAGGTTGAACTCGTGGATGATGTGTCAAACGCTTGCCGATCTCAGGATTGAGAAGAAGTCCAGCGCCACAACTCTGTAGTGCATCCGTGATCGCACACATGTTCAGGCCACCGAACAACCTCCACCTCCTCACTCCAGCGATGCAGCGAAAGCAGCAACTCCTTCCAGAGAAAATGCCACGGGGAACATGTATCTCGCTTATCCGAGACCATGGGGAAATAATTCTAGAGCCCATGCAATGACTCTGGTGGATGCATGTGGTTTTTGGAAAGGAACACACATGCAATGACTCTGGTGGATCCATATGGTTTATGAAAAGATAACACATGCGATGACTCTAGTGGTGGTTTAGGAAAAGAACACACATGTAATGACTCAGATGGATCAATGTGGTTTAGGAAAGGAACACACATGCAATGACTCTGGTTGATCCATGTGGTTTAGGAAAAGAAAACACATGCAATGACTCTGGTGGATCCATGTGGCTAGGAAAAGAAGACACATGCAATGACTCTGGTGGTGGCATGTGGTTTAGGAAAAGAACACACATGCAATGACTCTATTGAATTATTGTGGTTTAGGAAAAGAAGACACATGCGATGACTCTAGTGGATCAAAGTGGTTTATGAAAATAACACACATGCAGTGACTCTACTGGTGGTTTAGGAAACGAACACGCATGCAATGACTCTACTGGATCCATGTGGTTTAGGAAAATAACACGCATGGAATGACTCTACTGAATCATTATGGTTTAGGAAAAGAAGACACATGCAATGACTCTAGTGTATCCATGTGGTTTAGGAAAAGAACACACATACAATGACTCGAGTGTTGGTTTAGGAAAAGAACACACATGCAATGACTCTAGTGGATCCATGTGGTTTTGAAAAGGAACGCACATGCAATAACTCTAGTGGCGGTTTAGGAAATGAAGACACATGCAATGAATCTGGTGGTAGTTAAGGAAAATAGCACACACGCAATAACTCTGGTGGACCCATGTGGTTTAGGAAAACACACATGCAATGACTCTAGTGGTTGTTTAGGAAAATAAGACACGTATAATTACTATGGTGGATCCATGTGGTTTTGGAAAAGGAACACACATGCAATGACTCTGGTGGCTCCATGTGGTTTAAGAAAGGAACACACATACAATGACTATAGTGGTGGTTTAGGAAAAGAAGACACATGCAATGACTCTGGTGGTTGTTTAGGAAAAGAACACACATGCAATGACTCTTGTGGTTTGGGAAAGGAACACACATGCAATGACTCTGGTGGATCGATGTGGTTTTGGAAAGGAAAACACATGCAATGACTCTGGTGGATCCATGTGGTTTAGGAAAATAACACACATGCAATGACTCTAGTGTTGGTTTAGGCAAAGAACACACATGCAATGACTCTGGTCGATAAATGTGGTTTAGGAAAAGAAGACACATGCAATGACTCTCGTGGATCCATGTGGTTTATGAAAGGAAGACAAATTCAATGACTGGTGGATCCATGTGGTTTAGGAATAGAAGACACATGTAATGACTCTGGTGGATCCATGTGGTTTAGGAAAGGAACACACATGCAATGACTCTGGTGGATCCATGTGGTTTAGGAAAATAACAAACATGCAATGACTCTAGTGTTGGTTTAGGAAAAGAACACACATGCAATGACTCTGGTGGATCAATGTGGTTTAGGAAAAAAAGACACATTCAATGACTCTGGTGGATCCCTGTGGTTTATGAAAGGAAGACAAATGCAATGACTCTGGTGGATCCATGTGGTTTAGGAATAGAAGACACATGTAATGACTCTAGTGGATCCATGTGGTTTAGGAAAGGAACACACATGCAATGACTCTAGTGGATCCATGTGGTTTAGGAAAAGTAACACACATCCAATGTCTCTAGTGGTGGTTTAGGAAAGTAACACACATGCAATGACTCTAGTGGTGGTTTAGGAAAAAGAACACACATCCAATGACTCTGGTGGATCCATGTGGTTTAGGAAAAGAAGACACATCCAATTACTCTGGTGGATCCATGTGGTTTAGGAAAATAACACTCATGCAATGACTTTGGTGGATCCATATGGTTTAGGAAAATAACACACATGCAATGACTTTGGTGGATCCATGTGGTTAATGAAAGGAACACACATGCAATGACTCTAGTCGATCCATGTGGTTTACGAAAATAACACACATGCAATGACACAGGTGGTGGTTTAGGAAAATAGCACACATGCAATGACTCTAGTGGTCCATGTGGTTTAGGAAAGGAAGACACCTGTAATGACTCTAGTGGCGGTTTAGGAAAATAAGACACATGCAATCACTCTGGTGGATCCGTGTGGTTTTGGAAAGGAACACACATGCAATGGCTCTTGGTGATCCATGTGGTTTAGGAAAGGAACACACATGCAATGACTCTAGTGGTGGTTTAGGAAAATAAGACACATACAATGACTCTGGTGGTAGTTTAGGAAAAGAACACACAAGCAGTGACTCTTATGGTTTAGGAAAGGAACACACATGCAATGTCTCTGGTGGATCAATGTGGTTTTGTAAAGGAACACACATGCAATGACTATGGTGGATCCACATGGTTTAGGAAAATAACAGACATGCAATGACTCTAGTGGTGGTTTAGGAAAAGAACACACATCCAATGACTCTGGTGGATCAATGTGGTTTAGGAAAAGAAGACACATGCAATGACTCTGGTGGATCCATGTGGTTTAGGAATGGAAGACACATGCAATGACTCTGGTGGATCCATGTGGTTTAGGAAAAGAAGACACATGCAATGACTCTGGTGGATCCATGTGGTTTAGGAAAGGAACACACATGCAATGACTCTAGTGGATCCATGTGGTTTAGGAAAAGTAACACACATGCAATGACTCTAGTGGTGGTTTCGGAAAGTAACACACATGCAATGACTCTAGTGGTTGTTTAGGAAAAGAACACACATCCAGTGACTCTGGTGGATCCTGTGGTTTAGGAAAAGAAGACACATCCAATTACTCTAGTGTATCCATGTGGTTTAGTCAAAGAACACTCATGCAATGACTTTAGTGGATCCATCTGGTTTAGGAATATAACACACATACAATGACTCTGGTGGATCCATGTGGTTAAGGAAAGGAGCACACATGCAATGACTCTAGTCGATCCATGTGGTTTAGGGACATAACACACATGCAATGAATCTAGTTGTGGTTAAGGAAAATAACAAACATGCAATGACTTTGGTGGATCCATGTGGTTTAGGAAAGGAAGACACCTACAATGACTCTAGTGGCGGTTTAGGAAAAGAAGACACATGCAATGACTCTGGTGGATCCATGTGGTTTTGGAAAGGAACACACATGCATTGACTCTAGTGGATCCATGTGGTTTAGGAAAGGAACACACATGCTGTGATTCTAGTGATGGTTTAGGAAAATAAGACATATGCAATGATTATGGTGGTGGTTTAGGAAAAGAACACACATGCAATGACTCTGGTGGATCCATGTGGTTTAGGAAGGGACACACATGCAATGACTCTGGTGGATGTATGTGGTTTTGGAAAGGAACACACATGCAATGACTCTGGTGGATCCAAGTGGTTTAGGAAAAGAACACACATGCAATGACTCTAGTGGTGGTTTACGAAAAGAACACACATGCAATGACTCTGGTTGATCCATGTGGTTAGGGAAAAGAAGACACATGCAATGACTCTGGTGGATCCATGTGGTTTAGGAAAATAAGACACATGCAATGACTCTGGTGGTAGCATGTGGTTTAGCAAAAGAACACGCATGCAATGACTCTAGTGGACCATTTTGGTTTAGGAAAATAAGACACATGCAATGACTTTAGTGGATCCATGTGGTTTAGGAAAATAACACACATGCAATGACTCTGGTTGATCCATGTGGTTTAGGAAAATAAGACACATGCAATGAATCTAGTGGTGGTAAGGAAAGGAACACACATGCAATGACTCAAATGGATCCATGTGGTTTAGGAAAAGAACATGCGTGCAAAACTCTAGTGGATCATTGTGGTTTAGGAAAATAACACACATGCAATGACTCTAGTGTTGGTTTGGGAAAGGAACACACATGCAATGACTCTAGTGGATCCATGTGTTTTAGGCAAAGTAACACACATGCAATGACTCTAATGGTGGTTTAGGAAAGTAACACACATGCAATGACTCTAGTGGTGGTTTAGGAAAAGAACACACATCCAGTGACTCTGGTGGATCCATGTTGTTTAGGAAAAGAACACTCATACAATGACTTTGGTGGATCAATCTGGTTTAGGAAAATAACACACTTGCAATGACTCTGGTGGATCCAAGTGGTTAAGGAAAGGAACATACATGCAATGACTCTAGTAGATCCATGTGGTTTAGGGAAATAACACACATGCAATGAATCTAGTGGTGGTTTAGGAAAATAACAAACATGCAATGACCTGTGGATCCATGTGGTTTAGGAAAGGAAGACACCTGCAATGACTCTAGTTGCGGTTTAGAAAAATAAGACACATGCAATGACTCTAGTGGATCCATGTCGTTTTGGAAAGGAATACACATGCAATGACTCTAGTGGTGGTTTAGCAAAATAAGACACATGCAATGACTCTGGTGGCGGTTTAGGAAAAGAACACACATGCAATGACTCTGGTGGATCCATGTGGTTTAGGAAAGGAACACACATCCAATGACTCTAGTGGATTATTGTGGTTTAGGAAAATAAGACACATGAAATGACTCTCGTGGATCCATGTGGTTTAGGAAAATAACACACATGTAGTGACTCTACTGGTGGTTTAGGAAAAGAACACGCATGCAATGATTGTACTAGATCCAGGTGGTTTAGGAAAAGAACACGCATGCAATGACTCTAATGGATAATTGTGTTTTAGGAAAAGAAGACACGTGCAATGACTCTAGTGTATCCGTGTGGTTTACGAAAAGAACACACATGCAATGACTCTAGTGGTGGTTTAGGAAAAGAACATACATGCAATGACTCTGGTGGAACCATGTGGTTTTGGAAAGGAACACACATGCAATAACTCTACTGGCGGTTTAGGAAAAGAAGACACATGCAATGACTCTGGTGGTGGTTTAAGAAAATAGCACATATGCAATGATTCTGGTGGATCCATGTGGTTTAGGAAAACACACATGCAATGACTCTAGTGGTTGTTTAGGAGAACAAGCCACATGCAATGACTCTGGTGGATCCATGTGACTTTGGAAACGGAACACACATGCAATGACTCTGGTGGATCCATGTGGTTTAGGAAAGGAACACACATGCAATGACTCTGGTGGTGGTTTACGAAAAGAACACACATGCAGTGACTCTTGTGGTTTAGGAAAGGAACACACATGCAATGTCTCTGGTGGATCAATGTCGTTTTGGAAAGGAACACACATGCGAAGACTCTGGTGGATCCATGTGGTTTAGGAAAAGAAGACACATGCCATGACTATGGTGGATCCATGTGGTTTAGGAAAGCAAGACACATGGAACGACTCTGGTGGATCCATGTGGTTTAGGAAAAGAAGACACATGCAATGACTCTGGTGGATCCATGTGGTTTAGGAAAGGAACACACATGCAATGACTTTGGTGGATGCATGTGGTTTTGGAAAGGAACACACATGCAATGACTCTGGTTTATCCAAGAGGTTTAGGAAAAGAAGACACATGCCATGACTCTAGTGGATCCATGTGGTTTAGGAAAGCAAGAGACATGGAATGACTCTGGTGGATCCATGTGGTTTAGGAAAAGAAGACACATGTAATGACTTTGGTGGATCCATGTGGTTTAGGAAAGGAACACACATGCAATGACTCTAGTGGATCCAGTGGTTTAGGAAAAGTAACACACATGCAATGACTCTAGTGGTGGTTTAGGAAAGTAACACACATGCAATGACTCTAGTGGTTGTTTAGGAAAAGAACACACATCCAGTGACTCTGGTGGATCCATGTGGTTTAGGAAAAAGAAGACACATCCAATTACTCTAGTGTATCCATGTGGTTTAGTCAAAGAACACTCATGCAATGACTTTGGTGGATCCATCTGGTTTAGGAATATAACACACATACAATGACTCTGGTGGATCCATGTGGTTAAGGAAAGGAACACACATGCAATGACTCTAGTCGATCCATGTGGTTTAGGGACATAACACACATGCAATGAATCTAGTTCTTGTTTAGGAAAATAACAAACATGCAATGACTTCGGTGGATCCATGTGGTTTAAGAAAGGAAGACACATGCAATGACTCTAGTGGTGGTTTAGGAAAAGAAGACACATGCAACGACTCTGGTGGATCCATGTGGTTTTGGAAATGAACACACATGCAATGACTCTGGTGGATCCATGTGGTTTAGGAAAGGAACACACATGCTATGACTCTAGTGATGGTTTAGGAAAATAAGACATATGCAATGATTCTGGAGGTGGTTTAGGAAAAGAACACACATGCAATGACGCTGGTGGATCCATGTGGTTTAGAAAAGGAACACACATGCAATTATTCTAGTGGATTATTGTGGTTTAGGAAAAGAAGACACATGCAATGACCCTAGTGGATCCATGTGGTTTAGGAAAATAACACACATGTAGTGACTCTACTGGTGGTTTAGGGACATAACACGCATGCAATGATTCTACTAGATTCATGTGGTTTAGGAAAAGAACACACATGCAATGACTCTAAGGGATACATGTGTTTTAGGAAAAGAAGACACATGCAATGACTCTAGTGTATCCGTGTGGTTTGAGAAAAGAACACACATGCAATGACTCTAGTGGTGGTTTAGGAAAAGAACCTACATGCAATGACTCTGGTGGAACCATGTGGTTTAGGAAAGGAACACACATGCAATAACTCTAGTGGCGGTTTAGGAAAAGAAGACACATGCAATGACTCTGGTGGTGGTTTAGGAAAATAGCACACATGCAATGATTCTGGTTGATCCATGTGGTTTAGGAAAACACACATGCAATAACTCTAGTGGTTGTTTAGGAAAACAAGACACATGCAATGACTCTGGTGGATCCATGTGACTTTGGAAATGGAACACACATGTAATGACTCTGGTGGATGCATGTGGTTTAGGAAAGGAACACAGATGGAATGACTCTGGTGGTGGTTTAGGAAAAGAACACACATGCAATGACTCTTGTGGTTTAGGAATCAAACACACATGCAATGTCTCTGGTGGATCAATGTGGTTTTGGAAAGGAACACACATGCAATGACTCTGGTGGATCCATGTGGTTTAGGAAAAGAAGACACATGCAATGACTCTAGTGGATCCATGTAGTTTAGGAAAGGAAGACACATGCAATGACTCTGGTGGATCCATGTGGTTTACGAAAAGAAGACACATGTAATTACTTTGGTGGATCCATGTGGTTTAGGAAAGGAACACACATGCAATGACTCTAGTGGATCCAGGTGGTTTAGGAAAAGTAACACACATGCAATGACTCTAGTGGTGGTTTAGGAAAGTAACACACATGCAATGACTCTAGTGGTCGATTAGGAAAAGAACACACATCCAGTGACTCTGGTGGATCCATGTGGTTTAGGAAAAAGAAGACACATCCAATTACTCTAGTGTATCCATGTGGTTTAGTCAAAGAACACTCATGCAATGACTTTGGTGGATCCATCTGGTTTAGGAATATAACACACATACAATGACTCTGGTGGATCCATGTGGTTAAGGAAAGGAACACACATGCAATGACTCTAGTCGATCCATGAGGTTTAGGGACATAACACACATGCAATGAATCTAGTTGTGGTTTAGGAAAATAACAAACATGCAATGACTTTGGTGGATCCATGTGGTTTAGGAAAGGAAGACACCTGCAATGACTCGAGTGGTGGTTTAGGAAAGGAAGACACATGCAATGACTCTGGTGGATCCATGTGGTTTTGGAAAGGAACACACATGCAATGACTCGGGTGGATCCATGTTGATTAGGAAAGGAACACACATGCTATGACTCTAGTGACGGTTTAGGAAAAAAAGACATATGCAATGATTCTGGTGGTGGTTTAGGAAAAGAACACACATGCAATGACTCTGGTGGATGCATGTGGTTTACGAAAGGAACACACATGCAATGACTCTCGTGGATGCATGTGGTTTTGGAAAGGAACACACATGCAATGACTCTGGTTTATCCAAGTGGTTTAGGAAAATAACACACATGCAATGACTCTAGTGGTGGTTTACAAAAAGAACACACATGCAATGACTCTAGTGGTGGTTTACGAAAAGAACACACATGCAATGACTCTAGTGGTGGTTTAGGAAAAGAACATACATGCAATGACTCTGGTGGAACCATGTGGTTTAGGAAAGGAACACACATGCAATAACTCTAGTGGCGGTTTAGGAAAAGAAGACACATGCAATGACTCTGGTGGTGGTTTACGAAAATAGCACACATGCAATGATTCTGGTGGATCCATGTGGTTTAGGAAAACACACATGCAATGACTCTAGTGGTTGTTTAGGAGAAAAAGACACATGCAATGACTCTGGTGGATCCATGTGACTTTGGAAACGGAACACACATGCAATGACTCTGGTGGATCCATGTGGTTTAGGAAAGGAACACACATGCAATGACTCTGGTGGTGGTTTACAAAAAGAACACACATGCAATGACTCTTGTGGTTTAGTAAAGGAACACACATGCAATGTCTCTGGTGGATCAATGTCGTTTTGGAAAGGAACACACATACAATGACTCTGGTGGATCCATGTGGTTTAGGAAAAGAAGACACATGCAATGACACTGGTGGATCCATGTGGTTTAGGAAAGCAAGACACATGGAATGACTCTGGTGGATCCATGTGGTTTAGGAAAAGAAGACACATGCAATGACTCTGGTGGATCCATGTGGTTTAGGAAAGGAACACACATGCTATGACTCTAGTGATGGTTTAGGAAAATAAGACATATGCAATGATCCTGGAGGTGGTTTAGGAAAAGAACACACATGCAATGACGCTGGTGGATCCATGTGGTTTAGGAAAAGGAACACACATGCAATTACTCTAGTGGATTATTGTGGTTTAGGAAAAGAAGACACATGCAATGACCCTAGTGGATCCATGTGGTTTAGGAAAATAACACACATGTAGTGACTCTACTGGTGGTTTAGGGACATAACACGCATGCAATGATTCTACTAGATTCATGTGGTTTAGGAAAAGAACACGCATGCAATGACTCTAAGGGATACATGTGTATTAGGAAAAGAAGACACATGCAATGACTCTAGTGTATCCGTGTGGTTTGAGAAAAGAACACACATGCAATGACTCTAGTGGTGGTTTAGGAAAAGAACCTACATGCAATGACTCTGGTGGAACCATGTGGTTTAGGAAAGGAACACACATGCAATAACTCTAGTGGCGGTTTAGGAAAAGAAGACACATGCAATGACTCTGGTGGTGGTTTAGGAAAATAGCACACATGCAATGATTCTGGTTGATCCATGTGGTTTAGGAAAACACACATGCAATAACTCTAGTGGTTGTTTAGGAAAACAAGACACATGCAATGACTCTGGTGGATCCATGTGACTTTGGAAATGGAACACACATGTAATGACTCTGGTGGATGCATGTGGTTTAGGAAAGGAACACAGATGGAATGACTCTGGTGGTGGTTTAGGAAAAGAACACACATGCAATGACTCTTGTGGTTTAGGAATCAAACACACATGCAATGTCTCTGGTGGATCAATGTGGTTTTGGAAAGGAACACACATGCAATGACTCTGGTGGATCCATGTGGTTTAGGAAAAGAAGACACATGCAATGACTCTAGTGGATCCATGTAGTTTAGGAAAGGAAGACACATGCAATGACTCTGGTGGATCCATGTGGTTTACGAAAAGAAGACACATGTAATTACTTTGGTGGATCCATGTGGTTTAGGAAAGGAACACACATGCAATGACTCTAGTGGATCCAGGTGGTTTAGGAAAAGTAACACACATGCAATGACTCTAGTGGTGGTTTAGGAAAGTAACACACATGCAATGACTCTAGTGGTCGATTAGGAAAAGAACACACATCCAGTGACTCTGGTGGATCCATGTGGTTTAGGAAAAAGAAGACACATCCAATTACTCTAGTGTATCCATGTGGTTTAGTCAAAGAACACTCATGCAATGACTTTGGTGGATCCATCTGGTTTAGGAATATAACACACATACAATGACTCTGGTGGATCCATGTGGTTAAGGAAAGGAACACACATGCAATGACTCTAGTCGATCCATGAGGTTTAGGGACATAACACACATGCAATGAATCTAGTTGTGGTTTAGGAAAATAACAAACATGCAATGACTTTGGTGGATCCATGTGGTTTAGGAAAGGAAGACACCTGCAATGACTCGAGTGGTGGTTTAGGAAAGGAAGACACATGCAATGACTCTGGTGGATCCATGTGGTTTTGGAAAGGAACACACATGCAATGACTCGGGTGGATCCATGTTGATTAGGAAAGGAACACACATGCTATGACTCTAGTGACGGTTTAGGAAAAAAAGACATATGCAATGATTCTGGTGGTGGTTTAGGAAAAGAACACACATGCAATGACTCTGGTGGATGCATGTGGTTTACGAAAGGAACACACATGCAATGACTCTCGTGGATGCATGTGGTTTTGGAAAGGAACACACATGCAATGACTCTGGTTTATCCAAGTGGTTTAGGAAAAGAACACACATGCAATGACTCTAGTGGTGGTTTACAAAAAGAACACACATGCAATGACTCTAGTGGTGGTTTACGAAAAGAACACACATGCAATGACTCTAGTGGTGGTTTAGGAAAAGAACATACATGCAATGACTCTGGTGGAACCATGTGGTTTAGGAAAGGAACACACATGCAATAACTCTAGTGGCGGTTTAGGAAAAGAAGACACATGCAATGACTCTGGTGGTGGTTTACGAAAATAGCACACATGCAATGATTCTGGTGGATCCATGTGGTTTAGGAAAACACACATGCAATGACTCTAGTGGTTGTTTAGGAGAAAAAGACACATGCAATGACTCTGGTGGATCCATGTGACTTTGGAAACGGAACACACATGCAATGACTCTGGTGGATCCATGTGGTTTAGGAAAGGAACACACATGCAATGACTCTGGTGGTGGTTTACGAAAAGAACACACATGCAATGACTCTTGTGGTTTAGTAAAGGAACACACATGCAATGTCTCTGGTGGATCAATGTCGTTTTGGAAAGGAACACACATACAATGACTCTGGTGGATCCATGTGGTTTAGGAAAAGAAGACACATGCAATGACACTGGTGGATCCATGTGGTTTAGGAAAGCAAGACACATGGAATGACTCTGGTGGATCCATGTGGTTTAGGAAAAGAAGACACATGCAATGACTCTGGTGGATCCATGTGGTTTAGGAAAGGAACACACATGCTATGACTCTAGTGATGGTTTAGGAAAATAAGACATATGCAATGATCCTGGAGGTGGTTTAGGAAAAGAACACACATGCAATGACGCTGGTGGATCCATGTGGTTTAGGAAAAGGAACACACATGCAATTACTCTAGTGGATTATTGTGGTTTAGGAAAAGAAGACACATGCAATGACCCTAGTGGATCCATGTGGTTTAGGAAAATAACACACATGTAGTGACTCTACTGGTGGTTTAGGGACATAACACGCATGCAATGATTCTACTAGATTCATGTGGTTTAGGAAAATAACACGCATGCAATGACTCTAAGGGATACATGTGTTTTAGGAAAAGAAGACACATGCAATGACTCTAGTGTATCCGTGTGGTTTGAGAAAAGAACACACATGCAATGACTCTAGTGGTGGTTTGGGAAAAGAACCTACATGCAATGACTCTGGTGGAACCATGTGGTTTAGGAAAGGAACACACATGCAATAACTCTAGTGGCGGTTTAGGAAAAGAAGACACATGCAATGACTCTGGTGGTGGTTTAGGAAAATAGCACACATGCAATGATTCTGGTTGATCCATGTGGTTTAGGAAAACACACATGCAATAACTCTAGTGGTTGTTTAGGAAAACAAGACAGATGCAATGACTCTAGTGGATCCATGTGACTTTGGAAATGGAACACACATGCAATGACTCTGGTGGATGCATGTGGTTTAGGAAAGGAACAAAGATCAATGACTCTGGTGGTGGTTTAGGAAAAGAACACACATGCAATGACTCTTGTGGTTTAGGAAACAAACACACATGCAATGTCTCGGGTGGATCAATGTGGTTTTCGAAAGGAACAGACATGCAATGACTCTGGTGGATCCATGTGGTTTAGGAAAAGAAGACACATGCAATGACTATGGTGGATCCATGTGGTTTAGGAAAGGAACACACATGCAATGACTCTGGTGGATCCATGTGGTTTACGAAAACAAAAACACATGCAATGACTCTGGTGGATCCATGTGGTTTAGGAAAGCAAGAGACATGGATTGACTCTGGTGGATCCATGTGGTTTAGGAAAAGAAGACACATGTAATGACTTTGGTGGATCCATGTGGTTTAGGAAAGGAACACACATGCAATGACTCTAGTGGATCCAGGTGGTTTAGGAAAAGTAACACACATGCAATGACTCTAGTGGTGGTTTAGGAAAGTAACACACATGCAATGACTCTAGTGGTTGTTTAGGAAAAGAACACACATCCAGTGACTCTGGTGGATCCATGTGGTTTAGGAAAAAGAAGACACATCCAATTACTCTAGTGTATCCATGTGGTTTAGTCAAAGAACACTCATGCAATGACTTTGGTGGATCCATCTGGTTTAGGAATATAACACACATACAATGACTCTGGTGGATCCATGTGGTTAAGGAAAGGAACACACATGCAATGACTCTAGTCGATCCATGTGGTTTAGGGACATAACACACATGCAATGAATCTAGTTGTGGTTTAGGAAAATAACAAACATGCAATGACTTCGGTGGATCCATGTGGTTTAAGAAAGGAAGACACATGCAATGACTCTAGTGGTGGTTTAGGAAAAGAAGACACATGCAACGACTCTGGTGGATCCATGTGGTTTAGGAAAAGAAGACACATGCAATGACTCTAGTGGATCCATGTGGTTTAGGAAAGGAAGACACATGCAATGACTCTGGTGGATCCATGTGGTTTACGAAAAAAGACACATGTAATGACTTTGGTGGATCCATGTGGTTTAGAAAAGGAACACACATGCAATGACCCTAGTGGATCCAGGTGGTTTAGGAAAAGTAACACACATGCAATGACTCTAGTGGTGGTTTAGGAAATTAACACACATGCAATGACTCTAGTGGTCGATTAGGAAAAGAACACACATCCAGTGACTCTGGTGGATCCATGTTGTTTAGGAAAAAGAAGACACATCCAATTACTCTAGTGCCTCCATGTGGTTTAGTCAAAGAACACTCATGCAATGACTTTGGTGGATCCATCTGGTTTAGGAATATAACACACATACAATGACTCTGGTGGATCCATGTGGTTAAGGAAAGGAACACACATGCAATGACTCTAGTCGATCCATGCGGTTTAGGGACATAACAAACATGCAATGAATCTAG